>CM056504.1:13649074-14127854 GCA_029783415.1 Anisodus acutangulus
TGAATGTTGCACCCTAGATGGCGAAAGTCCAGTAGCCGGAAGACTATCATCTCTATCCGGGTACGATCATAGCTTCATTCATTCGTTGAACCTTGGGGATCACCATTAACATTTTTATTTGTAATAAAAAGTAACTAACTGGATAATACATTATCATTATACTCAATCATTATACTGAGTTATAAAGTTGAACATTTGTTTAGTCAATTTTCATTATTATGAATTTATGAATAATGAAAAGTCACTTCTTGAATCACCGAATATTCCTATTTTCCATTACACCAACCAAATGCATTCGAAAGGTTAGAAATCAACAAAATAAAAAGTAAGTGGATCTGACCTATTGAATCATGACTATATCCGCTATTCTGATATTAAAATTTGATAGAGATGAAATTGGAGCAGTTGACTTTTTTTTTAATTGCATTTTTTTGTTTTGGACTCCACAAGTCCTCTACAGAGAAACATTTCTTCCAAGTCACACCATAAGAGCCATTTATTATCTTTCTTTGATTCCAGATAAAAGATGTCTCGTTAATAGAGAAAGTCCTCTTTTGGTCAAGACACTGCTCTCTCCTCTCTCAGTTCAATTGCTATTCGTTAGTCAACTCATCTTAAAGCGCCTGATCCCTTGACTCTTCAGATTTACTTTCTTGTCTTCCTCTATCCATTTCCTTTCTTCGCACCCTTCTTATAGTTATAGAGATAAATGCGCTTTCACATCTTCTTAACCCGAAATGGCTGGGGTGAGGAAAGGTTCCTTTTTTTAGGGTACTCCCGGGAACAGATCCAGTGGAGATGGGGTGGGGCCTGTAGCTCAGAGGATAAGAGCACGTGGCTACGAACCACGGTGTCGGGGGTTCGAATCCTTACGGTGGATACCTAGGCACCCAGAGACGAGGAAGGGCGTAATAATCGACGAAATGCTTCGGGTAGTTGAAAATAAGCATAGATCCGGAGATTCCCGAATAGGGAAACCTTTCGAACTGCTGCTGAATCCATGGGCAGGCAAGAGACAACCTGGCGAACTGAAACATCTTAGTAGCAGAGAAAAAGAAAGCAAAAGCGATTCCCATAGTAGCGACGAGCGAAATGGGAGCAGCCTAAACCGTGAAAATGGGGTGGTGGAAAAATATGGGTACGTATATTTCCAGACAAACCAGTTACACTAAGACCCGCAGAAACACGTATGGGTTTAGGAAAAGGATCCCCTGAATATTGGCTATTTCCAACACTTTTCACGATACGATGGCATTATAGTAACGAGAGCTTTTACTTCTCAGATCGGCAAGTACTCCTTCCAAACGGTGATGAGGAAGCATAAAATGTACGAGTGAAAAGTCTATCGTGGAAATGAAAAGAAGAATATGTTCCTTGATTGTATTCATTAATAATATATAATATATATAGTAGTACAAGAATATTTAAAGTAGGTAACTAATCAACATAATTATAATAGTAAATATAATTTTAGCTAAAACAGGAGACCTAATTACAATAGAAATACAATTCTACCTAATATAAGAGATATACAATTAATGAAAGAATATTCGAGAAATATTCTATTACACCTCCGCAGTCGAAGAGGGAGGTTCATCATCAAATAGTATGCGCGGAAGTCCTTTGGTGAAGATGTCAGCAATCTGATATCTGGAAGGAACATGAAGGAGACGAACTTGACCACGACCCACTTTTTTGCGAATGAAATAAATGCCCATCTCAATGTGTTTAGTGCGCTAATGTTGGAAGGGATTGCCGAAAAGATATATCGCACTAATATTATCGCAGTAGACCAGTGTTTCCTATTGAATCGGGCAGTGAAGCTCAAGTAGAAGGTTACGGATCTAACAAGACTCAGAGACGACATTGGTGACACATCTGTACTCTGCTTCGACACCGGATCGGGATAGTGTAGGTTGCCTTTTGGAAGACCAAGACAATAGGTTATCTCCGAGAAAAATGCAATAACCAGACATGGAGCGTCGGGTGTCAGGACATCCACCCCAGTCAGCATCAGAATAAGCAGTGAGACCAGTGAGCAAGGATCTGTATAGCTGTAATCCAAAGTGAAATGTACCTTGGACGTATCATAAAATACATTTTAGGGCATGCATGTGTTCTTCCGTCGGATTGTACATGTGTAGGCATATTTGTTTCACGACATATGATATGTCAGATCTCCTGAATCTGAGGTACTGTAGGGCCCCAGCCAGGCTACGATAGTGAGTCGGGTCTGAATAGGGAGTCGAAATTCGTGTTGAGCTTGGAATTGGTGTCTAGTGGCGTGTGGGATAGTTTGCAAGATGTCATGCCTGCACGGTTAAGGATCTCTTTGGCGTACTTCTTATGACACAGAAATAGGCCGTCAGAATGTCGAGTGACAGAGATGCCCAAGAAATAACTCAAAGGGCCCAGATCCTTCATAGCAAACTCAGAGGAAAGAAGAGACATAATGGACTGGCGGAGAGCATCAGATAATGTGGTGATGATGATGTCATCAACATATAACAGTAGGTAATCCATGTATGTACCCTTGTTGTAGATAAACAGAGAATGATCGGATCTGCTGTGTAAAAAATCGATATAGGAGACATAATCGGCGAACCGCTGGTACCATGCTCGAGGAGCCTATTTCAGTACATAGAGCGATTTCCTCAACACACACACATAATTCGGATGAATAGGATCCTTGAAACACATAGGTTGTTGCATATATACCATTACATGAAGACCTCCATGTAAGAAGGCATTATTGACATCAAGCTGATGAATGGGCCAAGACTTGGATAGAGTAATGCTGAGGACGGTCTGAATGGTTGCGGGATTTACGACATGGCTGAACATTTCATCACAATCCACTCCCACCTATCGAAATATGTCATCACCTACAAGACGAGCCTTGTACCTCTCAAAAGAACCATCCGATTTCTTTTTATGTCTAAAAATTCACATAGAATGAATAATGTTAGCATTAGGTGGATGGGGTACTAGGTCCCACGTCTTATTATCAATAAGAGAATTACATTTGTTAATCATTGTGACTTTCCAGTTAGGGTCGGACAAGGCATGCTTCGGATTTCGAGGGACAAGAGAAGAGGCGACTGAAGCGGATATGTTAAATAGTCATTTAGGTTTATGAATTCCGTGCATGGCACGAGTTTCCATGGTCCGAGAGCATGTATTGGGATGCAGGATGGGAGGGGGTGTGCCGCGGGACTGCCGGGAAGAGGAGGAAGGGTAGGGGTGGCGGGACTGACTGGCCGATGCTCGGTTTGCCGAGAGGTAGCTGCAGAATCACCCTAAGGTGGGCTATTCCGGGTCACCATCGGTAGAACTGGGTGGGCAGTATGTCCTGGACTGTCCGAGGTGGGGTGGGTGACGGGGTCTGGGATGGCGGACTATGTAAATGATGAATTAAAAGAGGATTCAAGCCATCATCTAGGAAGTCATAAGAATTTCGAGGTGGCGAGTTTAGGGAGGAAAAGGGGAATTGAGACTCATCAAATAGGACATGTCTTGAAATAATAATTTTACAGCTTGACAAGTCATAGCACGAGTAACTATGATGATTGGCAGGGTAACCCAGAAACACACACGGGAAAGAGCGGGGTTGTTGTTTGTGAGTGGTCAGATAGAGAGGATAACAGAGACACCCAAAGATACGCAAGTGTTGGTAGGAAGGGTTCTTAAGAAACAGAACTTGCGTGGGCGACCGTTGAGCTAGAAACTTATTTGTGATTAAGTTTAGGAGATAGGTGGCCATGGAGAGTGCGTAATGCCATAATTGAGGGGAAATTTAGGCGTGAGCAAGTAGGGCACGAATTAGATTATTTATGGTTCGAATTTTCCGTTCGGTCTTTACCATTTTGGGAGGATGTGTGAGGGCAGGAAAAATGAAAGGTAAAATCGTTATTAGAGCAAAATTGTTTGAATTGATTATTATTGAATTCCCTACCATTGTCACATTAAAAATATTTAATGCTCTTTTCAAATTGTGTTTTTATGAGTGCACTAAATGAGGAAAAAATAGGGTAGACCTAGGATTTATTGCCAGTTGGAAAAGTCCATAGAAAGTTGGAATAATCGTCTAAAAATAACACATAATATCAATGGTCAGCCGTACTTAAAATAGGAGACGTCCACAAATCACTATGTATGATATCGAAAGGTAGTAAAGTACAATTTATGGATGCAAAAAATGGTAATTTAACATGTTTCCCTAAAACGCAGGATTCACATATAGGAGTCCTACAAATACGATTGCAATTAATAAAATTATTTTTCCTAAGGAAGCGTAAAGCAGAATCTCTCGGATGTCCTAATCTAGAGTGTCATAAGGAAGACGCAAGAGCAGCAAAGGTTGATGGACCTGAGGCTGGATTGTTGACGGCGTTTGAAATAGGGTAGAGATCTCTGATGCTGTCATATCTCATTATTTGCCTCCCTGTCGTAAAATCTTTCACAGAAAAACCAAAAGGATCAAAGTCAAGAAAAACATTATTATTAGTTGTGAAATGCCGCACAAATATTAGATTCTTAATGCGTTTAGGGGCATGGAGGACATTTTATAAGATTAGCGGTGGATATGGTAGGGAAAATGATGAATGACCAAAATCGCGAATGGCAATGCCTTGTCCACTACCAATAATAATATCCGATTTAAATTACTCAAATTGGAATAAGATGAGAGAGTACCTTGTTATGTCGTTATGTGAGATGTGGTGCATGTGTCTTTATACCTATTTTCGTCTGGAGCGTTGAGTGACATTATGTTCATAGCTGCCTCAATGTAAGTCGGTGCATAAGTTGATGGCGGGGGGGAATGGGGCATGTGTTGTGTAGGCCTGTTGGGGACGTGGGTCGAGTATGCTAGGGTGGCCATGTCGGTTCTGAGGTGGAGTCCATGAGGATGTTGGATACGGGCTAGGAGGAGAGGCCCATGATGGTGGGGCCCACGCGACCCACGGCGGGTAGGCAGCCCACGACGGAGGCTGCTGCCACTGTCGCGGTCGCTGCTGGTTGTTTCTTACCAGTGGGGACTGCCCCTTCCCGCCGCCGTTGTTGCCAAAATTCCGTCCGCTGTGGCCCTTGCCGAACTGCCGGCTCCAGCGGTTGTTGCGGGTGGATGTGGGCTATTGCGGGTCCTCGTGCCGGCAGTTTTGGTTGCCAGAGTTTGAGGCCCGGCCATCGGCGGAGGGCCCGACGGTGGTAGTGAGGGAAGCGTCGGCAATGCTAGCCTGAGTGGTGTTGCGCTTGATTTTTTGGGTTTCCTCAAGAATAAGCTTCGAACTGGCCTCATAAAAACGGAGGTAACGACGTGCATTGCTGAAAGATGGTGGCAACGCCGTCATAGGATTCGTTCAAGATTGCAATAAGTTGCATGACCAATCGCTGATTAGTGACTGGTGCGCTGACATTGGAGAGTTGGTCGGCAAGCATTGAGTTCTTGACAATATGCAGACACGTTTGGGAAATCGTCCTGATGAACGTCCTTGAACTGATTTTCAAGGTATAACGCTCATTGAGTTT
This sequence comes from Anisodus acutangulus, assembly GCA_029783415.1. Lineage (NCBI taxonomy): Eukaryota > Viridiplantae > Streptophyta > Magnoliopsida > Solanales > Solanaceae > Anisodus > Anisodus acutangulus. Next base: position 13,654,604 of record CM056504.1, read on the forward strand.
TGTTGTCGTGGAAAATACTTTCCAAACGTGCCCACGTTTGGCGGGCAGTGGCATCGGTCTCAATGATGGTGTGCAACAGATCATTAGAGATTGATTCGTATATCCACTTGAGGACGGTTGCGTCCAAACGAGACCAGAGTGCATCATCATAAGTCGAAGCCGATGGTAGGTCTATGGACTTCGGTGAGGGATGATGTGGTCGATAACTTCGTAAACACGATAATAGATCTTAAAAAGCTCCGCCCACGAGGAGTATTGACCATTTTCCATCTCAAGGGTGATAGGAATGAAGTTTTTGATGTTGTTTACTACAAGTGCTTGATAGAATTTGATTTGTCAGTCATGGAAGATGAAATTTAGGAGGAGAAGGGAGAGAGAATGGCTGGAAAAAAAACATTAGGGTTTTGTGGGGGTGGTGGCCGAGAGCTATTGTCGGCGGTGGTGGAGGTATTTTTAGGCTACTGATACCATAAAGGTATATGTTCCTTGATTGTATTCATCAATAATGTACAATATAAATAGTAGTACAAGAATATTTAAACTAGATAACTAATCAATCTAATAAAATATAAAATATAATTCTACCTAAAATAGGAGACCTAATTACAATATGAATACAATTCTACCTAAAATAAGAGATATACAATTAATGAAAGAATATTTGAGAAATATTCTATTAGATTGCATGCTTGAAAATATGTGGGAGATTATTTTCAAGGTAACAATAACATGAACTAGTCGTACATTAACACTTCAAAAATATTTTTGAGATCATATAAATTGATACGTATGAAGTATTGAACTTGGATAGATTATCTTTATACGTAAAAGTCGTTGTAACAATTTGATATAATGAAAAAGTTCATGTTTTTATATTAGAATATAATTGAGTTTTACTAAAGATTCAAACTCCTTTTAAATGTATTTAATGCCTTGTAACAATAAATATAAAATATTAATGTTTTGGCATTATACTTGATAACAATATGATTTAGAGTTGCACGAGTATGACACTTGAACTATTTAAATATACTTGATAAAATCGTGTATTATATGATTCAACATACACGTGCAACGTATGTGCCGAGAAACTAGTAACTATAATGGCGTTGGACACACATTATTTGCAAATCAGTATTTGTTTTACAAATTTATCTATTATTTCAACTTCACTTCTATAAATGAAATTGTTGGGGCTAAATTTTTTGTTTCATCTCAAATGAAGTAATGTTTCACTCATAAAAGTTCAATTTCTCCGTCTAAAATGCATGTCAAACATAATTTCAACTTCAGCTTTTAACTTTTCAAATTTTAACCAAATATTATAAACATAATCATTTCAAATATAACAGTCAATATTATAGGCACCTTATCTTGGCCTCAACTGACAAGTAAACATCTCAACTTTGAGAATGCACATCTAGACACTTCAACTTAGTTTAAGTTTGTCCTGTAAACACGCCAAGTCGTCAACTTTGAAAATGCACATCTAGACAACTTAAATTTAGCCGTGTTTAAATGTGCATTTTCAAAGTTGGGGTGTTTACGGGCCAACTTAAACGAAGTTGAGGAATCTAGATGTGTATTCTCAAAGTTGGCGTGTTTACTTGCCAGCTGAGGTTAACCATTGAGGTCAGGTTAAAGATATTTATCTGTGTTGTTCATAAACCTAGAAGCAAACATCCACTAACATAGAGAAACGAAGACAACTGATTACTTAATGCCAATGCATGCATGCAAAAAGAAAATTTTAAAATAAGAAATGAGGGATAGATGAAGTTTAATAATTTGCTAAAGCTATCTGTTGTTGCAAGTTGTCAAGACTGAACCATAATTGTCATTTCTACCCCGATATTCAAGATGAAGGTCAAACCTGATTCAATCGAATCCTATTTCAGAACGATTTTAGATATCAACATTAAATATCTGCTGTAACATCATGTCAAAGTGCAGAAACATGAAATCACTACAACTCCTAAGAACTCATGTTGATTTATTAAGGAAATAAACTTAGCTTTCTTTCAAGATCGGATGTTCAATATCCGGAGCTCCATGTACTTGAGATATATGCTACCACTTTAGAATGGCAGGCTGCTTCCAATAGCCTACTTATGAACCATCTGGTAGGTCTCAGTTCAACAACTGCTTAAATGGAGAATGTAAAGCCAGCAAAAATTGAAATCCATTTCTGACGTTGAGGGTTGGCTGAATAGTCTTCCGTGTCAGTTCAATCCATTGACATAGAAGTCGTCAAATGGATCTTTGGAAAGCTGAATTTCCTGAAAGCACCATTGTGACCATTCGCAACCGAAGTATGAATGCGTGGATTGAATAGATGTTGTTCAGCCTGCCAGTGTTGAGTCTCCAGTGGCGAACTCTGAGGAATTGCATGTATCACCTGCTCCGGTATGCTGATCTGGCTTACATGCGTGGAGTGGCCAATTGAAATAGATTCAGGCTCAGATGATGAATTATTTGACAGGAGAGAGAGCACGAGGTAATTCTGGTGCCACACCCATATTTAGAGAGAACATGGTCTCCTTGACACCTGATAGAGAAATCAAAGGGTTTTGATTTGTTAATCAAACAATCATAGTAATACTATACTTTTACAATAAAGTAATGACATATTGTGTATTCTAAATAACTTGGTGCCTAGGGTGAATCAAATTATCTAGCAGTTCCAGTTACTTCTGTGAACGTAAGAGAACTCTCAGAAAACCGACTAAAGACTGCTGCTCCTTAAACTTTATAGCATAGCATTTCTACATTCTTCTCTCTTAGTTTCTCCTTAGGCGCCTCCTACAAAGGTAACTTGGGCTTGGCAAATCATAAGAGAAAACAAAAATGGAATCAAGCAAATAATTCCTATTATACCGACAAGGGGCAGAAAATTCTACTGCTACCAGCAGATTTATAACTAGTCAACATGTAATCTCAATGTTACTGTACCAATTATGAGAGGAAAAAACTAACAATGTAACTGATATTGTATCTTCTTTACTCCGATCACAAACATATCGATGCTGGAGGCAAATTGCCTAAGAAATCAAACACTCAAGCATCTCCCGTCACTCATCTCCAAACTCCTGTCAAACAAAGCCTAACAGAAATTTTGTCCCAGCATTTCTCTGGCTTGCCCAAGAGTTTTCAACCAGATCCAAGAAGAAAGGTGTTGACACCCAATTTTGTCCCATCTTTTATGATTTTATTCGTAATTTTTAATATTTTGACACTTTTAAAATAATTTTAAAATATAGGCATATATGTGTGTATCTTCGTATTATTATTATTATTCGCATATTTTATATCATTTGCATTTTTATAATAATCATAAGTTATCCGAAAATTCTATGTTATTTTATTCTCGCAAAATTGCATCGCATTTCCCCTTTATTAAGCATTAAACATTTCGCAAATATTATATTTTTATCACATCGCTACGCTATTTTAAATAATTCACATCTTTTACAAAAATATATATATATATAAATATGTTTTAATATTAAACCCCTTTTATATTTTTTATCCATAACCCATTTTTCATTTTCCCAACCCAAAACAATTTCTACCCAAAAAAAACAATTCAACTCTCCCTCTTTATTTCGGCCCAACCGGACCAGCCCAAAACTCCCCAAATTAAATTTCCTTATACCCAAACCCAAAACAATTAAACCCAACACCACAAGCCCAAAACTCCCCAAATTAAATTCCCTTATACCCAAACCCAAAACAATTAAACCCAACACCACCGAAGCCCACCCGCCAGGCCCAATTCGGCCAAATCCATTTCATCGCCTCACCTCAACTCCTCATGTGCCCAATCGCCTTCAAATAACTCCGACCCGAACCGGTCCAAATTTCAAACCCATTTCCCCTTTGCCCCTTTTAATTCCCCAACAAACCCTTAAAAACCAAAAATCAGAAAAATTGGGGAACCGAACCCTACCCTTACCCTCAAGCCGCGACCCCACACCCCCATACCGGCGACTTATCGCCACGGCCACCTCGCCCGCCAACACCAACCAACCCTCGCCACCACCAACTCCCCGCCACTGACCCACGCCCATACCCCTAAAATCCGCTTCCAAAAATCAGAAATCTTTACCTTTAATTCGAATTTCAAACTCGATTTTTGGGGGGGGAATCCACCTATAAATACCCCATGATTGTTCTTCATTTGAGAAGAGATTTTCGGGGGGGAGAAAAATAGATTTTCGGAAGGATTTTCGGAAGATTATTCCATATATACATAAATATTTTGTTGTGTTCTTGAGTTTAAAGCATTTTGGCTTCTTTGTTGTTCAAGAATCAAGTCCGAAAAGGTTTGTCATCCCCTTTGATTCTCTCGATTTTCTTCATCGATTTCGGTCGGGTCGACCAGTTCGTAACATTTTCGTAATTCTTGCATTTCATATTTATGTATGTTGGTTATCCGAATTTGGTGTTAAGATTTGATTTGGATCATCGATTTTTCAGTCAGATTCTTGACCGGTCAGTCGACCGATTTAAATTTCCAAATTTCTTGCATTGTTGTCGCTTTGTTATCATTGGTTATCTGAAATTGATGAAATTATTTGACTTGGGTTGAACACACGATTCGGGTCAAACATCGACTTGCCCGTCGAATCGGCTTTAGATTTTCCCAATTTTCTTACATTCTTCTTTGTTGTTATCATTGGTTATCCTAAATTGATGAAATTATTTGATTAGGGTTTAAACTCCAATGCCTAAGTCATCGACTGGTCGGTCGACCCGATTTGAACATTTTCGAAATTCTTGCATTTCATATTCTTGTTATTGGTTATCCGAATTTGGTGTTGAAATCGATTCGAGTTTGGATCATCGATCCGTCAGATCATCGACCGCAGGTCGACCGATTTGAACATTTTCGTAATTCTTGCATTTCATATTCTTGTTGTTGGTTATCCGAAACTAGTAATCAAATCGATTTGGGTATGAATCAACGATTCGGTCAGTCACCGATTCGGTCGGTCGACCCGATTTGGATATTTCAATTTGTAACTTCGGGTCGGGTATTTTAAATTGCTCAACTTTCGTTTCTTTGGTATTTGTTTCTTGTTTTATTAATATCGCATTAAGGCCGACGAAATTGAATTCGAGGCCGAGCTTTTCTTTCGCTTTCGCTTCGCTGTTTTTAGTTTAATCGCTTTTAGACATCCGCATAAATGGATATATTATTGTTATTAAGTTCTTGTTTTAAATTTCTTGCGACGGATATTTTATCGCTTTTATCTTGTTTGAATAAATACCGCGTTGTCGGGCGCTGTTTTTCGCTTTCGCTTTGCTCCCGCTTCAGACATCGCTTTCTCGCTTTATCATTTTCTTACCGCTTTTAAATCGAACACCGCATTTTTCAAACATTGCTTTCTATTTCAGTTCTTTGTTTCAAAGATTCAAATATTTGTTCTCTTGCTTTCTTGCTTTTAAACTAGACACCGTCATTTTCGGAAATTGTTTTTACGCCTCGCTTTTTAACTCGCTATCGCTACTGCCGCCAAGCTTGCTCCGATTTTATTTTATCGATTTGAACACGATACTACATCGCCGATGAAAAATATCCGTCGATTTTGAGGCCTACACGGTTGCAAAGACGGAAATATAACTTCGGGCAAGGATGAAGACTTAAACCTTTTATCCGAGATCAACATGTTTAGTAGGCGAGGTGACTAAAATAACCAACAAGTTATATATTCGCGACCTACGACGTGATTATAGTGATCTTTTCTATTTCACCCGAGAGACCGACACGTTTAGTAGGCGAGGCAATCAAAATAAACTACATTAGTCATATGTTTGCAGCCACGACGTGATTGGAATGTTCTTTTCAAAATTTAAGTCTGAGCCCTCCGCGATCAAAACATTCACTGTTTTGAATACGGATATGAAGTTATTTGTATTTAACTGCTTTCTAACCGCTTGTTCTTGATGACTTGCAGGACTAAAGTAAATAAAGGCAATTATTCCTCGGAATTTATTTATTGTTATTTCTTTCTTTAATTCAGCTTTTATCTCGCTTTGCATTGTAATATTATTTATCGCACTTATGTAATTATTGAAATGATTAGAATAGGCAAACTTAGGATTTATTCATAGGTTAGTTTAAGATTTGAAACCCGTCGCTAGCTTATTTATTTGTAGGCTCGCAAACTTAGAAATCCTTCGCTAGTTTATTTATTTTAAGCTCGTCACGCTTATTCAAGATTTTTAAAACAACTCTTGTCATCTTTATTTGCTTCAATTAATTGTACAAATAAGTTTATCTTTTTATTATTATTTTTTTGCAACTTGTTGATTTTCGAAAGATTCGCTTCTTTGGCATTATAAAGAATTTATTGTCACAAATGCATGTTTTCTAAAAACTTTACATGCATCTTTCTTTTATGTCATCCGAATACGTACTTGTATAAAATGCATCATATTTACTTGTATAAAATGCATCATATTTGCAAACATCTTTTTTACTTGTAAAACATGTATTTTTCTAGCAATAATTAACCTGAGTTTGACCGGATAACCGCAAGATTAGCGGATCTTAAAGGATGCCTAACCCCTTCCCTTTAGGATAATAAAGAACCCTTACCTAGAATCTCGCTAGTTTCGCAGACCTTAAAATTGGAGTTTTACATTGCAGCACTTAGTTTAATACTTAGGTGTCCTAATTCACCGTAAAAATAATTAGGTGGCGACTCCTCAACCCTTTTTACCCAGGAATCACCCCCATACGTCTGTGCTCCGCTTTGACCCGAGCAGGTCAAAATAGGGCGCGACAGCATGGCGACTCCGCTGGGGAAATTCAGGTTCTTAACCATAACAAGTTCAGGTTAATCATTATTGTGTTTTATATTGCTCCTTATTTGATCTATTATTTTTATTTATTTATTTTCTGTTGAAATTTTGTATGCATAACTGCTTCAATTACTGTATTCTCTTACTGCTTTCCTTAAATTGGCATTTCGCTCATATTTCTTCCACTCTGGAAAATTGACACTATCACACATTACCCACGAGGTGTGTTTTGCGCACCCGCAAATTTCTTTCAAAGTTCCAAATTTTTAGGAGAGTTGGTATATGCGCGGAGCGTCCGGACCATCCGGTTGGCCGCGTAGCCTTCTCACTCGAACCGTCCGCTCGGGAACCTTGAGTCTAGTCAGCCAAATCTTAGAAAATTTAGGATAGAGCTATACCACCCTTTATTTTTAAGTCATGCATGCATACACCTTAGGTGGGTCGATCCTGGGTATCGACTCCACAATTAAGAAATCTACCAAAATTGTCAATCTGGGTCTCACAACCCAACGACCAATCAAAGATATTACGTGTAGCGTGACAATGATAGACAAATCCAAGCCTAATCATGTCATGCCGAATTGGAAAATGTACATTTATTTTGTCTCATTTCCGACAAAAGCATTACAGTTTAGCAGCTTGGATCAATCTGTCATAATTTCGCATATCTGGCGTTTAGGCCCACCTCCGGCATAAGGGAGGCCCCATGCATATTAGGATGCGCATTTAATTGCCTTACAATCATTTTGTTGTTTTCTCATGCTTTTTCACTATGTATTATTTAAAGCAATAATTACTCACCCTATACTAACTTGGTTTTCTTCATTTTTTTAGAAGGTTTATTTTTCCTAAATTATTCTTCTCAAAGGTTGATTTGCGTTGACTAAAACTGGCGGATCATCCCTACTTCACGAGGTCAAAGGCACAATCCTTCAGCAAAATGACTGATTCAGATGCATCCGAACAGACTGACCTAGAACTTATCACTCTTTCCAGAGATGAACCAGAGACTTCTGAAAATAGAAATACTACCGTCCAAGAAAAATACATCGCCCAACTGTTACAACAGACGGCGGCCATGCAGACTGAGATAGAGCGGCTCCAAAATCTCACCAACCTGTCCATTAGCGCCAATACCCCACTCCCTGAACAAGGGACGAATACAACTGCACCGCAAACTTTTTCATCTCCTGAAGCGCCATTTCCCCAAAACATCCCCAAAAATTCGCCACTAAACAAAATCGATCCACAGCACACTAACCCGCAAGCTAGTCCACAACAAAGCCCGCTACAAAATGACCCTACAACTCCACATACCCAAATTAACCCACTCATCCAAAACACATCTTCCATGCAAAATCACCAAGGTGCCAACACATATTGATGGCACACGCCGCCGATCCCAACGAACAACACGTGCCACCGATATGCAGCGGAAGCTCAACCTTTTACAACCACGAGACCAAACATGACTCTTCGTGAAATTGGCGGTGTGAAGAAATGGACAGGCATGTGAGGATCGTAACCGGTGAAAGTGTGGCGAGAGAGATTCATAGCTGAAAGAAGCATTCAAGAATATCCAAACCAAGAAGGGGCATGAAGGACTCGAGTCACGAAGATTTGTGCATGCATCCCGACATTGAATTGCTGTCGGATATAAAATGCCAAAATTTGACTTGTTTGATGGGAAAGGAAATCCTTACTCTCATTTGAGATCGATCGCGACAAACCGATTGGGGTAGGTAAAAATCAGGCCATCATAATGAAGTTGTTCGTAAGGAGTTTGACAGAGAAGCACTAGACTGGTCCACAAGCCAGGCCCCGCGAAAATGGCATGACTGGGGCACAATAGCACAGGATTTCGTGGATAGGTTCAGATTTAACACCGGCTACGCTTTTGGATAGATTTTATTTGATGAAGTTGGAGAAAAAGTCCACAGAGACCTTCAGAGAATATGCCATGAAGTGGAGGCGTATAAAGAAAGTTCAACCCCGATAACGGGAAGTGAAATGGCCACTCTCTTTGTACAATCTTTGAAAGATGCGACATACTATGAAAGAATGATAAGCGCCATAGGACGAAGTTTCTCAAGTCGTAAGGATGGGAGATTTCATAGAAGAAGGTATCAAACCGGGAGAATTGCAAACTTGGTAGCGTTGCAAGCAACGAGTGAGGCAATCCATCGGACTCATTTGGGGGAATAATAAAGAAGAAGAGGGACGGAGTGTCGCCTGTCATGACGGTCCGTAAACATAGGCCAAATCAAATGTCAAATTACCAAAGGTCATCACCCCACCTCCCTACTACAATCAAAATGCCCAAATCCTCGACTTTCCTATTATAGCCCATATGCCCATAGCCCTCAACCTTACTATCGGGCACTCCACTGGTCCCTACCCCGCCTACCATACCCACCAATATATAGCCCGCCTCGAGCACTGTCTATCCAAATCCCCGCAATATCACCCGCATACTTACCTCACCCACGAGTCCATCTACCAAACGCGCTGCACCGCGCAAGAAAACACGAAAGAAAGCGGCTAAAACCTATACACCTTTAGCCGAGCCTCGAGCCCAGCTTGTATGAACAATCGAGAACCGCATGAATACTCCAGCCTATCCAAGGAAATGTCCCCAATCCTATTCCAAAATGGCACGATAAGACTAAGCATTGTGCGTACCACTCGGGAATTCCTGGGCACGACACTGAAAATTGCTATGCCCTCAGAGACAAAATCGAGGCATTGATCAAAGAAGGAGTTATCCAACTGAAAGGACCTTCCTCTAATGTAAATGATAACCCTTTGCCAAATCATGACGATGCTAACGTAAATATGATTACTGTTGATGAAGCACACAACTTGGAAGGAACCATTGTGCCAGTCCAGAGAGAGGAAAAGGTTGAATCATCGGCCTTTATCACCCCTATGATTACAGTCCAAGTGAGGGCATCGTTTGGAGTAGAAGTGTTTCCTCCAAAGTCGCGGGTCATGGCATCATCTTTTCTTGGAAAAGTCTTATCAACCAATCTCCGAAGGAAGGGAGATGCTTCTTTACCAAAGCTTTGTTCCGCCTGGAGTCGTCATTCACAAAGCACGCGCCACTCGGGGAATCAAAGGAGGACAATACTGACCAACCTCGTGAAGGGGTTCAAAAGATTTTTCATTGTGAAAAGAAGCAAAATGCAATATGATTCTCGGTGATTACGCTAGAGACTCAACCATTTGGGATGCAGAGCAAGGAGATGTTTTGGGAAAATTGGACATGTGCCCTGGCCTTGTTTCTCCCGAGAAACTAGTTAATCGCATTAATATTTAATAAAACAATGCGATTCAGATTGAGGCCTGAATCACATATATGCATTTAATGTGTTTTGCCTCTACCTTTTGAAAGTTTAAAATGACAAATCTGCATTGCTTTTGCTATTATAAAATCTGTCTTGTTTGATAATTTTCTTTTCTTTTTCATCATGCAAACTAATTTGTCGGCAATATGTGACATCTAATGAAACAAGCAAACAAAGTCCCAAACAACAAGCAAGGCTTCGAAGAATATAAGGAAGACTCACAACCGGATGAATTGAGGCATTTTGGGAATAAGTCAAAGCCAGATTTGGATGAAACATCGAGATGGTTGATAGTTACAAACATTGGCACGGACGTTTGCCATTTGTACTCTTAGGCAACTGCACTACAATCTGGACTTCTACTAGGGCAATGCTATACCTTTCAAAGCCGAGTGGATACAGATTCATATACTAAGAGACTGATTGATGAAAAGCAGATGGACGCAGTTGTCCGGGGCAACCTTATCATAATAGAATGGCCAAAAACCATCAATGCAGATGCAGTGAAGAGATACCATATCTAAGATTAGTTATTCTCTATGTAATACTTTTTTCTATATTGTAAAAGTTGCGCTCCCTCGTCGGGATAAACATAGAACCCACATAGGGTTCCGTTTCTTTAGATCACAAATTTCCCCAATCTCCTTTTTACTTGTAACCTGAACTACGTTATGACCTGATTCCCTCGGCGGGATACGTGGCGCCACATCGGCTTCGGTCCCATCTTTAGAAAAACCTTACAATCCTCTTTGCTTGTAATGAACTACGTCACGACCTGATTCCCTCATGGGGATACGTAGGCGGCCTAAATCGGCTTCGGTCCCACCATTAGGAAATATTTTCTCCTTTATCTCACAAAAGACAAAATGCACCCATCTGATCACCCTGATAGGACATGCAAGCAACCCAGACAAGACTCGGTTGTCCGTTCGAAAGTTCATCATACTCACATATCGGAAACTGGGGCATTATTAAGGGATCACTGCCAGAGGACGCCGATAAACATGGAAAATCATCGGCAAACTAAGTCTTCAGCCATAAGAGGATTTTGGATAAGACGTTTGCTTTGTTTCACCGCATGTCACTACTCGACAGACATTTACATATATGCATACTTTCTTATAAGCAATTTATTTTTAACAAATATTTTCATTAGAGTTTGACAAGATTTTTTTTAATATGCATACTTTCTTATAAGCAAATTATTTTCAACAAATATTCTCATTAGAGTTCGACAAGAACTTTTTAATGATAAGCATACTTTCTTATAAATAAATTATTTTCAACAAATGTTTTCATTAACGGTTAGCCATGACTGGGAACCAGGCATAGGTTACAGTCCGAATCAGCAGGACATGCAGCTATCAAGAGCCAAAGCTATAAAGTCAACGCGAATCAACCGCCCCCCCAAACTCACAAATTTTCTTTGAGTACAGGTTCTTCAGGTTGAAAAAGTAGGGAAGCCACATCAGTTATGATCAATTCCCAAAGAATTTCGGCACTACAACTCACTACAAGGATTACGTTCTTGTTACGCATTTATCACGAAGACATCATCTTGACCTGTGGTCCCGACTATTATGTCCGCACAAAGATGTTATTTCGGATCACAAAGAACGACGACAAGGCAAACCCGACGGCAAAGACGTCGCATCACATTTTCGCCCGTGCCAGACGACATTTCAATTCACATGAGTTTGGATCGGTAAGATTCAAAGACAACGTAGAACCCTATTACAAAGAACCGACGGCAAGGACGCCACTTACATCTCTTACAACAGGACAATATTTCAAAACGTCATCGGCGTTATGGCAAAGACAACAAATATCTTTACTGACTTTACAACGACGCCAACAACATTACAATGACGTCTTCAACGCAGCAGCCTATCTTTACGGCATTACAACAACGCGTCATTGACGTGAATCGCAAAGACATCAACTATCTTTACAGCACTACAACAACGTCATTGACGTTACGGCAACACGACAACTATTCTTTACAACAGCGACGACATCATCAACGTCTATACAACGACGACATCAGCAAAGTCTATACAACGACGACATCAGCAAAGTCTATACAACGACGACATCATCCAAGTCTATACAACGACGACATCATCAACGTCTATGCAACGACGACATCATCAACGTCTATACAACGACGACATCAGCAAAGTCTATACAACAGCGACGTCAACAACATTACAACGACGTCTTCAACACAACACGTCGATCCAACGACGTCATTTCAGGCGCCCACCTCATAATACGGGTATTTTAATTTCGCCAGCGCCCACCTTATAACAAGGGAATTTTAATTTCGGCCAGCGCCCACCTTATAACAAGGGAATTTTAATTTCAACAGCGCCCACCTTATAACAAGGGAATTTTAATTTCAGTCAGGCGCCCACCTTATAACAAGGGAATTTTAATTTCAGTCAGGCGCCCACCTCCTAATGCGGGTATTTCCAAGTTGTTTTCTCTACAATATTTTCTCAAATAGCTATACACTAATTATATCTTAAGCTTTAGTTTGCGTGAGTTTTCAATTTGCGTGAACTTCATCACAAAGATCGCTACAGAACTTCATCACAGCGTGGGACTATCTCTTACGGCGAACCGAGGCAAATTGGTCAACGACCTACTTCGAACGTCGATCCGCTTTTCCCATTAGTTTCTCGCATCTGCGACCAGTGTCATCCTAAGTCGACACTGGGGCATTGTTGTTTGAATGTGCACCATCTTTTTTCAACTTCTTCCCCCCGGGGATTCTATTTCTTACCATGCAGTCCCGATGATCGGGACAAAATTGGCTACTCAGTCAACTTCTTTGGCCGAAAACTCTTTCATCGTCTCCGTCCAAAGAGGGGCATCTGTTGACACCCAATTTTGTCCCATCTTTTATGATTTTATTCGTAATTTTTAATATTTTGACACTTTTAAAATAATTTTAAAATATAGGCATATATGTGTGTATCTTCGTATTATTATTATTATTCGCATATTTTATATCATTTGCATTTTTATAATAATCATAAGTTATCCGAAAATTCTATGTTATTTTATTCTCGCAAAATTGCATCGCATTTCCCCTTTATTAAGCATTAAACATTTCGCAAATATTATATTTTTATCACATCGCTACGCTATTTTAAATAATTCACATCTTTTACAAAAATATATATATATATATATATAAATATGTTTTAATATTAAACTCCTTTTATATTTTTTATCCATAACCCATTTTTCATTTTCCCAACCCAAAACAATTTCTACCCAAAAAAAACAATTCAACTCTCCCTCTTTATTTCGGCCCAACCGGACCAAATTTCAAAACTCCCAAATTAAATTCCCTTATACCCAAACCCAAAACAATTAAACCCAACACCACAAGCCCAAAACTCCCCAAATTAAATTCCCTTATACCCAAACCCAAAACAATTAAACCCAACACCACCGGCCCACCCGCCAGCCCAATTCGGCCAAATCCATTTCATCGCCTCACCTAACTCCTCAGCCCAATCGGCCTTCAAATTAACCCGACCCGAACTGTCCAAATTTCAAACCCATTTCCCCTTTGCCCCTTTTTAATTCCCAACAAACCCTTAAAAACCAAAAATCGAGAAAAATTGGGAACCGAACCCTACCCTTACCCTCAAGCCGCGACCCACATTTCCCCATACCGGCGACCCCACGCCGCCGGCCACCTCGCTCGCCAACACCAACCCCCGCCACCACCAACTCAGTCACCGACCCACGCCCATACCCCTAAAATCCGCTTCCAAAATCGTAAATCTTTACCTTTAATTCAATTTCAAACTCGATTTTGGGGGAATCCACCTATAAATACCCCATGATTGTTCTTCATTTGAGAAGAGATTTTCTGGGGGAGAAAAATAGATTTTCTAAGGATTTTGGAAGATTATTCCATATATACATAAATATTTTGTTGTGTTCTTGAGTTTAAAGCATTTTGGCTTCTTTGTTGTTCAAGAATCAAGTCCGAAAAGGTTTGTCATCCCTTTGATTCTCTCGATTTTTCTTCATCGATTTCGGTCGAATCTTGTCGTAACATTTTCGTAATTCTTGCATTTCATATTTATGTATGTTGGTTATCTGAATTTGGTGTTAAGATTTGATTTGGATCATCGATTTTTCTGGTCAGATTCTTGACTGGTCGGTCGACCCGATTTAAATTTCCAAATTTCTTGCATTGTTCTTTGTTTGTTATCATTGGTTATCCAAATTGATGAAATTATTTGACTTGGGTTGAACACACGATTCGGTCAAACATCGATCTGCCCAGTCGACGGCTTTAGATTTTCCCAATTTTCTTACATTCTTCTTTGTTGTTATCATTGGTTATCTGAAATTGATGAAATTATTTGATTAGGGTTTAAACTCAATTCGGTCAGTCATCGACTGGGTGGTCGACCCGATTTGAACATTTTAATTCTTGCATTTCATATTCTTGTTATTGGTTATCCGAATTTGGTGTTGAAATCGATTCGAGTTTGGATCATCGATCCGGTCAGTCATCGACCGCCGGTCGACCCGATTTGAACATTTTCGTAATTCTTGCATTTCATATTCTTGTTGTTGGTTATCCGAAACTAAATCTTTGAAATCGATTTGAATTATGAATCACCGATTCGGTCGGTCACCGATTCGGCCTGGTCGACCCGATTTGGATATTTCCGAATTTCGTAACTTCGGGTCGGGTATTTTAAATTGCTCACCGCTCGTTTCTTTGGCGCTGCTTTCTTGCTTTATTAATATCGCATTAAGGCCGATTTAAATTGAATTCGAGGCCGAGCTTTTCTTTCGCTTTCGCTTCGCTGTTTTTAGTTTAATCGCTTTTAGACATCCGCATAAATGGATATATTATTGTTATTAAGTTTATCGCTTTAAATTTCTTGACGGATATTTCTCGCTTTTATCTTGTTTCAATAAATACCGCGATCGCTCGGGCGCCGCTTTTCGCTTTCGCTTTGCTCCCGCTTCAGACATCGCTTTATCGCTTTATCATTTTCTTGCTTTAAATCAACACCGCATTTTTCAAACATTGCTTTCTATTTCAGTTCATCGTTTCAAAGATTCAAATATTTGTTCTATCGCTTTTATCGCTTTTAAACTAGACACCGCGTCATTTTCGGAAATTGTTTTTACGCCTCTGTTTTTACGCTCGCTCTGCTGCCGCTTCTTTGTTTACATTCGATTTTATTTTACTGATTTGAACACGATACTACACCGCCGATGAAAAATATCCGTCGATTTTGAGGCCTACACAGTTGCAAAGACGGAAATATAACTTCGGGCAAGGATGAAGACTTAAACCTTTTATCCGAGATCAACATGTTTAGTAGGCGAGGTGACTAAAATAACCAACAAGTTATATATTCAGCCTACGACGTGATTATAGTGATCTTTTCTATTTCACCCGAGAGACCGACACGTTTAGTAGGCGAGGCAATCAAAATAAACTACATTAGTCATATGTTTGCAGCCACGACGTGATTGGAATGTTCTTTTCAAAATTTAAGTCTGAGCCCTCCGCGATCAAAACATTCACTGTTTTGAATACGGATATGAAGTTATTTGTATTTAACTGTTTCTAACCGTTTGTTCTTGACAGCTTGCAGGGACTAAAGTAAATAAAGGCAATTATTCCTCGGAATTTATTTATTGTTATTTCTTTCTTTAATTCAGCTTTTATCTCGCTTTGCATTGTAATATTATTTATCGCACTTATGTAATTATTGAAATGATTAGAATAGGCAAACTTAGGATTTATTCATAGGTTAGTTTAAGATTTGAAACCCGTCGCTAGCTTATTTATTTGTAGGCTCGCAAACTTAGAAATCCTTCGCTAGTTTATTTATTTTAAGTTCATCACGCTTATTCAAGATTTTTAAAACAACTCTTGTCATCTTTATTTGCTTCAATTAATTGTACAAATAAGTTTATCTTTTTATTATTATTTTTTTGCAACTTGTTGATTTTCGAAAGATTCGCTTCTTTGGCATTATAAAGAATTTATTGTCACAAATGCATGTTTTCTAAAAACTTTACATGCATCTTTCTTTTATGTCATCCGAATACGTACTTGTATAAAATGCATCATATTTACTTGTATAAAATGCATCATATTTGCAAACATCTTTTTTACTTGTAAAATATGTATTTTTCTAGCAATAATTAACCTGAGTTTGACCGGATAACCGCAAGATTAGCGGATCTTAAAGGATGTCTAACCCCTTCCCTTTAGGATAATAAAGAACCCTTACCTAGAATCTCGCTAGTTTCGCAGACCTTAAAATTGGAGTTTTACATTGCAGCACTTAGTTTAATACTTAGGTGTCCTAATTCACCGTAAAAATAATTAGGTGGCGACTCCTCAACCCTTTTTACCCAGGAATCACCCCCATACGTCTGTGCTCCGCTTTGACCCGAGCAGGTCAAAATAGGGCGCGACAAAAGGAAAATGTTCTACTTCTTAATGTACCTCATTTCTAACCGCCTGTACATGGTTTCCTCGACTGATGAAAGAAAATATATATTCCAAGTGTACCTATGGAGTCTTTACATCCCATCAAATGGAAAGTATCAGAATTAGATAACCTTTCTTTTCAAGTGGTATTTGGCTAACTTGCTCACACCTCGACTAATCCACAGGGCACCTATAACTGTCCACCAACACACATAATCTATAACTTTGTCCCAAAGCATAGACAAAAGGGACAAATTCACCTAGTGTGCCTCTGTTGTATTTGTACAGTGGTCTCCAAAGCCAAAATTGCCACTCTAGCTCTTTGACTGTCGAGCTACCCCCTTGGCGTGTATCAGTACTAGATACCTAGTACCTTCAGATAAACTTGACAAGTCTATACATAGCTATAATGTAAAGAGGTGAACCTTTGCAGCCCCTAATTTTTGAAAAGCTTAGCGCATATTACTTGTTTAACACATGCTACTGAACACTTCTTTTTGTCAAAGTTTACAATCTGTCACTACGGCCATCACAACCTCCACCCGTCATGCACCACCACCCACCACCACAAAAAGAAAGGTATAATAGGACAACAGAACTTGAAAAATGCAAAAAGAGGTGAACTAAAAGTTGGATAAAATAAAACTCCACCAGCAGAACATGTGCAAAGAAACGCGACAGGGTATGATACTTGTAGAAGACTTAAAGAAAAGCTTATTCCCAAGACAGTAGAAGCATTGATCGACGGAAGCAGCATATTCTATCTCACAAGCAGCAGCTCATGGGCTTACTTTCCAAAAGAAAATTGATCTGAGCACAAATATTCTTATAGGTATGCGTGTCTTAAAATGTATGGATTTAAGCAAAAAAAAAATGCCACAGAAATTGGTTGTTTGCACCAAAAAAGGAATTTCTTATAAAAACATTGACAATTAATCACATTCCTGTACATGTTAAAAATTGGTCTTTTCCTGTAGTTATTGCTTTGTTTCAATCACAGAATAGTTAAAGTAACCTATATGAATCCTCTACATCCATTTTGAACTATTCGTGCCTATTTCATTTCAATGCTAAATAATTTGTCTTCCAAGGGAAATGGATTCTCTAAACCTAGATTATTCTATTATTCACTCTTGCACAGACACCGATCCACAAGTGTCTAATTAGGTGAAAAATACACTTGGCAAACAACATAGCTATTGTAAGTAATCCTATTTTAGTTCCATATATTACATCCTTCTTTTTCTAATGGGTATCTTTTTTGGGGCGATAAGCAAGGTAAACTGATATTTATGAAACCAACAACAAGAGAATGTTGGTAGTATCAAGTACGGGTCGAAGTGAAACCAAAAGTTAGTCATCACTCACAGTGTAATGAGCTAATAAAATCAATCATGACCTCAAAGGCAGATCCAGGGTTTGAACTTTATGGTTCCTTCAGTGTTACCAGTATTATTGTTATTATGCTAGCATTATCTTATTCTTCAATTTTATTACTATTGTTGTTCCTTTCACTTTGGTTATTTTAACTATTTTTACTGTCAGTACTTCCTTTATCTTACTCTTGCCCCACGTTGTGGGATTTCACTGGGTATGTTGTTATTTTATTACTGTCAGTACTTTCTTTCTTCAATATTTTCATTATAGATTTCTACTCTGGCCTTTCTTTCAAACCTGTTCTGGAAAACGATATTTTTTTAGCCGAGGGCCTATCGGAAACAATCTCTCTACCCCACAAAGGTAGGGGTAAGGTCTGTGTACACCCCACCGTCTCCAGACCCCACTTGTGAGACTATATGATGTTGTTGTTGTTGTTGTTGTTGTAGTTCTTGCTGAAGCTTTTCATTTGAATGCTCATATAAGTTACATTTCAGAAGGAAAGAAGCCCAATCTAAACATAGGCACCATACCGTAAAACCATGAAGAAAGCCTTGTCGAGTTGAATTGGATAGTTTCCCGTTGTGGCTTGCGGCGGCGTGCATTGTGATCAGAAAGCCTCCTGCGACAGCTTCGCTTCTTTTCATCAAAATCAGACAAACTATGGAACCTTCAGTGGGAGAAAAAAAGGAATGAGCCATTATGATCTCAAATATGCTCAAGGACTGACATATTAGACCCCCCAAAACGCCATAGGAACCATACATTCAGAAGAACAAGTTGTTATAAACTAAAATCTGGAAGCCAAACATCTACCTACAAGATGCCCCAATATAGGTTTCATCAAATGAGGTTTACCTACTACACTGCTGACAAAAGCGTCGCTCAACACCTCCTATGATGACCTTTGGGCATTTGGAATGACTCTGACAAACTCGATGCTTTCGGTGATATTCTTTAGCTGAAGACAGATCAAGATTGCAGCCCTCAACTTGACAGCACGGAATTAGTGCATTCTGAATAGAGGATTTTGTTTTCTTTGCTGCAATAACAGATGATACAGGGATCGTGGAGACGGACGGGAGCTTAACACTGCTTCCACCACTGTTGCTTTCAAGTGTTCGCTTACCAAGTTTCAAACCAGTCAATCCATCATAGCCTATCGAAGCCTCCATGGGTGGCGAACGTCTAGATAGCTCAACTATGCACTGTTCCACATCCTTATCAAGATTCCCTTGAGAGTCATCAAATGCTTCAAAAGTGAAGTTGGATTCTTTCATCCCCTCATTTGGTGAAGAGTCAGTTGAAGCTGATATTGAGCTCCTGATCGAAGAACTACAACCAACACTGCAAAACCCTGACAAATTGAAGGATCCACCATCAAGTTCTCCTGCTTCATCAACTCCCCAATCTGTTAATTGAAGTTCTTTCGGACTTTCACAGCCCTTTGAACCAAACATCATCGTGTTTCCCCATTCCCATTTTACATTCCACTCCATATTGTATAAAGAAGCAACACAGCTCCACTAAAATCTCAGCATGCACAACAAACCAGGAATGAGATCTGCATCACCCCACAATATATTCCTAGTCCGACAAGTACATAATTTAACCAAAAATGCAAATAACCAATTTCATCAGACAAATGGGAGAACAAGAATGAAGAACCAAAACGGAAAAAGAAAAATCTAGGTTTGATTTCTCAAATGGTCACTCAACTAATAGCTATTATTTCATAAAGTTACCTTTCTTCTTGATTCCAATTAAAGTGACTTTCTGAAATAATATCTATTACTCCCTCCGTCCCAAAAAGATTGTTTTAGTTTGACTTGGCATGGAGTTTAAGAAATAAAGGAAGCCTTTTGAAATCTGTAGTCCAAAACAAGTCTTTGATATTTGTGTGGCTGTAAATCATCTCATAAAGTTAAATTGTTTTTAAATATAGAAATGTGAATCTTTTTGGGACAAACTAATAAGGAATAATAAGGAAAGTAAGACAATATTTTTGGACAGAGAGTATTTGAGCGACCATCTGAGAAATCAACTTACAACAACATACCCAGAGAAATCCCACAACGTAGGATCTGGAGAGAGGGTAGAGTGTACGCAGACATTACCTCTACCTTGGCAGGTAGATCGGTTGTTTCCGGGAGACCTTCGGCTCAAGACAAAGCATAAGCACACGCAAAGCAAATGCAAAAGCACAGCCAGATCAAAGCAAGAGAAACGGAAAAGTAAGCAGTAACTAACGCAGGTAAATAAGCTAAACAAAGTACACTAAAGGACACCTAGCAGCAGGAATCAAACTATAGGGTACTATAATGGAATACTGCGTCTACCAGTATGATAGGCTAAGCGGGCCTACAATAATAGCACTACAACTACCAGTTTGCAAGCGTGAGTAGGACTACGCTCGACTATCTACTACCCTTCTACCCTAATTTGTGCCCTCCACAACCCCCTATCTAAGGTCATGTCCTCAGTAAGTTGTACCTGCGCCATATCCTATCTAATCAACTCTCCCCAATACTTCTTCAGCCTACCTCTACCCCTCCTGAACTCATCCATAGCCAACCTTTCACACCTCCGCACTGGGGCATCTGTGTCTCTCCTCTGCACATGCCCAAACCATCTTAGCCTTGCTTCCCGCATCTTATTCTCCACTGAGACCACTCTCACTCTGTCCCGGATATCATCATTTCTAATCTTATCCCTCCTTGTATGCCCGCAGATCCATCTCAGCATCCTCATTTTCGCAACTTTTATCTTTTGAATGTGCAAAGTCTTGACTGGCCAATACTCCGCCCCATACAACATAGTCGGTCTAACCACCGCCCTATAGAACTTGCCTTTGAGTTTTGGTGGCACCTTTTTGTCGCATAAGACTCCAACTTGAAAAATCTATAAGGATATCGAACAGAGACGACAAATACAGGATTAAACACAAAGAATAAAAAACCTTACATTGAGGCTCAACTCATGATGCAACTGAGCTGGTTCACAAACTTGAGTTGTACTCCAACTGCAAGATCGTCATCTTTCTAATCCAACTTCTTTCCAGTTCGATAACCCAAAGCAAGCAAGAAGCAAATTAAGACAATAGTTTGTTTTCCATTAACAGCCAAGAATTAAAAAGTATGGTTGACTAAGACACAAAGGAATAAGTCGACAAGTACAACCATTCCAAAAAGACATGTATAAAAGCTCAACGCATTCAATTATAGACCACAAATATATTGTGGATATCTTGAACTATTGCATTTATTAACACACCACGACATCGTTTTCAGTTAATGTTTTCCCCATCTAATTAACAAAATAAAACAAATAAATATTGAATTATTAAGTTTCCATCAATCCCTGAAAGGATAATAATGAACCATTTAGGCTGATAGTGACATGAAAATTTTATCTTTTTAAATTTCTACGATGACTGTTCATTCGACAAAACATTTTCGTTGGAAGGGTAGTTGATCTTTCTTATGGTCCCCCCATCATTGGAATCAACAACGGAAGTGAAAAAGCAACTTTTCCGTACTACTATGAATGAATTTTCTTTCCCGACAGGGCGAAACTTTGCTGGGGTTACGTGGAAACACAACAGGTACAACTTCCTAATATGGAAAGGCCTTTTTCACTACTGATTGGAATACTAAGGAAAAGAACACTCAGGCAATCACTTTGCTAAGATAGTCAGCCAACACAGATATAATTTTCCCAAGTAAGAAAAGGTAGAAACTTACCACCAATTAAAGATTGGAGAATGCTCACTTCAACAAATGAAAAGAGAAAGAGAAAGAGAAAGGACAGAAGAGGTCATTTCTTTGTTTTCTTTTCTTATGTTTGTTGTTGCTCGTCCCATTTACCGACCTTTCGGATCCCCTCCTTACTTCCGTAGCCAAAAGATATGTCGAAGTTGGAGTACATTTTTTAATTATTTGCACCTACCCAAGTATGAATCTTAATTGTTTAGATTTTAGTTATTAAATATATTTATTTTTAGGTCTGAATCTTAATTATTTAAATTTTTAATTACTAAGTGAATGATTTCTTACGACCACTTAATGCATGTGAATAAATTTAAATAATTACTAAGATTTATAACAAAGTCTTAACACTATTAAGATGCTATTAATTTAAAGATTTCTGCAAATAAGCCATTATTACTATTACATCTTTTTTTTCACTGCCGCCGTTCACAACTACCATCCCCAACCACAACTCCACCACCATCACCAATCACCACAATCAATCGTCACCACACTTAGCCATTATTTATAATCATTACCATTAGACACCACCAATAACAATCGACAATCACCACCTTCAGTAATTGGATATATCGTCAACTATCGCTATCATTCGTCGTCGCCATTATATGTCACCACTTCCACTACCACCATTAATCACCGTTGTTAACTACTACTATCAACGACTGTTCAGATGTTGTTGTCTCGATAATAGTTTAGAGCTTATAATGAAGTTTTGATGATTGATAAACTATGTATCCAAAAACAATTAAATACAAGGAAGATTGATGGAAGACATTTGAATAACCAGAAGTCCAAACAGGTCTCCAAAGAAACTAGTGAACGTAGTCACAACAACAAAGGAATTGGTCCTTAAAAGGAAGACTCGAAATTGTCGAAGAGAAGTTTTTTCGTGTTGATTAGGAAAATTGAAATAATTGACTTGTTCATATTTGATGAGTAGTTGGAATTCAAGTTATGAAAACATTACCGTAAGTTGAACACGTAAAATTAGCATTGAAGTAGGAGAAGAGAAATTGTATGGACAAACAAGGAAATAAGTAAATTCCTATCAAATAAGGATTAATTTTCGGACATATAAATCAAGACTTGTATGGATACAGACAAGAGATGGCAGCAACCACTTCTATATAAATAACACGTCGAGAAGCTTTGAAGTTTAGCCATAAGCATATCCAAAGAGAGAGACAACAAGAATGATTGAGAGTCAACATCAGAGTCTGAGAGAGCCGACTACACACCAAAAAAGAACCTTTTCTTATCAAGATTTATCATTAAGTTCTTTTGTTGTAATAGTTAGGTTTCTGTTGTGGTTCCACCTATTTACTTTCTTAGTTGATTGTAGTAGGTGTTATTTGTAAGAGATTTCTTTGGCTGGATAGAGCCATTAAAGATAAGAGTTAAGTAGGTAGAGGTGAGATTGTTGGATATAGTTATGGGCGTTTGTAAACCTTAAATTGATGCGCTCGAGTTTAGCGGAGATTGGAAAAATTCCTCTAGAAGCGTTTACACACTAAAATAATTGTGTTGGTTATACATTATGCACTTTATTTCCTACGTAATTACTCAAAGAACCTGATTCTTTGAGAACATGGTAGTAATCTGATTCTAACAACGACCATCACCACTAATTATTACCCACAGTCACCATCTCCACTAACAACACTTACAACAACCACCATTAACCACGACACTTGAAGATTACCATGACATCGAAATCTGAATTTTTTTAACGGCATCATAAAACTCTAACTTTATTCTTGAAAAGAGAATCAATCAATACCTTTTTCAAGGATCAGTTATCTTGGGTTATCATCTCTGTCAAAGAGCCAAAATGGCTAGTTTTGAAGATTATATGAAGATGCTCTGTGAAGAAGAACGATATACTTTCGTCTCAACATTCTCATATTTTTTTTCTATACTTTTAACAAGCATTGTATTTCTTAGTGATTTACTGTGTACTCAAAAAATAGAGGAGAGAAAAATATTATAGGTGAGACATTATATCAAAAATATGAAATATTACGTGTAGACGTACCTTGTAATCAAGGGAACTGAATTAAGATCCACATAGAATATCAACCAGTATAAAAACATCTGGTATCACTTTACTTTCCGCATTACTTAAGTTTTAAAGTATTGCATAACAGTTGATTACTGGACATAGTCAATCGACCAGAAAAACGAAAAAGAGACAATTCATCGCTCTTGCACTTTCAATTTTCTCGATGATTAGTCAAAACACAAGTTACTTTTTAGTATTGACAAAAACGTTTGTCAAATGATTAGACCAAACAAAAGATTGGTAATTTCAAAGTTTACTTTCATTTGGAATTCCAAAATATGTAATTTCATTCCTACATGATAAGGTTGCGTACAATAGACTCTTGTGGTTCGATTTTTTTACGGACCCGGCATCCTGATGTCCTTTTTTACCTAACAACGATGCATAACCCAAGGTATTCCGACGTTTTACCCGTGATGATTACGGACAAACACTTTGTCTGCTGTAGCAATTGAGCCTGCCTCTTATTTCAATCTGCTTGGAGACTATAAAGAAGCACTTCTTTGGTTCTTTAGAATTAGCCTGGGATTTGCTACTCGGTTTTTGCCGGGATGTTTTCAAAAGCATACTTGTCGTTAGGGGTGTACATGGACCGGGTTGATTCGACTTTTCCATTCACCAAACTAAATTAATGGTGCCGAGTTTCTATATTTATAAACCAAATCAATAATAGTCGAGTTTTACAACCTCGGATTTCTCGGGTTTTTTTGTGATTCGATGTAAATTATCTTACAATAAGCAACAGTGGGACAATCTGATTCAGTTATATCAGGCTTATTTAACTCTTCAACGATCAATAATGGCCACATGTTCCATATCTAATATCACCGTCCGGATAATGTTTTCTTTTCTTCTACTTGAATTATGCTTACTGCTTAGCTATTCTAAATGAGAATTTTACCCCATTAAAATTCTTCCAATGGTTTATAGTCTAGATTGTCTAAATTATGTCCACATTTAAGTTAATAATTGTTAAAATGTCATGCAAACTTATCCCAAAATCAAGATGACTTTAACTGATCATGAATTGAGTCGGGACGAGTGACTTGAAGCTGGAGGGTTTCTAATTTTCTTAGCAGTTTGTTCATTTGTTGTTATAGTAATAATTAGGGATTTAGGGGTGTAAATTTAGCTTTGATTTGGGCCTTTTTCTAATTTGCTAGACATCTATAATACGGGCTAAACATTTAAGTGCAAACCTGATGTTAAAATATAGTGAAACTAAAACTATGATAAGAGTTACAAACATATTTATAAATTAAGTGTAAAATAATTTAAAAATTGTATACATATAGTCGGGCGGTTTAGTTTCAGTTTGACTTTTTTTTTAATTAAAATCAAACCAAACCTATTATGATCGAAAAAAAATTTTCAATACCAAACCAAACCACTAATCAGGTTTTTTTTCGGTTTGGTGCGATTTGCCGGTTTTCTTTGTACATCCCTACTTGTCGTAACAAGCTCATTTATTGTGTCAAAATGATCACCAAAACAAGAAAAGCCGTTTTTGAACAGGGTACTGCCATTAATTACGTTTTGTGCTTCAACACAACCAGCAACCTTACTACATTGGCACACAACATTCTCTCGGCCACCACCAGACAAAGAGAACATACATGCTAAGCATGGGACAGAACAGAAATCCATATTTTTTGAAGTATCTGACGACATAGTAAAATTCTATAGTTCCTCTACAGTGTCTATATTGGGATTAAACACGAAAAGACATTACAAGAAGCAGCCTTCTTTGTGACACCAGTGCTAAAATAAGTTTAAGCCATGCCTCCGCTGGTTGCTGTCCTTATTATCTGGAATAAAGCTGGTAGAGAAGGTAGGGAGGATTAGCTCAAATATATTTGAATTGAATTAGATGCTACTAATTAACAAACAAAGATTAATGAATATGTGTGGTAGATACCTCGACTCACATAAAGCAGTAGGAATGTAAAGCATTAAACATGTACAAGGACAACTTCGGACGAAATTATGGATTACAGAGATAGTTAAGTTCTTATCAAAATGCCAACCTCCTCTAAATTCATGCTGCTAGTAAATCATATTTATGCAGACATTGTGAATACTCTTCTCCTTTGAAGTCATTTCTTTTAGCTCTGATGCAAGCACAACACAACAAATGTGATGTTCTTTGGACTTTAAACAATGTATAAAAGAATAAGAAATACTTACATGAGCCAATGACGACAAAGACAAAGAACCCAAGCAAGATCGGACCAACAGGATAATCGTTACCCTTCTTTGAGGTAGTTTCAGGAACAGCTCCTCTTTTCGTAATGTTTTTCTCAAACTTTTCCACCTTCCTGTCAGCAAGACGTCTTGATGTAGTCTGCAACAAAGCCAAAATAAAATGAGTTAAGAAACACCGTTGGAGTCCTCCGGCAGGCAGACCAAGCTGGAAAGGCAACCCTAAATAGGGTTGTAGTAGTGCAGACATAGCTTGAAATGGCTTCTATAAAGATCAACAGAGTTAAATTGGATACAACAAATTCGCCAGCACAGCCTCAAAAATATACAACAACAAAAACATACCCAGTGAAATACTACAAAATGGGGTCTAGAAAGGGTAGAGTGTACGCAGACCGTACGTCTACCTTGGGAGGTAGGGAGGCTATTTCCGGTAGACCCTCAGCACTATAGCCTCAAAAATATCACAGCTTCATAAATCTCAAACCTTTTCGTTACTTTTGAACTTAACTATGAAACCCAAATATCCTAAACTCATAGATTTATCATATTTTGAAGTTTCACTCGACACAATTGGATTGTACATTTGTTTTTCCCCTTTTTTTTTTGATAAGGTAGAGATTTTATTAAATGGTACCAAGATGGTACAGGAAAATAAACAAAAACAATAGAAAAAAGAAAAAAGAAAGAAAAAAAATAAGAAACACCCTACAACACTCTTCTTCCTAGCATATCCAAGAAAATCATATACTGGTTCCAACTACCCATCAAGCTACTTTTACACCAAAAGTACAAATTCTGTAAACATCTATCCTCAACTCTCGAAATATTAGTTCTCTGCCCTTCAAAGCAAGCTTTGTTCCTTCCAACCATATTGTCCATAAGATGCACAATGGAATGGTTCTCCATATCTGCTTTATCTCTTTTAGTATTGCCAGTTGCTGCCAACCTTCTGAGGCATCATCCAATTAATACCACGAAGATTTAAGAATAAGACCCAACATTTTCTAGAAAATTTGCAATGGAGAAAAAGATGCTCAACTGTTTCCCGATCTTCTTGACATAGGAAGCATCTACTACATAGATTAAAATCTCTTTTCTGCAAGTTATTTTGAGTTAAGCATGCCCCCAAGTTGCAACCCATCCAAAACATGCTACTTTAGTAGGAGCTTTTGTCTTCCATATCATCTTCCAAGGCCAAGAATTATCCCATTGACCTGGCTGCTTTAACAGCATACTATAACAATTCTTAACTGAAAATTTCTTGTCCTGCCAGCCAAATCAGGGTATCCACCTTATTCTGATCAATATAAACTGATCCCAATTGTTGAAGCAACTGACAAAAATCTTCTATCTCCCAACCATTCAAATTTCTCCAGAAACTTGACTGCCAACCAATGTTAGAATGAAATTCAGCAATATTACCATCCTTATTTGTAGAGCAGTTAAAAAGAGTAGGAAACTTATCTTTTAAACATTCATCACCAAACCACAAATCTGTCCAGAATCTAATTTTTTCTCCATTTCCTACCTCCAGTTTAGTAAAATGACTTAAAAGTCTTCCCAGAGTATGCTAATGTTCTTCTATACTCCCCCATTAACAGTTCTCTATCTATCCTTCTTCCCATGTATGACATTAATAAGCTTTTTCCAAAACTCCTTACCTTTCATGCTATACCTCCACAACCATTTGAGTAGAAGACTTTTATTATGTAGCTTCATATTTCTTACACCCAAGCCACCCCCTTTTTGTCCCTCAAAACAACCTGTTATTTCACCAAATAAAATCTTCTCTTGTCTGCATTACCTTCCCATAAGAATTGACTTCTCAAAGAGTTCATTTTTTCCTCCACAGCAACTGCCATTGAAAATAGGAACATTAGATACACTATTGACTAGTGTAAATCTGCCCCCCAAAAGATAGATATTGTTTCTTCCATGGAGGAAGTTTACTAGCACATCTATCCAGTACACCTTGCCAGATACGCTGATCATTCCTTCTTGCCCCTAGGGGAAGCCCCAAATAAACAGTGAGGAACTTTTCCACCTTACATCCGAGGATGTCAGCTAATTCCTCTATGCAATCATCTGTATTAATGCTGAAGATATTGCTTTTCGCCAGATTAACTTTCAAACCCATCACTGCTTCAAAAATTAGAAGAATCCCTCTAAGATAAAGTATTTGTTCCTTATCTGCTTCCATCAAAAGAAGGGTGTCATCAGCATATAGAATGTGGGATATATTAACCTTATCAACACAATTTCTTCTAAAGCTCATGCCTTTTATCCAACCCAATTTTTCAGCACGCTTCACCATCACAAAAGTAAACAGATATGGGGAGAGTGGATCCCCTGCCTCAAGCCTCTTTGAGATCCAAAAAAACCATGTGGGCTCCCATTTATCAACAACAACATACCCAGTGAAATTCCACAACGTGGGGTCTGGAGAGGGTGGAGCGTACGCAAACATTATCTCTACCTTGATAGGTAGAGCGGTTGTTTCCGAAAAACCTTCGGCTAAAGACAAAGCATAAGCATAAGTAAGGCAAGCACAAGGCAAGCCAAGAGAAACAGTCAGACCCGGACAAAAAATTTAAAACAGTATGAAAATGCTGGTATGAAAAGCAAATAAGCTATGATAGCGCATCCTGAAAAAATAAGTAGTAACTACCGCAGGTAAATTAGATAAACAAAGTACACTAAAGAACACATAGCAGCAGAAATCAAACTACGAGGAACTATAACGTAATACCGCGCCTATTAGTATGATAGGCGAAGCGGGCCTACAATAACAACACTACACTACCAGTTTGTAAGCGTACGTAGGACTATGCTCGACTACCTACTACCCTTCTACCCTGATTCGCGTCCTCCATAACCCCTAAGGTCATGTCCTCATTAAACTGCACCTGCGCCATATCCCGTCTAATCACCTCTCCCCAATACTTCTTCGGCCTACTTCTACCTCTCCTGAATCCATACATAGCCAACCTCTCACACCTCTGCACTGGGGCATTTGTGTCTCTCCTCTGCACAGGCCCAAACCATCTCAACATCGCTTCCCGCATCTTATCCTCCATCGAGGCCACTCCCACTATGTCCTCGATATTATCATTTCTAATCATATCCCTCCTTGTATGCCCGCACATCCATCTCAGCATCCTCATCTCCGCAACTTTCATCTTTTGGATGTGCGAAATCTTGACTGACCAACACTCCGCCTCCTATAGCATAGTCGGTCTAACCACCACCCTATAGAACTTGCCTTTAAGTTTTGGTGGCACCTTTTAGTCGCACAAGACTCCAAATGCGAGTCTCCATCTCATCCACCCTGCCCCAATACGATGCGTGACATCGTCATCAATCTCTCCATTCCCTTGGATAATAGACCCGAGTTACTTGAAGCTTTCTTCCTTTGGAATGACATGAGTACCAAGCCTCACCTCCCCTCCATGTGGGCTCCCATTTATCAATATAGAGAATTTTACCGCGAACATGCAGTAACTGATCCATTTATCGCCAAAATTCATTTGTCTCAGAATATTTAATAAACATGACCAGTTAACAAGGTCGTAAGCCTTTTCAAGATCAAGTTTACAGGCAACAACTCTCTTATTTGACCTCATTAGTTGCCCAACGCTTTCATTGGCAATCAAAGTTGCATTCACTGTTTGCCTCCCTTTAATAAATGCATTCTGATGTTCAGAAATTAACTTATCAATCACCAATTTGAGCCTTTCCGCCAGTAGTTTAGCAATAATTTTATATACACTCCCAAGTAAGCTGATAGGCCTGAAATCTTTCACCTCGACAGCCCCCTTCTTTTTTGGTATCAAGGTAATAAAAGTGGCATTTAAACTTTTAACAAAAGAACCCTTTTAATAGAAAGTTTCCACTGTCCTTCAAACATCATCCTTTATTGTGCTCCAGCATCTTTGGAAGAAGTCTAGATTAAATCCATCAGGGCCTGGAGCATTATCGCCTTTAAAATATTTGATAACAACTTCCAGTTCTTCCATAATAAAAAGTCTTTGCAACCACTCTTGGTCTTCATCAAAAAGCCTTTTCAGGTCTTCATCCTCCCAAATTGGTCTCCATTATTCATTCTCACTGAATAGCTTTTGGTAAAAGTCCTGAATGTGTTCCTTTATACTCTTCTCATCATCCACTATCTCCCCTTCAATCATCAGTTTATCATTAAACTTGAACATTTTGTGCATCTGCCTGTTTATGAAAGAACTTAGTGTTTCTATCACCTTGTTCAATCCATAAACACCTAGATTTTTGCCTCCATGAGATCTCTTCAGCTTTTGCCACCTCCTCTAACTCCTTATTTATTGAATTTCTTACTGCCTCTAACTGCTGTTCATTTTGGTTCATTATGTTCCCATGATCAATTTCTTCCAGTCTAGCCAAAGATTTTTTTTTTCTCTCCTCCAAGCTCCCAAACACCTCCTTACTGCATTTTTTCAAATCACTTTTAAGCTGAATTAGTTTCTTAGCAAGGATAACATCTGGTTCCCCCTGTATATCGTAGGATTTCCACCAGTTATCTATCATTTCCTTGAAGCCCTCATGTTCCAACCACATATCTTCAAACTTGAAATACCCCTTTACCTTTTTCCATTCTCCACACTCAAGTAAGATTGGACAGTGATCTGAAGTTGTTCTAGGGAGGACCCTCTGTTTGACAAATTTAAAGTGTTCATTCCACCCTTCTGATATTAGGAATCTATCTATTCTGGAAGCACATTGGTTGTTTATGCTTCTAAACCAAGTGAAAGCACCTCCACGAAGTGGAAGATCAATCAAAGAGAGATCATGAAAGAGCTTTAAGAATTCTCTCATTGCTCTTGTGTTTCTAGCCCGTCCCATCTTCTCTACTGCAAATCTTATCACGTTGAAGTTTCCTCCCACCGTCAATGGTTGCGCCACAATGTCATTAATCGCAGCAAGTTCCCGCCATAGATTTTTCCTGATTTTCCTATCACAAGGCCCATAAACTCCTGTAAAAGCATACTGAAAACCAAAATAACAATCTTCCATTAAAACAGTAACTGAATGCTGCCCCGGAAATTTGTCCAAACTATTTCATCTTCTTTTGTCCCAAAAAATTAAAATTCCTCCACTATTTCCTTGTGCTTCCACCTCAACCCATTTGGACCACCTAGAACCACCAATCTGGTTGACACAAGTATGATCAACCCTTTTCATTTAGGTTTCTATCAAACAAACAATATCTGCATCCCACTTTCGTAGTAGAAGATTCACCATATTCTCTTATCTTTGTCATTTATCCCCCTAACATTCCAACATACAATTTTCATCTTCATTGACCATTTGATAAAGACATCCTACTCGTGCTCCTACCTCCATTGCTGGACTCACCTCCGAAACTAACACCAAACTCCAAAAGCTTCCTCTCCCTTTCTAATTTCTTATTTGGCAATGCCTTCCCCAAAGAAGAAGAAGAAGAAGAAGGAGCAGATTTTTTGGGTCTGGCATTTTTAATTCGCAAGAGAAGTTCCATTAGCATATCTTCGGCATCCGTCGATTTAACTCTCAACTGCTTGCTAATCTTTATCATGTTCCTTCTTAACCAATTTGAAGCTTCAATTTGATTCAGTTTGTTCTGTAAATTTAGAATTTTTCCCCATACCATGAAAGTATTAAGATATCCTGGGTTGTATCTACAATATTCTGAAATTCATGATTGCAATATGAGACTTCATCTTCCAACTCGCTATTCCAATATACGCCTGGCGTAGTACCCCCATGTTTTTCATATATATATATCTCCATGGTCTTCATCAGACAAAAAGCTCTCCAGATTCTCCCCTCTTCCATCCTCCGGAGCATATGCAGAATCAATAGCCCATGAATCTTCCCGTATCATGTCGTCATCCATTGTCCTCTATGTCATAGGATTATTTATCATCTGATTTTCTTCTATTTCGATGCTTAGAGGGTCAAAAGAATTAGAGAATTTCAAAGCCCGCCACGAGTATGTTGGGTGTGACATACATGGGTGTTTTGGGCCTAAAAATAACTTTTTGGCCCATTTTAGCAACCTTCCTCTGACCTTTATTATTTCCACCTAGGCCTTTAAAATAGTTAACAATTGACTTTCCTCCTGGCCTAATAAACTTATTCCTCCATGGATAAATAGAAGGTGGTTCCTTCCCTTTCAAAGACACGCGGCCATTTAATGAATTAGCCAACAAATTCTGATTGTTACTTTTCATGCGTATGTCACGCTTCCCCAATCCCTGAACTTCTCTCTCATTGGAACTCGAAGGCGTCGCAATACCTCCATCAATGCGACTATTCAATTTTTTATGTGTATTCCGGCGAGACTACTCCCACCGGAAATTCTTCTCTTGATTCCGATCAAATTGTGTCACCCAAGAAGCCGATTCCACTCATAAAGGCACCTTGAAGATCAGATCATCGACAAAGAGCTCCACCTTTGCTGGAAAGAGAACATCAGAGCTTTTAACACAAATTCTAGCCCATCGTAAATGGCACCTACTTCTCGTATCTTCATCCATATCCAGAAAACCACCAAATCGATATCCTATCCACCGGAAAATATTCTCCAACCACAAGTGAGAGGGAAATCCCATTAATTTGATCCATACTTGTTTGGGTTTACAACTTCTCCGATAACAAGTAGCGACAAGGGACCCACCATTCCAGAAATATCTCATTATCATTGAAGATCCATTTTCCCATTTTTATTCTTTCTGCTTCCGACCTCGATGGGAATTTGAACAGAAAAAATTAAATCATTCATCTCCTTCACTCTCACACCTGCTGGGATTTTTCAAGTTCTATTAACCCACTGTTAAATTTCACTGCTATGGGGAGGTTTCAACATCATTTTCCTGAAGGAACCCAATAAATATTTATGATAGTACTCCCCTCTACTTCTAAGGGAGCTCGTGTCTATCCGAAATTGATTAGGATCAAGCAAATCATCTTTCAGCAACTTGACATCATCTTTTGGCCATTCCTCAATCTGAGCTACCTGGGCATAGTTCCGATTCCTGTTATTTGTAATTTCTTTGAAACTCTGGTATTCTCCATCTGATACAAATCTTTTAATTTTTTCAGCAAAAACCCTCCACCCAACATTCTCGTCAATCTCAGGGATGATGATTGACGCTTTGCTGCTACCTTTGATGGCCACCACTCTGATAAATCTTCCCATTCTATTGAAGTTCTGGACAATCTGGTAGGAATAAAGCTGACTTTTATATCTCCAACTCCTGCAGATGTTACCTTGTCCTTCTGATGTCAAATCCATGCTTTTGCATAAGCCCAAAATGTTGGGTCTATCAAGAGTGATCCTATTCATGAGAAAAAGCAAACTCTACCCATGATGTTAAGTTAACTTTATCACCCTTCACCTTTCTCGTCGCCGTAACCTAGGCTTAAGTTACTTAGTGAAAAGGTGCTTAATTAACACAGGATCAAGAAAAATAGTGAAGAGTAGAGCTAATGGAAAAACAACTACGAAAATAGGAGATGAAATATGATGATGAAATCACCAGAATGGAGAGAAAAAGAAAGATTTGATGAGCAAAAGATTCAGTGGGGATGTAAAGAGGAAACAAGAAATTAGGAGGCCGGAAAGTGTTCATTTATCTAACCTAACTCTACCGTAGTGGGTAACCATTGTATCCTTTTTAAGTCTATTCAAGTCTATTGGCTTCAATCATTAACTCAATGCAGATAATTTGTTGTTCCCTCTTCTCAAATTGCTTCACACTTTAATTATTTGGAGACAGCTATTTTTTCTTTGACTATGATATCTCCAAATTATAAAAATTGCTTTTACCTAAAAAAAAAATATGATTTATAATGTAGTCTTCAAATGTGTAAGTTTAATTTCAGAAAAATTAAAAACATAAAATGAGATGAATTAGCCCTAGTACCTTCTCTTTTCTTCTCACAAAGAGATCTAGGAAAAACAAGTACTGTAACTAACAGATCCATTGTTGCATTAATCATAAGGATTAAAATGAAAAAAGACTACAAATTTAAGATTTAATTGACTTAAAAAATAGCAATCAATTTCAACGGTGCGATGATAATTATTCGAGATAAGGAAATCCAAACAATGAACGAGGATCAAACACAAATTAGTCCAATTAAAGAGAAACAAAAAAGAGAAGATTTATGTTTGTATTACCATGGTTGAGGGCAGATCTGGTGACCGGTGACTGTTCAGGTGAGTTTCCTCTCTTAAACTGTTTTATAGGTGGAGGAGGAATAGGAAACAGATGGAGTTCAATTAAAACGCGTCACAATCCAGCCAATAGTTGGACAATTACGTCGACATACGTGGTCGGATCCTATTGGATGTCAGGGTAAAGAATGAGAAATGTCTTTAGCACGTCGTCGTCAAGTTGCTCTAAAAATCATTGTAATAGATTAAAGGAGAAATTGATAAAAACAATCAATAAAACATGAAAAAATTTAGAAATATATTATCCTCCATATAAACTAGAGCTGGCCAGTGGGCCGGGCTTGGAATTGGCGGGCCAGGTTTGGCGGGTCGGGGCGAGACAGGTGAAGGGGGCGGGATCAGGGCTGGCGGGTCTGGCGGGATCGGGTTTGGCGGAATTTGCCGAAGTCCCGTCCCGATCCCGATCCCGTCGGAATCGGGTCGAGGGCAGGGGCGGGTCGGGATCGGGATCCAGGCGGTTTTTCCTTTTTTTTTTTAATAACATATGTATAAAAAAAACTCAATAATTAAACAAGACAAGATAGTGTAATAAAAATATTCAAGGCTGTTTTTGTGTCTTATATTATTTAATAGACATGATTTTTTTGTAATACAAATACAATTTTTAAAATTGCAACTTTGTGGTATTGTCCAAAAGTTGCAAATTACATAATAAAATTGCAATTAAAAAAATTACATTCTGAAAAAAAACCTGTTCTAGTTTCTTGATAACTTCCTGTGGTTCTTCGGTTGGAATTGGTATTTGTTGGTCAAATTGATCCACGTCGCTTCCACCACCTTCGAATAAGATTTTGTTGTAGTTTTTATCTTCTTCTTCGTTGATCTCCGGTTGACCGCACCTTCTCCGCTCCGCTCGTATCCAATCTCTTAATAATACTACAACCTCCAAGCTGTCTTCAGTTAATGAGTGTCTGTGGTCTCCTATTTGATATATGCTGGCAGAAAAAGCGCTTTCAGACGCAGTTGATGACGCTTGAATGTTCAAAACATCTCGGGTCATCATTGAAAGTGTCGGAAGGTCTTCCCATTCCCACTCCAGTATTTCAGCAAGTCTTCACGTCCTTCTTCATTGAGAACTGCTTGGTACGGTACAAAATCCTGCAAAACAACAAATATCAAACTCGCTAATTTGGTTAGTAGCGGTACGGCCGCACATTCTATTTCTGAGGCTTTCAATACTAGCCGCAGAAACAGCATGTCTTTTGTGAGGTTGTGTTGAAGAAGAAGATGATGATATGAAAGTCGGTAGGTTACTAGCACTTTCTTGTTGGTAAAACATATATACTTTTTTGCATTGGTCTTCTACGCTAGACAACACTTCTTCTTTATTTTGTTCAATAAGTGGTGGGTGATTTGGATTTTTGGGACTTGGAGGTGGTAGTACTTCTATACAATCGTAAATAGTTTCAATAAGTGATTTAGTACCGTCTATTTTAATAGTCGGATTTAATACAACACCAATAATATAAATAGTGGGAATAGGAATAAAATATTTTTTTATTTTGATAAACATTTTTAATAGTTGTCATATAAGCTGGTTTTTTCATATATTCACTAAGTAATAAAAATATTAGAGCTATATAAAACAACATAGTTGAAATAGTAGGATAATATATACCGGAAAATTCTTTTGTTGCTTGAAAAAATTTCTCTAAAAATACAATAAGTTCGGAAATTTTTACTCAATCGCTATCTACAACCATATCAACTGAATTTTGATTATGAGAGTTAAAAAATAAAGTTATAGGTTTTCTATAGTCATAAGCAACAAGTAGTTGCTCGTATAAAGAATTTCACCTAGTGGGTACTTCTTCTGGAATTTTTCTATAAAGTAGTTGGCAATCGTGACATATTTTTTATATTCTTTTCTTCGTTATATTCTATTATTTTAAAAAATAAAGTTTATAGCAAATTGTATTTTACTAAGAATGTCTTCAACAAGTGATAGATCATTCTTTACAATTAAGTTATATATATGGCACGCGCTGATCTGGAAAAGATGGAGTTAAACTATTTTTTAAAATTGTAATAGCGTAATTGTTAGAAGAAGCGTTATCTAATGTAATAGTCATAATTTTATCAGTTATTCCGTAATAATCGCACACTTGATAAATATTTTCTTCAATAAAAGTACCAGTGTGCCTATCATCTATATATCTATACGCTAAGATACGTTTTTGCATAGACCATTTATAATCTATCCAATGACAAGTTACCGTTAAATAATCATGGTTGTTAGTACTATGACCTATATCAGAAGTGATAGCCACTTTGCCATTAAAATGATATACTGAATAACGTAAATATTGTTGATATTCATGTGCAAATTTAAATACATCTCTCTTAACAGTTGATCTAGGAAAACCGTTAAAAGCAGGATTATACAAATCTCTAATGTAATGAATAAAATCGGAAGATGAAGGAAATTAAAAAGGCAAACCCTCCACAACAACTAATTTTGCTATTACTTCCCTATCTCTATGTTTATTGTATTTAGGGCCTACAATTCACCCCGTCATAGGGTTAATTTGACCATGTACTTGGTCTGGGACAGTATCAGTATGTGAACCTTGTCCCGATGGAGCGGACGTTTGCGCACCCGATTTTGAAGCCTCGTATTGGGCATACCTAGCTGGATGAGCCCTTACTACATGTCTCATTAAATCCCCCCGTCCCACCGTGACCTTTTCCAGTTTTAAATTTTAAAACATTTTTACAAATTTTACATCTAGCTACTTGATTCTCTACGTCTCTATCAAAAAATATCCATGCATCTGATTTTAATGGTCGTTTTGCTGGACCTTGTCTCATACTAGGGGGAATATGAGGCATTTCAGTTGAAGGTGCACTAGTGGGTGTGTTGTCATCAACATTAGTGGGTGTATCATCTAGATTATCGTCTAAATTAAAGTCTTCTTGAATTCCAGAAAATAGATCATCGTCTAAATCTAATGGTATTGTAAGAAAATGTTCAGTATCAACAAAATCATCCTGTGTAGGAATAGGATGACTAGAAAAAGTACCATTGCCCTTGTTGCCCCTACAAGAAGAAGTCTGACCCCTACCCGTAAGCATACGTTTAAATTCTTCCATTATAAATTTATAATTATACTAATAAATAATTAAAGTAAATAAAATTAAGTGCGTTAAATAAAATAAACAGACAATAATAATTTAATGAAGGAACGAATGTACCAAACGCCGACGTAACGTCGACGTGTAATCGAGAGGTTGAAAATTGAAACTTTGCTCGATGGAAGATCCTCAAGCTAGTTGCCAACTTCACTCTCAATTCCCAAATGAATAAATAAAATTAAATATTTAGTAGACAACGTAGACTTGTAGAGAGATATATATTGAGAGATTAGAGAGATTGAAGGAAGATTTGTGAGAAAGATGAAGAGAAAATGAGGTATTTATAGTTGGAAAATTGGGTTAAAGTGTAAATATAATAACTTATGGGTTAAAAATAAATATTAAGGGGGTAGGGGGGGAGGCCAAAAATGACCGTTGCACAACGACCAAAATGTAAAATGGTGGTTGGTGCAACAATTATTTTTGCAAAAGGGGGTTTGGGCAGGATCGGCCTGACAAAGTGGGATGAGGCGGGTTGGGACAGGCGTGATCAGGCGGGCGGGACGAGACATTGTCTCGTCCCGGTTCGAGTCCCGATACCGCTTTTTTTTTAACTACTCGGGTTCGGGCCGGGTTCGGGCCGGGATCGGGCAGACCCGACCCACTCACCAGCCCTAATATAAACACATATAATCCTCCATTCACTTTTACTTGTAAATTTTTAATTTCCACGGTATATATGTTACCATAATATCCATATTGGTGAATCATATCAATAGACTTGGATAATGATTTGAAAATAAGTAATTAATATTAAGAGTAAAACAATAAAAGAAAATTATCTTTTCTTGATATGCTAAAGTGAATAAATAAAAATAAAATTTATTTTTAAAATAGTGGACAAATAATATAAGAGTACCAATGTATGGGCTTTTGTACCATTTGATCCTTAATACTCCCTCCTGTTCAAAATAAGTGTTAACTTAATATTTAGCACACTATTAAAAAAATATTAACTTTTAAATAATAATATGTATTTTAGTTAAACTATCCTTAATTTAAATTTTCATATTTCCATTAACTGGACACATTGAGACCTGATCACTTAGCACTTAATAAGTGTAAATTTGAAAAAATAAAATTAATTTCTTTTATATTATATAAATGGACATTTATTTTAAATCAAAATAAAAAAATTAAATGAACACTTATGAACACAGAAAGAGTATATAAATATGATGAAAATGGTACTTAATGTATAAACATGATAAAAATGCTTATAAAATTGTAATTTTCTTACTCATATCTATGTTGGGATTAACTGAGCATTCCACGACCCAAATGCAACACTTAAATCGTGACAAGACCACCCAATGAACTACACTATATTAGGCGAACCCGTTAAGGTAAGTTTGCTTTCAACGGGTAAATAAATGAGATAGAAGAAATACTAAATCATTTTGATATCCTAGTCCTATTTTAACTGTGTGTTAGCTTAAAAAATTATTATTTTAAAAATTCAAGACTAAAGTTGATAATTGTCTCCGACCAAACTCTTAACATTAAAGAAGTATACATAATATTTAAAAGGAAAAATCAGTCAACTTGTATTAAAGAGGAATAATTTAGTAAACTATACCTTGTATTCATTTTTTTCTTAATGAGTGTGAAAAAAACTAAAGTGACAATTAAAATGGAACGGAATGAGTAATATATAGGGGAAAGAACGTGTGTGTCCCCTCAATCCAAAATAATTACCCCCTTTCTCCATTACTTTCGTACCCCCAGAAAAAATTAAAACTATTTACCCGAGATGTCTCCTTCCTCCAATTATGATATCATCGTGGTATATAAATATACTGAGATAGTATCATGAAAAATTGATTCAGTCATTCTCTTAGTCCTCCATGATACCATCATGGTATATAAATATACTGAGATGATATCATGGATGATCATGTTCGTTTATTAAAAAAAGACACTTTTCTCGAAAAAAACATCTATGGTACCATTATCTTATTTACATATACTGTGATGGTATCATGAAGGACTCAATCTTTCAATGAGACAGGAGTTCAGGACCATGATACCATCGTGGTATATAAAATATACTGAAATGGTATTATGAAGAACTGCTTCAGTCCTTCTCTTAATCCTCTATGATACTATTATGATATATACATGTATTGCGATTGTATCACGGAGGAAGGGGTTTGGGCGAGAGGGTATGTCGGATAAATAGTTTTGGGCGAGGGGGTATGGCGAGTAATTAGTTTAGAAGGGATATAAGACGGATAATTATTTTATTTTTTTGGGTATTTCGGTTAGCTTCTCTAATATAAGTGCGAAAACGAAGTCGTCAACTGAATAAACAACCCATAAACCCAACTCGTAGTACTTGTCAATCATGGGGGTACCGTCTCTCGACTTGGTTTCTCACAAAGATAGAAATCGACAAGCAGCATCTTAACTGACTAGTCCGTAAGTTTGATTAAGAGAAGGGAGATAGCCAAAACCAGAACACCCCCCCCCCCCCCAAAGAACATTATATATCGTATCTTTTCCTTTCTATTTTTTCCTCAAACGAGGCTAGATGATAGAGTTTAGAGCACCCAAATTGGTTCAAGGTATAGTCATGTGGGGACTTTGTGTGTATGTCTAATATGACCGGAATCCTGACTCCTGAGTACTATGATCTCAAGATGCAAACGGATATAAGCGAAAGAAGCTTGCAGTTCTCAAATTATGTACAGGCAAAAAGATAACATATAATTTCCTGGGTCAGGAGAATGTCATTCGCTATATTTTCCCGGAGTCGTGTAATGTGTTCATACATCACGGAAATATTCACAAGTAGAATACCATTGATAATCCAAATCGTACTTCACTTCCACCAAAGTTACCTGAAGGATGAGAAAAAAAAAACTACCGTTTTTACATCTCTAATTGATAAAAGGCATAAAATAGCGCACTGAGATGAGAAAACACGAGGCACAGAAATTTTGAGCTTCCTGCTCTGTAGGTAATAACTAAAAATATACTTCCAATATGAAATTTGTTCCCTGCTCCACTGGGAAAGATCAGCTTGCAATATCCTTAATTGATTAATATCAACATTCCTGCATCCATTGTCTAAACATTGCTGGGAAGCTGCATCTAATGATGAAAGCAATCAATCATACTCCTCAACCTTGACGAAAGCATATTTATTAAATTGCTTCAGAAGAGCTTCCAGGCTGCAATTAAGAATTTAAGGAATGGAGTCAAGAAGAATTCTGGGACTACAACATGGAAAATCACATATAAGTGGGAGGACATCTCGACCAGATCAGAGTCCTTGACAGGAAAGGACGACTAGTGGGAGAACAAAACATAGTGCAGTATAAAGCCAGTTTATTATGGTAAAACTTAAAAGATGAGTATGGATGTCCAAAACCAGAGATAGGTTGAAGCAGGTTCACCGAGCAAGTTAAGCTGATTTCTAATAATAAAACAGGTTCCTTATGAGTATCATAGTTCATAGGCATACTAAGCTAGATTGCTTCCAAATTTACATAACACTTGTGACTTGGTCCAAGCGAAGACTTGAGCAACTTCAATATACAACCATTGTAACATTTTCTTTACAGATGGATTGAGAAAATCATGACTATGCTTAACAATAAAATACTCTGAGAAAAGCCCCCCACATACCGCGAAGCTAATATTGCCGTTGGACAAGAAATAAGTCAAGAACCATACATGAGATTATCACCTCATACAGAGGTCACAAATAAATCTAAGGACCTACTGTACACTCTGTAATCGGAACCTTAAAATAAGGTTTTCTTCTCAAGTAGGTATAACAAAGTGTCGACAAGTTAAAGTAAAGTAATTATAAGTACCAAGAACTATTGAACCTTCTCTCCTTTAGATTCACAAGAAATAACCCCTGATTCCTTCCACAGATTGCATTTCCAAAAACATACAAGGCTTACCTCTGATGTGTATGCTTATATGACTATGCAAATGCAACTCAATGATGAAGAATAATTTACTTTCACAGCTTACAAGTACATGATGAAAGCTCATTCATTTTAAAGCCTCATTTACATTCAGAGTGAACTTGCAGGAACAATCGTATCTCATATGCCGCTCATTTGACCTTGTGCCTATTTGTGATATACTTCAACTCTCTCTGCTAAAGCCATGTGAAAATATCAAGCAATATGGTGTCCTAGTCATAAAAAAAGGTGGTGGAATGCAATTTGATATAGGCAAAAGAGAATCCCAAGCGGACAAGTCAAACTAATTTATCGTGAAGTCCGCAAGCAACTACTACTATACTACTACGCATAAAGCCCTTAAAGAGAATTTCTCACTACCAGATAGAATCCAAACCCTCTCTCATCGGAACCTTGAGTTGAAACTGTACAAATTTAACTATGACCGTATTTGATTGTTCCCATAGTACATCAATATGCACAAAATATGGATCATGCAGTAACTTCTACGACTTTAGCGTAATAAAGTCATACTGATAAATTCCTCATAAAGAAATTACTCTTTTGACAGTATGGAAAATACAGAGAAGACTTTAAGGGATAAAAGTGTTAGCTCCAACTTATCCAGTTACGGAAATTAAAAACTAGAAGGACTGGAAGACATTTCCCACAAGATTGCTGAGTTAATTTGACTTCCGATTTTCTTCTATAAAGAAATATGTTATGCCCACTTCCACATGAACATTTACTACTGTCCAAGCCAAGCTCCTCAGTTTATGTATAAACATACTTGTTTTTGGCCGATCTAGTCACCCAATAAGTCAAAACATTCCACATCGTTGCCACTTAATTCAACTATTAGAAGGGCATAAAATAGAGTATTCATCTCTTGAAACCTAAATACGGTCCCAGCTTACTTATCTCTGGTCAACAATCACATAATCGTCAAAATTTGTCCATTAACAACAACAATCATCATTAAAACTAGCAACAACATTTTAAAAGGACAAACAAGAAAGAAATCTACCAAGAATAACAATTCCTGAGCTGCTCATAACATTGGCATTACTTCAGTTCCATTTTGTATAAAAAGGGCAGTCCGGTGCACTAAGCTCCCGCTATGCGCGGGGTCCGGGGAAGGGCCGGACCACAAGGGTCTATTGTACACAATTCCATTTTTTATATGATACTCCTTTTTTGTTCTGTGTCCGTTCTCAAAAGATGAAAACTTCAAAACTCGGAAACTCTTTAGTGAAATGGCATGTTGAGAACTAAAAAGTTCTTTAAGATGATTATGAATTATGATACATTAGATAAATCTATTTTATATGTCAAATTTCTTAATTCCTTTCTTAAACTTCTGTCGTGTCAAACACCATTATCCTCACATGAAATGATACAGAGTAGTTGGCAATAACTATACGAGCATATGCCATTAACAGGACATAGAATAATTACGTGTAACTTGAATACTGCAGGCCATTGGAATCCTCAAAAGACCAACAAAATAATGATACAGTCGCGAACTTTACAGCTTGTTTGGATGGTTGTTACACATAGTTTCGTAATGTATTGTGAATATAACATTTGGATAGATTGTATCGTTGCCTGTAATAACATAATGCGACACATAAACAATCTGAAGAAGGTAGAATTAATATAAGAAAAGATAGAGTAAAAGGTTGAATACGATTATCAAAATTGTTAGTGTCAAAATGAGAGAAAAAAATGTAATGATTTGACCATACCAAATTGACTGTTATGTAAAATGGAATTTTTCGTCCTTACATATGGATAGATTTATTTTCCAAAATGCTTGTGGAATTACACTAGTTATGTTGTTGTTGACTTGTTGTACATAAGGATGGATTTAATAAGATACAGTAAATTTAAATAACAATCAGATCAAACATTGTATTTAAAATAAGACAATAGGCAACAACCATCCAAACAAGCTGTTAGACAAAAGAGGGGAAATTCAAGAACCGATAAAACTACAAAGATATTGAAATCTTACGCTGAAAATCTTTTCGAGGTGACGAAGGAGAAGAAATATGACAGAAAATAGCTCGTCCAATCATATACAAACTGTAGACAATCCCAGCAACATAAAAAACCATAACCAAACCAAGAACCCATGGCATCATTAAGAACCCAATGAAGAAAGTCACCGATCCACAAAGCATCAAAGCAAAAGAAATTCCCAAAAGCAAAGACGCAAATCCCGCTGGAGTAATCTGCTGCATCGCCACCGTCCTCCTCCCTGATGACTCCGCCGTAGCCGACAAAGAATCATCGTATAACTCAATCGGCCCCCGTGGTGATCTTAGAATACTTAAAATCAACGAAGAAAGTTCGTAGAAAACCTTAGATTGTTCATCCTGTTGCTTTCTCATCATCTTGAGCTTCTCTTTTTTTTTTTCCTTTTACTTTTTGAAAATTAATAGCAGAGAAAAATATACTATGAGAGGCAAATGGATAAAGCTGTGAGAGGATTTTGACTTATAATTATCCACCCAATAATATTAAAGCCTTTTTTTTTCCTTCCTTGAGAGGCTTTCAAATTTAAATTAGAAAAAAAGGATGGGGGAATTTCTTTATTGCGTATATATATAGAGAGAGAGTTTCTTTATACGCTGGTGTTGGCGATTCCAACATTATGTTCGGAAATATTTTATTGGAAGGTGACGTGTAAAGATCAATTCTGTGCTGAATAATTTGCTCAACATTATAAAACTACTTCTATATTATAGCAATAATAGAGTAATATATAATCATTGTATAGGTAATTAAATATTTTGGTCAGTATTCTGTTTGTACATATCTAATATCCTATCGAAAACTAAATTTTTTAAAGGGAAAAGGATATAAGCCTTTTCAAAATAATTTCATTTTACAGCTATTTTTAATTAATTTTACTATGTTTCATTATTGTCTATGTATTAAAAATATATCAAATATATAAAAATTGTATCATTAATATATAGAGTATATATTCCACTATAGGTGTATGGAAAATATATTATTTTTATATGATTTGTATATGATAGATATATAATTAATAAATACTCATTAATTATACATATTATATAATTATTATACATATTATACATAATTTGGGAACATTTCTTGAAGGCGACAATCGGATACCAAATTTTGTGACTGTATCATACATATAAAAATTGTATCATTATTATATAAAATAGGCATCCCT
The DNA here is from genome assembly GCA_029783415.1 of Anisodus acutangulus. Taxonomy (NCBI): domain Eukaryota; kingdom Viridiplantae; phylum Streptophyta; class Magnoliopsida; order Solanales; family Solanaceae; genus Anisodus; species Anisodus acutangulus. The sequence continues at coordinate 13,699,200 of CM056504.1, forward strand.
ACAATATGTATATAAAAATGTATTATTCTTGTATAATTTATATATAATTAAGGTATATTTACTAATTATATGTATTATACAATATTTATACACATATTATATATATTTTTTGGACATATTTTTTGTAGGAACAATCCAATTGAAAGTATATTTATGTCCTAGAGACAATCTATATTAGGACAAATGTACTTTACACACATTCGTATTATTATTAATGGAGATTAATATTTTGACATTTGCAATTATTGAATTATTAATTAATTGTTTATAATATTCTATAATATGCATCCCTAGAGGTTACGCTGTTATTAATAATGTGAGATATTAATATTATAACGTAACTCTTAAAATAGCCTCGACTAATGATCATCGAGAATGGGATATCGATGATATGTGATAAGTCGACATGTGGTCTGGATCACATCCATAGAGGATGTAGTATGTCTCACCTGCTACAAGCAATGACTACTCTGGATGGACACATGGATACTTTGGAAGTATTGGTATACCCTGCTCATATACTGTTTGTTATACTTGTCTAAAGTATGATCAGCGTGTGGGAGATAGAAGTCCTTAGACTTGAGGTCAATACACATTTTGTCTACAAAGTAATGTACTTTGATCTCGTCCTAAGCTCAAATGTCTTATAGGTTGAGATACGATTTGTATTGAATACATTACGATGTGGATTAAAGGTGGTAGTTGAGCCAAGATTAGGATTCATTCCTTGAATGTATATTCGAGAGAACACTCGGATTCTCAGTGATATTAGGTTGACTAAGTCGTTGGCCAACGCAATAGACGTATTTAGAATATGGTCTAGTTGTCAACTAATATAGATGAGATACAATGATTAAGTCATTTGGATAGACACTTGACAAATCCTAAGCTTGATCGGGTGTATCGTGAATGAAAGAATTATATCTTACCACATAAAGGTTAAGTTTACTGGATTCGCGTAAACGTACTTCACATATTGAGTTCGTCTTGCGGCGCCGTCTAGGAGTTCTGCGTAGACCTTAATTTGATTAATGTCGATATGAGAAGGCATGTAGGGTCACACTATGTCGATTGTCCGTTCGATCTAAGGATGTATTGAGAGAGTAATTAAATGTTCGATTTAGAATCGAGATATTTAAATGAATAATGATTATTTTAATTAAGCCAAAATTAGATTTGGATTTAATTAAGAATACGCAGAAAACAAATCGAGACAGTGCAGGAGCACGTCGAGCGCCGCGGCGCCTCTGCCTCGAATTTTGGGTCAGGCCCAAGGTCAAACCCTATTCCGATTTTGACCTATTTTCAACTATAAATAGAGACATTCTCTTCATTATTCACACACCAATTTCAGATTATCATTCTAAGTCTTATGAGACTTAGAATTAAAACTCTCTCTAACCTCTGTCGGATTTCCTAGCTTTTCGAAAGAGAAATACATTGAAGCTTGGAGCTTGCCATCGGAAGGGTAACCGCGTGTCCACCTTATAGTAGATAAAGACTCCAGATATTCTAACATGTAAGTTTATGCTTTATGTTACAGGTTTGATTGTTATATAACCATACCAGAAATGTTGTTGGGGTAAATAAAAAACAAAATTTTAAATTTCCGCTGTGCCTTACTTATATGCTTTGAACCCAACAAAATCCTACAGTGGTATTAGAGCTCAGGCTGGTTAAATGGTTATATAACAATTGAATAGAATAATAATATGGGTTAAACATAAAATTGGATTAAAACGAGTTTTCTTGAAATCCTAAATGTCTTGAACGAATGTTGACCTTTTGAACTAAGCCAAAGTGCGTTGTCCGTCTCATTCTACAGTGCACGGCTAAGAATGAGTAAGAACGGATGATGACCGATATAGGCGTTATTGATAATGGTGGGTGATGATAAAGGACCTGTGTTTTGCTCCCTAAATTGAATTTAGGGATCGAACGATTCTGAGAATCAACACAGAAACGTTTGTCAGGACATGAGCGTCGTGACCCTATGGTAGGGCACCGCGACACTTGCTAGGATTTCAAGGTGGCGCCGCGACTCCATAGTGGAGCGTCGTGACGCTAATGCCTCGTTTCAAAAACATGAACTCACTGGACAACAGGCGCCGCGGCGCTAATGCATTTGCAGAACCAGAAATATTTCTGCCTCTGCAGCGCCGCGACGTTAATGCATATTTTCAGAAGCCGAAAGGCTACTGCCTCAGTGGCGCCGCGGCGCTAATCATTAGCGCCGCGGCCCCACCTGTCCACAAAAAAAATTCTGAGTTTAGAATGTTTAACCCAAGATTATTATTATACAATATATTATTTGATAAGTATACTATTTATGTGCTAAATAGTATAGTGTCCGCTATAACTGTATGGGCAGGCGGCGCCCAGTGTTTGATTAAGCCATCTTCTATCATGCATATTGGGTTGACGGTTCCTAAACTATATGTGTTTTTAGTTTTCGTGATGTTAATATGTCATATTGGATATGACATAAAAGAGTTGATCTTGGTTAAAACCCTGAATTAAAATATTCCCCAAAACTTTAAATACAAGTCTAAATTAAAACGTGTCGTCCATTATAATTGTTAGAGTGCAAAATCCTTTCTGGCGATACGAGTATTTATGCCAAAACATTTGCTCTAAGTCTACGAGGACCCATACTCTTTCATAGATGTGTTTTAATGTAAAGGTAAATGATAAACTTTTGTGGATATTTACACTAAAGTGTTTGCTCACAAAGGCCAAATTTGCTTAGATACATAAACACAATCGTGTAATGGGGTTGACTTGCTTAGACAAATCTTGGCGCCAAAGTGTCGGACTAATCTAAGGATGCAAGATTAAATGTAATAATTTGATCAACCAAGAGTTGCGAATAAGTTTTGCAATTGGTTTAGAACCTACCAAGATATGTTATCGAAGTTATTAGCCAAAGCAAACGCGGAGATAGCATAGGCTTGGATCTTGGCCCATTATGACCTCAATTAATATAAGTCTGTATTCTACCATGGGGTCGTAGAAGTATGTTAAAATAGTGAGAGCTAATTAAACAAAAGGCCTTGTTGATTAGCCTAAATGAATGTGTATAATAGGAAATAGATTTTGAATTTGATTTCCGATCTATCTAATTCTTCAGATTATAAAAGATGTCGAGCTTGTTGTTGAAAATGTTGATTGAGATGAATAAACTTACTGGACCGAACTACCTTGACTGGCTAAGGAATTCACGAATAGTATTGAGATAAGAGAAAATAGAATACGTGTTGGACACGGTGTTCCCAACAGTCCCTGCGACAAATTCTGACGAATATGCCTCTTTTGATAAAGATGCTTACCAGAAACATCTAGATGATGCCACTTTGGCGCAATGCGTAATGCTGTCTTCCATGTCTATGGAACTTCAGAGACAACATGAGAACATGGGGCCAAATGAGATGCTAGAACACTGGAAAAGTCTCTATGACTCTCAATCCCAGACAATGGAATATGAGTTGCTAATAGAACTCTTCAAGTGTAAGCTTAATGAAGAGGTCCCGGTCTTACATCACGTGTTGAAAATAATAGGCCTGATAGAGAGGCTTGCTTCGATTGGAACGAAGCTTGAAAAGAATGTCGCTACCACCCTCATCCTGAACTCTCTTTCTCGTTCCTTTGAGAACTTCATAGTGAATTTCAACATGAATTGAATGAATGCGACTTTTCCAGAGCTGCACAATATGCTCAAGACCTTTGAGTCCTCCACTTCCAAAGGCAAAGCTGTGCTCATGGTGAGCTCTTCTAGCCAACCTAAGCCGAAAGGCAAGGAATGGCAGAAGAAGAAGGGCAAGGCAATCGCTGCGCCTTCAGCTATAAAGCCCAATGGGGGTGTGGAGAAGAAGGTGAGCACGGCTAAGGATGAATGCCTCAATTGCCATAGGAAAGGGCATTAGAAAAAGGACTGCACGACACCAGGAGGAGGAAAAGCACCAAGTGCTCCTGCCTTTGGTGGACAAGGTATGTACGTCATTGAAATAAATATGTCTATAAATAATTCTCATTCCTGGGTATTGGATACCTCTTGTGGCTCACACATTTGTACAAAGGTGCAGGGGCAAACTGATAGCAGGAAGGTTGGACCGAGAAAGGTAGACCTACGCGTTGGAAATGGAGCACGAGTGGATGCTGAGCGCGTGGGGACTTATAGATTAAATTTACCTTCTAGATATTATTTAGTGTTGAATGATTGTTTTTATGTTCCCTCGTTAACGAGGAATATTATTTCTATCTAGTGTTGGACATTGAGGGCTTTTCCTCGTATATTTATAATGGTAGTCACGTACTGTCTTTTAATAATGTTATATATGGAACTGCTCCTCTTGTGGATGGATTATATACACCGAACTGTAGTCGAGAGATATTCAATGTACAAAATAAATGAGTCAAGACAAGTAATAGAAACTCTACCTACCTATGGCACTGCAGACTTGGTCATATAAATAAATCAAGGATAGCAAGATTGAAGAAGTTAGACTACCTCGAACCATTTGACATGGAGTCTTATGGTAACTGCGAATCTTGCTTGAGAGGAAAGATGACCAATAAATCACTTTCTGGGAAGGTTGTGCGAGCCAAGGAGGTGCTTGAGTTGGTCCATACTAATGTATGTGAGCCATTTTCGACTCAAGCTAAAGGAGACTTCCCATACTTCATCACTTTTACTGATGACTTCACAAGGTATGTATATGTGTATCTTATGAGACACAAATCCGAGGCTTTTGAGAAGTTCAAGGAGTATAAGTCGGAAGTAGAGAAGCAATTTGCGACAAGTATCAAGATCCTTCAATCGGATCGAGGAGGTGAGTACTTGAGCAAGGATTTCTAGATTACTTAAAGCTACATGGAGTCCAATCTGAATGGACACCTCCAGGAAAGCCACAGATGAATGGTGTTGCCGAAAGGAGAAACCGAACCTTATTAGATATGGTTCGATCCATGATGAGCTCATCATCTCTACCGACATACCTTTGGGGACATGCTATACAAATCTCTATATATATTCTGAACATGGTTCCTTCCAAGTCAGTAAAAAAGACACCCTATCAGATATGATGTGGCAATAAGCCAACTCTTAAACATATGAGACCCTGGGGTGCCCTGCATATGTTAATAAGATACTCACTAACAAGTTGGAATCTAAAAGTGAGAAATGTTACTTCGTGGGGTATCCAAAGAAAACTAAGGGATACTACTTCTATCTTCCTGGAGAACATAAGGTCATTGTTTCCAGGAATAGAACTTTTCTTGAAGAAGATTATGTCTACAAGGAACATAGCTGCACAGAGATAGAACTTGAAGAAATTCAAGAACCACAAGATAACACAGAAAATGAACCCTTGTCGAATGATCTAAATAAGGATTCAGTGGGAGTATTTGGTGAAGACTGGGTACTTAGAGTACACCCTTCAGTCAGTAGGAGTGCTGTGAGAGATAGTACAGAAATACAAAGATCTTATACACAACCAATGGAAGATGATACAATGGTTGTACATCATTCCATTCAGGAAATACATGAAAATGACATTCCTGAAAACTCTCAAGGTGATGGATTGTCCAACACACAAAGACCTTCTCATAATCAGAATGCAACAAACACTGAAACGCAGAATACTCAACTCCGTAGGACTACTAGGACTCATCGTCCGCCTGAAAGACTTAATCTCCTTGTTGAAACACACAATGAGATAGATATTCCTGATGACGATGAACCTACAACCTACATCGAAGTTATGTTAGACATTGATTCACAGAGATGGCAAGAAGCCATGAAATCTGAGATGGACTCGATGTACATAAATCAAGTTTGGAACTTGGTTGATTTGCCAACAGGGGTTAGACCATAGGATGCAAATGGCTCTTCAAGAAGAAGATTGATGCATATGGAAAGGTACAGACTTATAAAGCAAGATTGGTGGCTAAAGGTTATAATCAACGGCCTGGGGTCGATTATGATGAAACATTTTCACCTGTTGCTAAGATTAAGTCCATTCGGATTTTGCTTGCAATAGCTGCATATTATGACTATGACATTTGGCAGATGGACGTCAAAACTGCTTTCCTCAATGATAATCTAGTTGAGGAAGTATAGATGAAACAACCTGAGGGTTTTTCAATTGAGTCCAAACCAAATGCTGTGTGCAAGCTACAAAAGTCCATTTATGGGATTAAGCAAGCCTCGAGGAGTTGGAATATTTGCTTTGACAAGGCTATCAAGTCATTTGATTTCGTCAGAAGCAAAGAGGATCCATGTGTTTATAGTAAACGCAAGGATGGGAGTATTGCCTTCATTATCATATATGTAGATGACATATTAATAATGGGAGACAATAAGACTCTCCTGCAGTCAGTCAAAGAGTGGTTGTCCAGTACCTTCATGCTGAAGGATTTAGGTGAAGCCTGCTACATTATGGGGATTAGGATCTATAGATATAGATCTAACAGATTGTTGGGTCTGTCACAGTCAGTCTAAATAGACAAAGTGCTTAGACGTTTTTCTATGGAAAATAAGAAAGGCGGTCTACCTATGGGACAAGGCATCGAGTTATCTAAAAAGGATAGTCCTTCTAATACTATGGAACTTGAACGCATGAAAAAGATCCCATATGCTTCGGCTATAGGATCGATCATGTATGCCATGACCTGTACTAGGCCAGATGTGGCCTTTGCACTTAGTATGACTTGCAAGTTCCAGTAGAATCCTGGGGAAGAACACTGGAAAGCAGTCAAGAGTATTCTTAAGTATCTTAGACGAACAAAAGAATATTTCTTAGTCTATGGTGGACAAGAGAAACTGGTATGTACTGGGTAGACTGATGCTAGCTTCCAGACAGATGTTGATGACTAAAAATCTCAATTAGGTTACACATTCATTTTCAATGGTGGAGCAGTAAGCTGGAGAAGTTTCAAACAAGCTACAACTGCTGATTCGACAATAGAAGCTGAGTACATTGCTGGATCAGAAGCTGGTAAAGAAGCTGTCGCGATATCTGAGTTCCTGAAGGAACTAGGGGTTGTTCCAAGTGCCACTTGTCCAATAACGGTTTATTGTGACAACACTGGTGCGATTACGCAAGCTAAGGAACCAAGATCAACCAACAGAAACAAGCGTGTACCAAGAAAGTACCACATACTCAGGGAGATGGTGGAGACTGAAGAGATTAGATTAGACTATGTTCCCACAGACGATAATATAGCTGACCCATTCACTAAACCATTAAGCTTAGTCAAGCATAATGGTCATTTTGAGAATATGGACATTAGATATGTTGGAGATTGGCTCTAGGCCAAGTGGGAGATTGAAAGTATATTTATGTCCTAGATACAATCTGTATTAGGACAAATGTACTTTATACACATTCGTATTATTATTAATGGAGATTAATATTTTGATATTATTAATTGATTGTTTGTAATATTCTATAATATGCATTCCTGGAGGTTACGTTGTTATTAATAGTGTGAGATATTAGTATTATAACGTAACTCTTAAAATAGCCTCGACTAATGATCATCGAGAATGGGATGTCGATGATATGTGATAAGTCGACATGTGGTCTGCATCACATCCATAGAGGATGTAGTATGTCTCACCTGCTACAAGCAATGGCTACTCTGGATGGACACATGGATACTTTGGAAGTATTGGTATACCCTGCTCATATACTGTTTGTTATACTTGTCTAAAGTATGATCAGCGTGTGGGAGATAGAAGTCCTTAGACTTGAGGTCAATACACGTTTTGTCTACAAATTAATGTACTTTGATCTCGTCCTAAGCTCAAATGTCTTATAGGTTGAGATACGACTTGTATTGGGTACATTACGATGTGGATTAAAGGTGGTAGTTGAGCCAAGATTAGGATTCATTCCTCGAATGTATATTCGAGAGAACACTCGGATTCTCAGTGATATTAGGTTGACTAAGACGTTGGCCAACGCAATAGACGTATTTAGAATATGGTCTAGTTGTCAACTAATATAGATGAGATACAATGATTAAGCCATTTGGATAGACACTTGACAAATCCTAAGCTTGATCGGGTGTGTCGTGAATGAAAAGATTTTATCTTACCACATAAAGGTTAAGTTTACTGGATTCACGTAAACGTACTTCACATATTTAGTTCGTCTTGCGGCGCTGTCTAGGAGTTCCGCGTAGACCTTAATTTGATTAATGTCGATATGAGAAGGCATGTAGGGTTACACTATGTCGATTGTGTTGACACCCAATTTTGTCACATCTTTTATGATTTTTATTCGTAATTTTTAATATTTTGACACTTTTAAAAAAAATTTAAAATATAGGCATATATGTGTATATCCTCTTATTATTATTATTATTCGCATTTTATATCATTTGCATTTTTATCATAATCATAAGTTATCCGAAAATTCTATGTTATTTATTCTCGCAAAATTGCATCGCATTTACATTTTTTATTAAGCATTAAACATTTCGCAAATATTATATTTTATTATTGTCACGTCGTTATGTTATTTTAAATAATTCACATCTTTTACAAAACAAAAATAATATTTTAATATTAAGCCCTTTTATATTTCTAACCCATTTAATCTCCCTCACCCAAAATAAATCAATACCCCACAAAACAAAATAAACCCCTCCCAATTTTCGCCCACACCAAAACAAGCCCAAAACCAAATTCCTTTTATTCAAACCCATTTCCCTTCCCCTTTATTTCCCCAATTCCCAAAACCCACAAAACAAAATCCCAAAACTTTTTAACTCCCAACCCAATACAAATTCCCCAACCAAATTCCAAAACCCAACACCCCTTTTTCCAAGCCCAAATCGCCCACCCGAAAACCCCCAACCGGACCAGCCCACTCCTCAACCCGTCGCCTCAGCCCCAAGCCCATAACCCCATCCCTTTAATTCCCCAAATCCCAAAACAAAACAAAAACAAAAAAACAAAAATCTACAAACCCTAACACCCTATTCTCTCTCTCGGCCAGACCCTACCCCCACGCCGCCACCCTACACCCCTACACCCGCCCCTCACGTCGCGCACCCTACCCCGACACCGCTAAACCCATCACCTCACCAACACACCCCCAAAATCCTCAACACATGCCCCAAAAATCGATTTTGTCTCCTTTATTTTGAAATTCAAATTCGTTTTAAGGGGGGGGTATGAGGGGGTTGGAGGCCGAGATTGAGACCTATAAAAACCCCCTTTATGCCTTTGCTTTGAGGGGATTTTTCGGATTGAAAAAGGTTTTTTTTTTCTTGCTTAAGGTCAATTTTAATTTGAAATTTAGGTTTAAGTTTTGGTTGTATTGTATTTGTTTGTGTTGTTCTTCACTAAAAATGAAATCTTCTTAAGAACACTTCTTTGTTCTTGCACGTGTTCTTCAACTTAAAGATTCCAAAAATATAGGTCGAAAATTATTGGTTTTGGTGTTGAAGAATCTGAATTTTTAGCTATTTTTACTGCTTTTTTTTTGTTAAGATTCGGTCATGCGGGTCGGGTTCAAACATCCGAAAATCAGAAAAGCAGTCTCATTTCCAGAAGAAATTAGAATTCAAAATCTACAACAAATCAGAATTCCAACATATCCGAGCGGATTCGACGATTCAAAACACGTCTCGGTTAGCTACGGAAAAAGGTTAGACTCGTTCCAATTCTTCTATATTTCTTAAAGCTTATTTGATTGTGTTGTTTATGCTTGATTTAGTATGATATTTTGCTAAGTAATGTAGTCTTGATTAATTAATATGATAATGAGACGATTTTGCTTATATAATTGTATTTATGTTGTTGGGACATTTCTGATTTGGAGTTGATACGTGATAGATGATATTGCCTCGATTTTTTGGTTAACTAATTATTTTCATTAGCTTTAGTAAGGTATCTTGGGTTCATTGTTAAATGCAATACGGATAATGTAAGATTAATATGTGTTTGGAAGAGCTATGACGTGATTAAATATTCTTAGGACACTTAGCGATTTGTTGATATTCAAAATTATTGTATGTTGTAGTTTGGATTTCTGATTTTTGATGTTGATATGTGATAGATGATATTACATCAATGTGTTGGTTAGCTAATTATTGTCATTATCTTTAGTAAGGCATCTTGGGTTCATTATTAAGTGCAATACGGATAATGTAAGATTAATACGTGTTTGAAAGAGCTACGACGTGATTAAATATTCTTAGGACACTTAACGATTTGTTGATATTCAAAATTATTGTATGTTGTAGTTTCGTCGCTGCCTTTAAATCAAACAAATGAGCATACTTTAATTGATTAAAATGACGATATTTACATGTTATATTCTAGATTAATATGTGCAATTTTAAAAGGAATATATTATCCATGTTTAATATAATAGTATGTGCGTTTAGTTTAAGTTTATGAATGTTATGCTTCTTTAAGAATTAAGATTAGTCCAACGGAATTTATTATGTATGTATACATAATTTATACATTGGTCTTCCTTGCCTCTTTTATTTTTTGTTTAAATTTAGAACCGGTTGTGTTATCATATAGTCTTTCTTCGGCTACTTTAATGTGCCAAAATCTGAAAAAAATAATGTCTTAAGTATATGTAGAATAGAAGGCCATGAATATTCATTCCTATGTACATTTAATGTTGTATATTTCGTGTATGTATGTATTAGGAATATTCATGTGTTGATATTTTCGTTCCGTCTACTAATCCTTTTTTTTTCTTTTATTTACATGAAATGCATCGGAGTAACGAAGAGTCTCGTTATGAGACTCATCATGACTTCGTCCAAAATGAAGAACCACATTCACATTCCTTGCATTCTCCGGCCTCGGAATTTCCACACAAATAGGGCGGATGACATCATCATCCTCCCTAGTTTCCTCTTTTATTATTATTCTTTAATTTAGTTATTTCTATTCTTGGGCATGTAATAATTATTTTAATGCTTGTGTGATTGTTAGAATGCTTAGAATAATTAGGCTTGAATAGATGAATGAATAGGATAGTCTAACCGCCGTTAGTTTATTTCGTAGGATCGTTTGAAATTGGAAACCAACCGCTAGCTTTATTTGTTTAGGACCGTCTTGTGTGTTCCAAACTTAGCCTCTAGTTACTTTGTTCTATTTTTAGGTTAGATTATGCATGCTTTAATATCTTTCAAAAATAATTTGGCTATCTATTATTCATTTTCTTTAATCCTAAAAAATAAGGTTTGCATTCTATCATATTTGCAACCTTGAAAGATTTTTTCATAAAAAATTGCTTCTTTTATTATTCAATTGCCAACTATGTATTTTTCTATATAAAAATATAACTTCGGGGCAATGATGAGGCTTAAACCTTTATTTCATCCGAGATCAACATGTTTAGTAGGCGAGGTGAATTATATATTCGCAGCCACGACGTGATTATAAGTGATCTTTTCTATTTCACCCGAGAGACCAACACGTTTAGTAGGCGAGGCAATCAAAAATAAACTACATTAGTCATATGTTTGCAGCCACGACGTGATTGGAATGTTCTTTTCAAAATTTAAGTCTGAGCCCTCCGCAATCAAAACATTCACTGTTTTGAATACGGATATGAAGTTATTTGTATTTAAATGTTTCTAACCGTTTGTTCTTGACAGCTTGCAGGGATTAAAGTAAATAACGACAAAATATTCCTCGGAGTTTATTTATTGTTATTTTCTTTCTTTAATTCAGCTTTTATCTCGCTTTGTATTGTAACATTATTTATCGCACTTATGTAATTATTGAAATGCTTAGAATAGGCAAACTTAGGATTTATTCATAGGTTAGTTTAAGATTTGAAACCCGTCGCTAGCTTATTTATTTGTAGGCTCGCAAACTTAGAAATCCTTCGCTAGTTTATTTATTTTAGGCTCGTCACGCGTATTCAAGATTTTCAAAACAACTTTTGTCATCTTTTACTCGCTTTATTAATCATTCCGAATAAGTTTATCTTTTGTCAATTTACAATTTCATGATTCCCAAAATTTTACTTCTTTGATAGTATAAATAACTTATTATTACAAATGCATATTTTTCAAAACTTTACATGTATCTTTCTTTTTTATGTTATCTGAATACGCACCTGTATAAAATGCATCATTTACTAATTATTTGCAAACATCTTTTAATCTATTATACTTGTAAAACATGCATTTTTCTAGTAATAATTAACCTGAGTTTTACCGGATAACCGCAAGTTAGCGGATCTTAAAGGATGCCTAACCCCTTCCCTTTAGGATAATAAAGAACCCTAACCTAGAATCTCACTAGTTTCGCAGACTTTAAAATTGGAGTTACATAGCAGCATTTAGTTTAAATATTTAGGTGTCCTAATTCACCGTAAACATAATTAGGTGGCGACTCCTCAATCATTTACCCAGGAATCACCCATACGTCTGTGCTCCGCTTTGACCCGAGCAGGTCAAAATAGGGCGCGACAGATTGTTCGTTCGATCTAAGGATGTATTGAGAGAGTAATTAAATGTTCGATTTAGAATCGAGATATTTAAATGAATAATGATTATTTTAATTAAGTCAAAATTGGATTTTTGATTTAATTAAGAATGCGCAGAAAATAAATCGAGACAGTGCAGGAGCACGTTGAGCGCCGCGACGCCTCTGCCTCAAATTTTGGGCCAGGCCCAAAGTCAAACCCTAATCCTATTTTGACCTATTTTCAACTATAAATAGAGGCATTCTCTTCATTATTCACACACCAATTTCAGATTATCATTCTAAGTCTTATGAGACTTAGAATTAAAACTCTCTCGAACCTCTGCCGGATTTCCTATCTTTCCGAAAGAGCACTACATTGAAGCTTGGAGCTTGCCATCGGAAGGGTAACCGCATGTCCACCTTATAGTAGATAAAGACTCCAGATATTCTAACTTGTAAGTTTATGCTTTATGTTACAGGTTTGATTGTTATATAACCATACCAGAAATGTTGTTGGGATAAGTAAAAAATAAAATTTTAAACTTCCGTTGTGCCTTACTTATATGCTTTGAACCCAATAAAACCCTACAATTAATTGATAAAAAAAATCCAAAATCTAATAGTTTAAATACGATTGATTTATGAAGATATTATTTCACATTTAAACACAAAAATTCAAATGCAGATAATTAGATATGTAACATCAAATTGAACTTTCAAAGCCAAAAGTGTTGTAAAAGGTACAGTGGGGTCTTAAAGAGCAACTGGAGGTGTGTGGATTATTTGAAGTAAGTTGCACTTTGTTGCTTTTAAGTGGAAAATATTTGTATGGTAGGGTAATAGATCACATCAACGACCCAACTCAGTGTCTGTCTACTCATCAGGCAGATAGCCTTGACTTGGCTTAGATTTCTTAGGAGTCTCAATTGACAACCTTTACAATATCTCCCAACTTATGCGATAATTATTTGATTGGACACGTAAATATTTATATAATTATAGATCATTTTATTAAATTATAAAATTAATATATTACTAAATATAGAATAAAATATTCTTTTTGAAACAAACTAAAAATATATGTACTAAATATATTGTTTAATTATCTATCTATCCATCTATATTATATTATATTAAAAATATGAAGCCGTACAATATAATTTACTGAATACTAATAAACTCAATTCAAAAGATTGAATATTAAAGCGTATTTAAAATAAATATATTGTGCATTATGGGTTATGTCTTTTTAACTTAGTCTACCATTATTAATAAAATTCGGTTATAATTTGCAACTGGGTTTATCATTCTTTGATTAATTATTTTTAATATTTACTTTAAGGTTATGGGTTTCAACTAGTTTATTATTGTTAGCAAAATATGTAGAGTTTTGAAAAGAGAAAAAAAGGAGTAAGAAAAGAAGGAAAAATGAAAATTACCCAATAAGAAATAAGAATGATTAATGTTAAAAAATAAATACAAAATGCAATATGAATATTTTTTTTGGCCTTCTCTTTAGTTTTCACATATTACAAAGATAGTGAATTCACTCTCCATGTCACTTGACACTCCAACGGTATTTTAGGTAGAAAATATTATAGTTAAGGGATAACAACAACATCACATAATTTAAATATTAAATTTGCAAAACGTGATTAGTTCAGGAGGTTTTTTAGGTATTGGTTGCCTTCTTTTCCTATGTCTTATTGGTAAATAATATCAATGCTAAGACGTGATTTACTTCACATAGATATATACAAATGGAAACGTCTTACCAACAAAACTCGAGTTTTTTTTAAAATTCCATGAGGTTAAAAGGGAAATAATACAAAACTAATATTAAAAGAACTCGCAAAATGGTTTTTCTTTCTAAAGTTAATAGAGGATAACTTTGGAGGTTTTACATATATGCTTGACTATTGAGGTAAAGTTAGGTCAAGAAAGATTTGATGAATTATTGTACACATACTTATTAATGCTTGTCTGCGGAACCATCTATACTCTATAATTCAGTCAGCTAGCAGGAACAATTTTTTTTTTGATAACCAGCTTCCCGGCTTACGCTACACTATTCCTGGAGATAGTAGTCCCGCTCCCTCAGCATTACTATTAGTAAATCGCGGGATGTGCCTGAATGATCAAGGTTTGAAAACATAACAACTGATATCACCTACAAGGTCCTACCCCAGAAGAGAACAAATTGCTCCCACCAGGATTCGAATCCACACTGCAGACCTCCAGCTGGATTTTAAGTTTCCTTCCTTTGCCATCCAGCTATGCCCGGGGGACGGCAGGAACAATTCTTTATTGTATTGGAATGAAGTTGTTGGCAAAAGTTACTATGTTCAGAGGTCTCAATCAACATAAAATAAAAATATGGAGAGGAGTTTGGAAGATCAAATTAATACAATAAAAATGCGTGAATGATATGAGGACAACTGTAGTGGTTTTGTTGAGTAGCTTAGCTTGGTTGAACAAAAGAATTTAACACATTTACAATAAGATCAGTTAAGCAAACAAAAATTTAAAAATCACCACTGAAGTCTAACATCTTTGATATGCAAATCTGATAGCTAGGTAGGCTATGTTTTATGTCTAAGTATTGTTTTGTTGTTTCCCTTGTGGACTCTACCCGTCAAAGGGATCCCAAAAACAAGACGGTAGGTACAACTAGACGAACATTCTATACAAGTAAAATAAAAAAAATTATATCTATAGAGTATTCCTTTTATGTATGAGAATCTCTAGGGGTGTTGATGATATGGTATTGTACAGTTTTAAAAAATCCAGTTCGAAAATTTCGGTTTTTGATTTGTAAAATTATTATACCATAACCATATCGAAGTAATTTCGAATAGTTCGGTATTTTTAATTTTGATTTCGGTTTGTGCGATACGATAAGTTGGTAACTAAAATTTGTTCGACTTTTTTGATTTCGGTTTGTGCAATACGATAAGGTAACTAAAATTTGTTTGACTTCGAATTACATACATAAAAAATTATGATTTGGACAATAGTGATGGGAATTCTAATAAGTTCCCAGAATAGCAATTACAGGTTTTCTTCATAATATTAAACGAGTTGAGAATGTAGCATACAATTAGCTCTCAAGTTTAACAGTTGTTCAAAAAGACAACTCCTAAAGGTAGAGTCAGACGGTAATGAGTAATTGCATTGTATATGGCTTTATGTAATTAGCTTAATTGAAGTTCTTGTATTTAGTAGTAAAGATTAGAAGGTTTTATTTGAAGGATTTTAAGCCTTTTATTAGTTTATAATTAAAATAATTATTATATATAGTAATATAATATTGTTTATATAATTAAATATTTCGCTGAGGTATTAGACATTTAGGTATTTTCTCATAAATATTGAATATTGTATATCGAATATCAATTCTTTACAAGATACATACTAAGTACCATACTGATGGACGACTAGAAGTATATATTTTTAGCTATCTTTTGCCTCACATTTTGATCACTTAACTTGTGTTTAAGTTGATTTTATTCATTTATACTTAACATTCACATTTGACTTAATGAGATTCAAGTCTCTGAAAATTTGGCTTAATGAGATCCAAGGCACGACGTGCCAAATCACGAATCAGTTTTGGTTAGCAGATGTGTTTGAGTCCTATGGTGTTTCCATACATTATAAATACATCTTGTACACATTTTTAGGGGAGATTCAAGAGGAGACAAGTCATACTACAGATGGAGACTCGACGAGTGGAAGAAGGGCTGGAGCGATCCTAAGCATTTTTTCATCTCTAATTTTGTAGTTCTAAGGTTGTGGTGCTACATGAATATTGTATCTTGAAGCTTGACTTGGTCATATTGATTGATCGCATTGATTTTTTTATTCAATCATGTATTTAATAATATGATTATCTGTCCAACGATTAAATACTATCTATGAATCAAGAATTGAACTTGAGAAAAGGAATTCCAAATTGCATTTGTGATTGAATAGAGCAAATTCTTGAACCTTGACCCCAGGGAACAAAATTCATGTTTAGGATAGGAATGTACTTAATCGCCTTGCTTAGTCATTTTACAGAAAATACAAATGCATTCTTGTTAATTCTAATTTTATAAGAATATAGGTATTAGATTGAATTGAGCGAATAAGATCTCAAATGATTTTTATGAGTGTTATTAACCTCGTCAGTCAATAATTCAGATAAATTAATTAGTCAATTCTCGTGGATAACTCAACATGACTGTTAGCTACAGTAACCCTTGGACTTTACATCTCCTTTAACCCTGCTCATTTTTTTACTTGCGTATTTTGTAGTGTCATAGTAGTTAATTAATTATATCATTTCTTGAATAATCGCTTTTGCCCGAGGCCTTCACTTCACGATGCAGGTACAGAGTTTCAAGACGACGAATCTGCTTTCTAGGATTCTCATACACTTAACTGTTTGTGAGCCCCATTTCATTTGGTGTGTTATATTTATTTTACATTCATGTCACGTCAGGAATTAGAGTTATGTCGGGGGCCTTTTCCCAGTAAATAATTAGTTTTCAGACTCTTGTTCAGAGGTTTCATAGACTAGTATAACATGTCATGTCAGTTATTCAGACCTATTACATTTTCAGATTTATTTTCGCAACTATATTTTCAGACTATAATTATAGTATTCTGTTTTACATGTTTTAAATTATTATTTCATGATTTTGATGCCATATTGATTCAGCAAGCCATGTGGTTCACTCGATAACGTGCAGTCAGGGACCAAGTGCCGTGATACTCCCATGCCATGGTTCGGGGCATGACAAAGCTTGGTACAAGAGCCTAGGTTCAAGTGTCTTAGGGAGTCCATGAAACCGTGTCTAGTAGAGTCCTACTTATGGGTGTGCAGCGCACCACACTTATAATTGTGAGGCTATAGGGCATTAGGAAATGTTACCATTCATTCAACTCCAGATCGTGCCATAGAGCTATGTTGTAAGAAAGCGTTCATGCCTTGTTCCCTTTGCAGTAAATACGCCTTATCTCTAAAGGAAGAAAAAATGTAAAGTTAATCATTATTGATGTGTTGCTTTCAAATGGAATCGTCAGGAATGGAGCAAGTTGCACAAGAACTCGTGAAGAGAATAGACTGAGCCCTTGGTGCATTTAAAGTTCTTGTTTCGAGGGGATATGCTCTTATTCCCCATCCTGATAATGTAACTCTAACCCCGACTCCTAATAGAGTCGTTTATATTAACAGATCAGATTGCCTTACACGTGGGAAGCACCACCTAGGAGAATGTTACATGAGACTTGAAATATGCTACCATTGTGGTTAGAGGGGCCACAAGAGGACCAATTGCCCTAAGTTAGGTCATGTGGAGCGCCACTCAGATCCTTATCATAAGGACTCCCATGAATGCTCTTTTTGCAAAAGATTGGGACATACATGAAAGAAATGCCTCAAATTAATAATCGTATGGGTTCTGAGTTTCAGCGGCATCTTCCTTGCCTAAAATGTAGCAAAAAACATGGTGGAAAATGTCATATGGGTATGGATGTGTGTTATAATTGTGGTATTTGAGGCCACATGCAGAGAGAGTGCCCTTCGGCCAGGTATAGTAGTGCCAACAGAGGTGGTGATGCAGTTCATCACACCGGACCAGCAGCAACCAATTCAGCAACACCATTCGTAGCTTGTGGCACTTGTGCACTAGCGGGCCGGGGTACAGTGTCACAACCCATTTTGAGAAATAGTGGTAGCACCTACACCTTCCCACCGGTAGATGAACCACTTCCCAATCATTCACATAATATAACATAGATAAACACAAAAGATAACAAAATACTACATAATCTATCTCATGATGTAAATGCGGAAAAAAATATAAGTCTGAACATCAACATCCCCCAAAGATCTGGTATGTGAATACAAGAGCTCTAATAATCTGATACAATTCTGAAAACAAAGTCAACATAGGCCCACTGAATAGCATAACTAAAATGTCGGACATGTCTCTCGAATACAATAAAAGACAAGAGTATCTAAGGCATATTGAATGGAAACATCCTCAACCCAAACCCTGTTAATTTGTCTGCTCAGACCCATACTCGAGCTCACGAACCGGTAGTGGGATCTGTATCTGCATCAAGAAAAGATGCAGCAAGTGTAGTATGAGTACACAACGTAACCCCATAGACATCATAGGCCAACAACGATGGAAGATACACAAAAATAGATAACTATCAAGTTGACACCAAAAGTCCTATACTAACAGTTTAATAACTCAAATACTGTCATATTATCCACAGAATAGTTAACAAAATCATCATATCACCTTGTTCATATAAGATTTCCTAATCACATAAGTCACTCAGTTTTAGAATAGTTCAATAACAGAAATTCATGTATGAATGAGCAAATAACAATCCTTACTTATCTAGGGGTTCCAATCAAGTTACCAAATTAACAACACAACACTTAGTTCATCTACCAATACCTAATTAAGATAGGTTGACCCTAGAACACACATCAATCACAATCCTTTGCATGGGGAGACACGATTTATCTAATCATAAAAATATTAGCTTCTTAATTCACCTAACTCCTGGGTTGATTACAGAATTATACAAGGGCAGAACACATGTGATACACACAACATCCACATTATAATCTAAGTAGGAATATACGCCTTTTATCCTTGATTAGATGAGGGAATTACACATACCAAATATTCAAGTAATTAACTCCTACAACAACCCTCTCATTAATTCTTTCTAGACTCTCTATCAAATAATATTATCAATTATCAAGCAATAAGACTTATCCAGTCCTCTATGATTAACATGCTTGTTCTGTCAATAAGAACCACTAACCGCCATATAATCCCACAACAAGTACTCCGACTCATAAATATGTAACCGTACAAATCCAATACTCAGAGACAAGACTAATCATGGAAATTAATCCCATTCAATAGAATCAATCAAGTATTTACAGAAATAAGCCCAATCATGGCAATCAACCTGATTCAATAGAATCAATCCAGTTTCCAATCAACAAATAATTCATGCAATGAGATGTGTATGTATATGTATGATATGAATGCAATGCATATGCCAGGTACCTTTTCCAATATGGTATACAATACGTCAAAGTTTTATTATGATATGTACACCCATGAGGGACCCGCAAAGTCCATATACCCCTCCAGAATATTCCATCGGAGCCCAGCTCTTGGCTGAATAATATCTGTTGCAGGAGTGCAACTCTGTTCCCCGCGTATCATATCTGTTATGACGTGCAACCCCATCCATCCGTAATATTATTAGCATATCAATATTGCCATAATCCTATAAGTGTTGTTACCTTTCCGACCTCTTGGGCCCACAACATATCCACACCACTCTCTCATATCAATATCACAGAACCAGGAGTGTATGAATGTAAATGACTATGTAAGGCAAGATATCATGACATACTGAAATGCAACCAAGTATAGAGATGAAATATCACACGATTTCAAGAGTTCAATACACATATACAATCAAAGTATAATCAAGATATCATATCGAAAACATGTGTGATGACTAATCATATCAAGCAACTACGACGACAAGCCCACATATGGCAACAATCCCAAATAAATCAGCAGTCGGAACTATCACAAGGCTGATTCCCTAAATTACCCATCAACGCAGTTCAGCACCAGTACCCACTCAACCGTTCATCATAACCGGCTGAGTGGGACCCCCAAACATGCCCAATACCCCTTAATATTTATAACTAATTACGCACTTCTATCGAATTTTTGTGAAAGTAAACTGTAGCCTACCTCTAGGCCGAACAGGAGCACTACCCAAAACAAGCGTCGAGGATAACCTTACCCTTTTGCTATGCCTCATGATAATCGAAGTCTATTCATGTAGATACTATTCGTTAATTTAAAGCTTACGCAACATACAAGTACATAATCCTTACAAACAAGACTTTAAAATATCAACCTATGCCCGTGTAACCAAGACTCTAACTTTAATACTCGAATACCAAAAAATACGTACTAGGTAGTCACATCCTTAATTTAATTGAAATACTATACATATTTGAACCCTCAATTGAACATTATACAAAAGCCCCAAATTGAAATCCTAGAAATTTCCCCCAATCGGAATAGGTTTCCCCCAAACAGAAATATGACCTACGTGATTTTATAGGACACCTGATACAGTATTTCCGCCCCATCAGAATCGACCTCGCTGGAGTGGATCCGCTGCCGCAAACAAAACCCTCACTGAGGCTGTGTCACTTGACATCTCACCTTAGCACCACGACGAACACGACTACGCAGAGGTGGACTCGCCCCTGCAGACAGACCCTCCGCCAAGGCAGAACTCCACACTTCCCAACCCTCCACTTAGATGAGTCAACCTCCCGTCTAGATGGGTACGCCGGAGCGCGAACTGGTATCGCCGAGGCGGACACCAGACTCTAGATCATGGAAAATAACCCAAACTACCATCAAACACCCGAAACACTCCCGAGACCCCTCGGACGCAAACTAGACATTCTCGCCTAAGGTAAACAGTGTTACAAACTCGCTCATACCCTCAAATTTCCCATTTAACCGAGCTAAGGCATATTTTTATAAGGAATCATCTGAGAAAACCAATTATCCAAACTTAACAAATAAAGCCACAAAACACATCTGGTTGCACCGGGGAGCAAACCAATGACTCCACTAAGTCATAAATGATTCTTCGAAACTATCGAAAGTGACGGATCCCAGAAATGAACCCATTTAGTCAAAAGTCAACTTTGAGTCAAACTATCCAACTCTAAGTTTCTAGTTTTGGGTTTTTCATCTGAAACTCAAATAAATAGACCTCAGGATCTATGTCACCCACCCCGCATATCACAAAAATCCCACATAGAGTCTACCGGAAAGGTCCAACAAGCAAATAAGGGTCTTTAGCTAAAAACGACCAGACATGTCGTTACATCAGATACCAATTAAACAAACGTTCATCCTTGAACGAAGAGAAGAAGACACAAAAGCTGACGAGTAACTAAGGAATCCCCATCATAACCTCATAAAAGCCCCAACTGGCAGAAATCAAATGATAGCATTGCCTGCTCACTTAATTAGTCAAGACTCACTATTAATTTACGTCAACACCCTAATCTCTACTTCTTCACAACCAAAATTTATTTCATTGCTGAGTCTCAAATGTAATAACTGACTCTATTCGAAATCTTTGATTTGATCACAACCATGCATCTTTACGCGTTCAATTGAATCCACAAATTATCAAAATAATCGCTATAATCCCTTAATTATAGCCATAATCATAGACCAATTTGTACCAATAACATAATCTGATTCTACTAGTCTTCCTTCTCAACTATCAATTTCGTCCTTCGTAGCAAGATTTCTTAGAAATACAAGAACTCACGCCACAAGCCCAATTTTCCTCAAATCTCCACCATACTATAAGCACAACTATTGATTACCTTGTCGTACCCGATCCATAGAAAATTAACTGATCACACCAAAAGCTTCCCACAACCATTTGTACCTCCTCAATACGTACCAAGTACCCATGGAACCACTAGGACTATTTGAATCTCTATCATCCAAAAAATATCAACAATCGTACTTGCAAATTCAATGAGAGCCAGTAACACCGTCATACCTTTATTTTGAATTGAAATCCATCGAATATGCATAAGTGGTTTACTAGAATACCATAAGTCCTACAGGTAATATAACACGGACCACCCGATCCTAACTGAACAATTTTTAACCCGGAGCAAAGTGATTAATTTCTAAATCATCGATAGTTACCCAAACTGATTCGAAATAACTAGTAAGCTTTCCATAATCATGCGAGGACCTCTTCCATTTCTTTCCTAATGAACAATCAGTCACTTGCCATCACCCACAGCTTCGAAGACTGGATTCTATCCAAGTCATTAATTTAGCACCAATGAATCATATACTTGATTATAATCTCCAAGTTCCTTAACTTCTACCCATTACACAAGTCTGATAGAACCACATGAACTCTAAATACATCAAATCTTCCTCGTACTCTTACTTAACTCATCCGCAACTCTGTACACCTTATTGAATCTCTATCTGTCATATCTCGCTATTTATTAGCCTTACTATTTCTAATGTATAAACCTTACTTTCCATCTACCTTACATTTCTCAGTTCCTTCTAAGTTCTTTAATACCTGAAATACTCATTCCTGTTATTAGCCAACAATACTTCAATACAGTCTACCACCAATTGCCAATCGCAACTCATGGAGCTTTTGTCATAACGCTTAGTCGATCACTATGAACTTACTCTTTGAGCGTACCAAATAATTTCACATGGTCGAAAAGATGTGAAAGTAATACCACTAAAATTCATCTCTAACCCAAGAAGTTCTATTGTTTCAATCTAAACCTATTCCTATCTTGAAGAGATACCTTACTCATTCCAAATTATATCAACCACACATTTATTGAAATCTTTACATTTTCACCTGTCGTTTCAATCATAATCACCACTATAATCCGATCTTTACTCAAATCTATTTCAGAACATACTGAAATATCATAGGCCTCGCATGATAACTGAACCGGTCCTGGAAATAGTATGATACTGCATACTCCACAATAGAGAGTCTTCCTTACCCCACTTGAACCTTTAAACCAGAAACTTCTCCCCATCCGGCACATCCCATGTACCATTATTTACAAAATTCAAGCACTAGAAAAGGTACCAACCCACTTCCGTTTCTCCGACCAATAATCATTTAGTACCCCACGATAACCCGACCCATCATTGAACTGATCCATAATCCAAAATGTAGATCCTTAATTATCGAACATACAATCCTGCTAACATTCTTATGTTATTTCATTGAAATACCCTTGCCAACAATATCTAACCGAAATAATCCTTCTTCTATATCGACTTATAAGTTACTATTGTGATCCTCGATACCCGAAGATTTCCACAAATAGAATTGATCAAATTATCATCAATTTGTTACCGAATTTATCCCTATTGACCAACATCTTACCTTACCTTGACGAGCCATAACACATCTAACCAACCATGAAATTTCCTTGTCATTCGGTCTACTCTAGGTCATCGTACCTATAACTATAGAACTTCTCGTGTATTAACCTTTACATACCATATCCACAATCTTATCCCAGAACTAGATGCACAACCTATAATCCCTCAATAGAACCTCACACCATCCCAGAAAGTCATTATTATTAGTCGATCACTGGCTCCCATTAGCCTATGACGTAGTCCAACATACCAAATCATATACAATTTACGTTTACCCTTTGCTAAATAACTGCGAAAAACTCACCAATCAACAATCCTTTGGTTTCAACAATCTCTTTTTATCACTAACCTCAAATGCCAAGTGACCCTACGAATCCACTCTAAGGTAAAGAAACACGACTATATATTCCATTACGCTTCACTCATCACAAGTACGTTTCCACCTGATCCCGAATATAAAACCATTACCTGAAAGAACTCACAACCACTAATTCTACTCGGCTATCATAATTCTATCAAATCGAAGCCAACTTAACCTTTCATAACCTATACGACATTCACCCTCATACATATTGTAACATAACCTAACAAACACGTCAAATACTAATTTTTTCCTTCCGACAACGGAGATTGATCCATCCCATTCCTATTCCTTGCAGCTCTAAATTATCATCCCCACTTTCCAAGGATATCACTGAACTGAGAAGTCACAATCATAATCCCACTAAACTGAACCTTTAACCCATATCATAAGACTAAATTGGGCCACGTGTTCATATCTTGGAAACACATCTCATACCCTACCGTGCGATATTATATCGAACCACTCACACATGAATTTAAGAGTGTGTTACTACCATCTGTAATAGAATAGAAAGAAGAAGTTTCAAATACCAATCTGATTCAACTTAGCATGGAAGGAATAAAGAAACTGAAATTTCCTAAATATCCCATAGCTCTCGAAGATAAGTACGGACGTATCTGTACCGATCCGCAAGACTCTACTAGACATTGCTCTAGTAGTTAAGACCATTTAACTTAGGGCTCTAATACCAACTTTGTCACGACCCCTTTTGAGGAATCGTGGTGGCACCTACATCTTTCCACCAATAGGCGAACCATTTCCCAATTATTCACATGCTATAACATAGATAAACAAGGAAGATAACAAAATACTACATAATTTATCTTATAATGTAAATGCGGAAAAAGATATAAGTCTGAACATCAACATCCCCCAAAGATCTGGTATGTGAATAAGTGCTCTAGCAATATGATACAAGTCTGAAAACCAAAGCAACATAGGCCCATTGAAAATAACATAACTAAAATGTTGGACATGTCTCTCGAATATAATAAAAGACAAAAGTAAAGATAAGAGTATCCAAGGCATGCTGAATGGAAGCATCCTCACCCCGAACCCTAGAAGTTTGTCCACTCGGACTCACACTCAAGCTCACGAACTGGTAGTGGGATCTGTATGTATATTATGAAAAGATACAACAAGTGTAGTATGAGTTCACAACGTACCCCCGTAGACATCATAGGCCGATAGCAACAGAAGATACGTAAAAAGAGATAAATATCAAGTTGACACCAAATAGTCATATACTAACAATTTAATAACCAAAATACTTTCATATTATCCACAGAATGGTTCACAAAATCATCACATCACCTGGTTCATAAAAGATTTCCTAATCACATAAGTCACTCAGTTCTAGAATAGTTCAATAATAGAAATTCATGTATGAATGAGCAAATAACAATACTTACTTATCCAGGGATCCAATCAAGTTACTAATTAACAGCCCAACACTTAGTTCATCTACCAATACCCAAGTAAGACAAGTTGAACCTAGAACACACATCCTATCACAATCCTTTGCACGGGGAGTCACGATTTGTCTA
Organism: Anisodus acutangulus; assembly: GCA_029783415.1. NCBI lineage: Eukaryota > Viridiplantae > Streptophyta > Magnoliopsida > Solanales > Solanaceae > Anisodus > Anisodus acutangulus. Next base: position 13,724,607 of record CM056504.1, read on the forward strand.
ATCATAAAAATATTAGGTTCTTAATTCACCTAACTCCTGGGCTGATTACGAAATTATACAAGTAAGGGCAAGACACATATGATACATGAACAATCCATATTATAATCAAAGTAGAAATATATGTCTTTTATCCTTGATTAGAATAGGGAATTACACATACCAAATATTCAAGTAATTAACTACTACAACAACCCTCTGATTAATTCTTTCTAAACTCTCTATCAAATAATATTATCAATTATCAAGCAACAAGACTTATCCAATCCTCTATGATTAACATGCTAGTTCTATGTAACTGTACGAATCCAATTCACAGAGAGAAGCCTAATCATGGCAATCAATCTAATTCAATAGAATCAATCAAGTTTTTACAGAAACAAGCCCAATCATGGAAATCAACCTGATTCAATAGAATCAGTCCAATTTCCAATCAATAAATAAATCATGCAATGAGATGTATATGTATGATATAAATGCAATGCATATGCCATGTACCTTTTCTAATACATTATACAATAGGTCAAGGTTTTATTATGATCCGTACACCCATGGGGGACCCGTGAAGTTCATATGCCCCTCCAAAATATTCCAAAGAAGCCTAGTGTTTGGCTGAATAATATATGTTGTAGACGTGTAACTCTTTTCCCCACGTATCATATCTGTTACGGCGTGCAACCCCATCCATCCGTAATATTATTAGCATCTTAATGTTGTCATAATCTCATAAGTATTCTTACCTTTCTGGCCTCTAGGGCCCATATCATATCCATACTACTCTCTCATATCAATATCACAAAACCATGAGTGTATTAATGTAAATGACAATGTAAGGTAAGATATCATGATATAATGAGATGCAACCAAGTATAGAGATGAAATATAACATGCTTTTAAGACTTCAATACACATATACAATCTAAGTACAATCAGATATCATATCGAAAACATGTGTGATGAGTAAACATATCAAGCAACTATGGCGACAAGCCAACATATGGAGACCAACCCAAATAATAAGCAGTCGGAACCAGCCTAAGGCTGATTTCCCAAATCACCTATCATCACAATTCAACATCGGTACCCCCTCAAACGTTCATCGCAACCATTTGAGAGGGACCCCCAAATACGCCCAATACCCCTCAATATTTATAACTAAATTACACACTTATATCAAATTTTTGTAAAAGTAAACCGTAGCCTACCTCTAGGCCGAACAGGAGCACTACCCAAAAGAAGCATCGACGATAACCTTGCCCTTATGCTACGCCTCATGATAATCAAAGTCTATTCACGTAGATACTATTCGTTAATATAAAGCTTACGCAACATACAATTATATAATCCTTACAAACAAGACTTTAAAATATCAACTCAGGCCCGTGTAACCAAGACTAACTTTAATACTCAAATACCAAAAATACATACTAGGTAGTCACATCCTTAAGTTAATTGAAAAACTATACATATTTGAACCCTCAATTGAACATTATACAAAAGCCCAAAACTAAAATCCTAGAAATTTTCCTCAATTGGAGTATGTTTCTATATTCAAATTAAGCCTTACAACATGATCATATAACATTATCCATAACTAATTCACTATAATACAAGTAATCCAATCCATAAAATCTTCATTAATCATTGATTTAACTCTCTTATTCTCAAATGGAATCATACTTCATTTTACCCAACTGATAAACATACTAAACCATTATTAAAAAATTTAGAAACATAAACTTAAATCACAAAGGAATGAATCTCTTACCCCAATGATGAAATTGCTCTTAGACTTCTGAAAATACTCTATGGCGGCTCTGATTTTAAGGTATTCTAATTTGAAAAAAGAAATTTAACCTACGGGATTTTATAGGATACCTAATACAGTGTTTCCGACCCAGCAGAATTGACCTTGCTGGAGCGAATCTGCTGCCATGAATAAAACCCTCACTGAGGAGGTGTTACTTGACACCTCACCTCAGTGCCACGACGAACACCATTCTGTAGAGGCGGACTCGCCCCTACAGACAGACCCTCTATTAAGGAGGAACTCCACACTCCCCCCACTTTGGCGATCTGACCTCCCACCGAGGCAGACATGTCGGAGCGAGAATTGGTACCGCCGAGCGGACACCAGACACCAGATCATGGAAAATAGCCCAAACTCCCATCAAACACCCAAAATACTCCCGAGACCCCTCGGACACAAACCAGACATGCTCACATAAGGTAAACAATGCTATGAACTGTCTTGTACCCTAAGATTTCCCATTTAACCGAGCTAAGACATACTTTTCATAAGAATCATCCGAGAAAACTAATTATCCAAACTTTTCAAATAATACCACAAAACACATCCGATTGCGCTAGGGAGTGAACCAATGACTCGACTAATTTATAAATGACCCTTTGGAATTATAAAAAATGATGAATCTCGGGATTAAACCCATCTAGTCAAAAGTCAATTTTGAGTCAAACTATGTAACTCTAAGTTTCTAATTTTAGATTTTTCATCCGAAACTCAAATAAACAGACCTCGGGATCCATGTCACCCATTCCCATGCATAAAAAATCCCACATAGAGTCTACAAGAAGGGTCAAATAGGCAAATAAGGGGTTTAAGTTAAAAATGATCAGACAGGGTCATTACACACAAATATGGGTGAAGTGATAGGATATAGTGGGGGTCAAACACGTTATCATAATATGGTAGGTCGCTAGGATTCAGAGGAATCATCGCATATTGTCGTAGATATACTTATAATTTTTCCTTCTTGATATGTATAAGATGGTGTGCCCTTTGATTTACCGTGTCTTATGTTGTTATCGTGTGATTGAAAGTTCAGAGTAAAGTATTTTAATTTTCCCTTCATGGATGTAAACATAATTTAGTGCGATTGTGTACCTGGCTAAAAGAAGGTAGTGTTCGACCAGAAGATATGATCAGATGATGTCGAGTCTCTTGACATAGTTCTAATTTATCTATGTGGTTTAGGTCAAATTAGAGGGCATATTGTTAGTAAGTTTCCCTAAGAATATTATTTTGAAGGGTAATATAGTAGGTAGGTGAGGAAATAAAAGATAAGTTTTATGATGATAGTCTTAGAGACATAATGAAATTAAGAGAAAAATCAACAGAAGATTAGATGACCACTTATTGCTAAACTTAAGGGATCCACATGCTTTAAACGTCAGCTTTTAAACTAAGGGGGAAATCATACGATAAGGTGCCGATATAGAGTATGTGTTCCATAAATTTATAAGCGTGAAGAAAGATTATGATAGAGGATCACAATTTCATGTATATTTGGTTAGGTATATGTGGATAATTCGTCTTTTGTCATGCCTGTTGAGACCAAGTATTGGATAAATCTGCATGAAAAGGTTAAAGATATCATGAGAGCAAGTTTCAGAGTGAGAAATAAAAGTTTGAAGTGATATTACATTTCCAATTGTATTAGGTGGTACTTATGCCCAGACGTACTCTACTCATACCTTATGTACCTATATCATGCTCATGTTAGAGCTTTACACTCTACATTTAAGACTCAAGAATTAAAACTCCATACGATAGTAAGCTACGTAAAAGAAATTTTCTTTCATGTTTCGTACATTGGGTTATGCTCATGTCTAAAGTTAAAAAAAACCATATTCATGTCCCACATATCTATCGTGCTTTTATACCCATGTCTTCCGAATATGATGTTGATTATGATAATGATCGAGGAGAAGGTAATGTAAGAGTTTAACAACTAAAAATCCTATGGAATACACACATATTCCTTGGATAAGAGAAGAATGCCTAAGGTAAATGACTTATTTTGACTCTAATATTATGCTATCTACATTTTCACGTACTCGTTCCCACGATCCATTTACTTAAGCATCCACTTATTGTGATATCATAACAATGATGTTGATAGGCAATTATGAAAGTAAGTCAAGATGGATGTCCCACCCACGATTCTATGTAATTCGTGCTTATGTTCCTCTGGATAATGTTTTACGATCATGATGACAATAATCAATTATGAGGGTAGGTTATGAGTAAAGGAAATATTGGGCTAATGCTGAGTTTCCTCTCCAAGGAAATTTTTGAAACTATCTCGTACGTTAACACAAAGGATGCAAGTTTATTTCACTAAGCACTTATGCATTGTTTATGTTCAAAATGACTTTCTACTCATGTATTAGGTGCTTGATGAATGAAGTACTCATGCATATGATTCTTTCCTTCATGAGCTTTGTTTTATGAAGATGATGTCGACTTACAGTGATAAGGTTAAGCTATGTTGAATCGTGTCCTATTCTTTTAGTATATCTAAGTTCTAAAGGAAATGCTTTATTTTCACCCTACGTCCCGTAGTACCCAAGAGTGAAGCCTACAATTGTACTCCATGAAAGTCACACTTATGCCTTATTCGCACTACAATACTCATGAACTCATATCCAAACACCAGGGTGTGCAACTTCGATGCGCTCATGTAAATGTCATGTTGCTTATGTCCCCATCTCCCATGTCATGCTATTTGCGTATTCACACTTTATGCCACATTAATCATGTTTCCATGTATGCATCTTCCATGTTACGTCCTTCTTATTCAATTTACCCATTTCACGTCTATACTCTAAAATGAGGTGTCTTATATGCTTCGTACCTACAATTCCTTTCCTCACAATACTTCATGATCCGCTCACAATAATGGAGTTGATAAACAAAAAGCAAGATAATCTAAGGTACTCATACCTATGTTACAGAGTGAACAAGATAAGGTTTGAAATGATATACGTTCCAAGTTAAAAAGGAGTTCCTTTAATATACACTGTGGTACTTATTTCAGAAGCATTCTACTCAAATTTTACTTATTCATGTCATGCCAATGCTCGATGCTTCATGCTATATATTAGGATTCTATTCCTGTGTTATGACTCATGTCTTTCATTCAAGGCCTAAGTCGTACACTTATCTCATATGTCCCCAATAGTGATATATAAATATCTATGATAAAGTCTCTAAGTGCTCAAATCCTATCTCCACTCAATATTCAGATCTTCTATTATAATGTTCATGTTTGTTGCATACAGATCTTATGTTATGATATCGATGTTTTCACATATTTAGATCTCATGTGAGTTCAACACTCATGTATCTATGTCGGCCAGTATTCCTGCATTCTTATTCCATGTTTATGCTCCTCACATCTATGCAAATCGTGTCATATTCATGCTCATGTTTTAGTACTCATGGCATTCACGCCTATGAATTCTTACTCAAATACCATGTATAATATTCATGTATTCACTCATTTCAATATATGTGTGTTCATGTCAAATCGTAATCCATGACAGTTAGTATTCACGTATTCATGTTAGCTACATTCATGTTTCAGTTACCATGTTATGTTATGTCACATGTGTTATGATGCCCCGTGAGGCTTGTGTTGTGCTCTAGTTAGCTGACATGTATTTGAGAAATGTTGAGATAGTCCTATCCATAAAGAAAACTCAGATGAATTTTTTGTATAATTCCAGAGTTAGTCTCACTTCTAGTCACGACCATCATCCGAGGACAAATGATTCATGTATCATGATTCACATTCATGTATTCACTACTCATGTCTTATGTCCTCATGTTCATTTTTTCATGTAATCATGTCATTTTAGTCCCATGTTCTATGTCACATTTCTTCATGATCATGTACTCATGCCATGCCCCTAATTTCTCAAGTTAATTGCATTCCTAACCATGACCCATCGTTCGAGGACGCATGATCCGAAGGGGGAGATATTGTAACACCTCATACATCCTAACTAAGCCTTGTTTAGGATTCAGGAGTTTAAAAAACAAATATGGGGAGTGTGAAGTTAAAATCCATTTCAGTTCAATGATTCAAGTTTTACGCCATGCCTTATACGGACCTTACAAAGTTTTATAAGTTGTAGAAGTTGAACCGTACAAAGATCATCGAAAACCAATGAATTATGCTGGATTTGACGGGCCGTAGAAAGTTATACGGACTGTCCTTTTGTACGGGATGACCCCCAAGTTTTGATACTCACTAGAAATCGACAACACTATTACGACACTTTTATACGGACCGTATAAGTTATACGACCCGTACTTCTCACGGTACAAAGTTTTACGGACCGTACAATTCAACCGTAAAAGGGCCCGACGACTAAACATAGAAATATGCAAAATCAGTTCTAAAATTTCAGCTTTTCAACTGTTCCAAGCCCTAGCACAAAGTTCTTCTCCTCCCATCATTCTCAAAGCTCAAGGTAAGTCCTTTCCATGTATTTCTAAGCGATTCTAATCAAGTATACTCAAGTTCTAAGCAAAATAATTGATTCTTAACCTAGGGTTTCAAGAAAACCCATATCAAAGGGACTGAGTTCAGGCTTTTGGAAATTCTTCATCAAGTTCAGATTTTTATTACAAGATTAGTAGCGAATAAGGTATGTAGATCTTCTATCCATATGTGGGAACATCATTGTTCTTCCTTACGCCATATTTATCCATGAAGCACAAAATTCCACAAGCTTAGGATTTTTATTCTAAGTTCATGATAACCCTAACTACATGTATTATTGTATATCATGTCTATATTACCAATTCGTTAATTGTATTCAAGTATATCATTACGATTGTTATGAACCTGTCCGTAATCCATGTATGCTCATGTAATCTTTTGCATGAGCTCTCAGATATCAGCTATGAACTCAGATTGTTTCAGTCCATGAATTTTTACATATTTTCATGTCTCAAGAATTATATACATATACTTATACATATTTGCATGAAAATCTATGTTATGTATATATGTTATAAACTATATTATGAATCATGTTTTGAAAATCATGGGCGCATATGCCACTATTATTCATGTTCATGTTTTTGCGAGTAGCATAGATTTACCGAGAAGGTTTAGATAACCTAAAACTACGTATGCCAACGTAGGGTAAAAATTGCTCCGCTAAGTTAGGATGATACATTCAGACTATTTATTGGATTCATTCATGTCATTCTCATATCTCATACCCTGGCAAGGTATAAGATTACTCTACTGGTTGGACCAGGTACCTGACTCCACGTACTTATGTGGTGATTTCCTGTTGTCAGTTATATTAAGGCTCTCCCAGTTCAAAATATTTTACTCATTTTACTACTTGGTCATACAGATCATGATCATATCCAAGTTTCAATTTCAGATTTACAGTTTAGAGTATTCATTTACAGTTTACGATTCCCAGCTTTAGTTACAATCTACATCTACGGTTTCAGATTTGTATTACTTCATGTATCCATGTTATTGACTTGGGCTGCCCATTCCCCAACCACCCCACTTACAATTCTTTTATTCAGTTGTTTTACATACGAGTACAATTTAAATGTACTAACATCCCTTTCATCCAGAGCCTGCACTTCACGGTGCAGGTATGGACTTTCAAGATGACAGATCTACTCGCTAAGATTCTCATCGTATCAGTTGTTGGTGAGCCCCATTTCATTCGGGGTGTTATCTTTGTTTTACATTCATGTCATGTTAGGTAGTAGAGGTATGCCAGGACCTTGTCCCGGTAAACAATTAATTTTAAGACTCATATTCAGAGGTTTCATAGACTAGTCTAGCATGTCATGTCAGTTATTCAGAGCTATTACTTTTTTAGATTTATTTCCGAAACTATATTTTCATACTATAATTATAGTATTCTATTTTACATGTTTTAAATTATTATTTCATAATTTTGGTGCCCATATTGATTTAGCAAGTCACGTGGTTCCTTCGAACACATGCAATCAGGCACCGAGTGTCATGTTACGCTCATACCATAGTTTAAAGTGTGACAGCCTAATTATGAAATTGAGGATCCAAACATGATTAGTTTTCAAATTAACTTAAGGATATTACTCGTTAGTGTATTTTCATGCTTTTTGAGTAATAATGTTTAGATTTTGACCACCGTGGGCCTAGAGTCAATTTTGGGGTGGACTTTTAGATTGCTTTTAAGGATTAAGTCCTTGTGCTTGTGTTAGATTACTTATTAACGTAGAATCTATGTGTTAGACTATGTGTATCATGAGGCGCTTCGTAAGGGCAAATCCTGCGTTGAGGATTGAATTTTGTGGCACCTACTCGGATCTGAGGTAGGCTACGGTTTAATCTTTATAGACTCCGATAGAAGTATGTAGTTATTATAAATATTGGGTAGGTACATGTGTTGAATTGTGTTGATGAGCGATTTGGGGAATCAACCTTAGGGTTGATTCTGATTGCTATTATGTGGGCTTGTCGCTATTGATTGCTAATTGTTTTGTTTACTCATCACATATGCTTATGATATGAAAGACTGATTACTTGGAATTACGTGTTATTAAATTCTGAAGCATGTGATATTCATCTTCAATGTTTGATTGTATCTCATACACCATGATTACTTGCCTTATTATTGTTGCATTCATATAGTCATGGTTATTTTGATACTGATATGGAGTGGTATGTAAATGTTGTGGGTCTAATGAGACCAGAAAAGAAAGGCAATGATACTATTATGAGATGGTTGGAAAACTGAGATGATGATTGATATGACTCGAAAAGAGTTCGTGATTGATATTCTGGCTAGACCAAGGGACCATTCTGGTTGTTTGTATGCGGTATAAATTGTTATGGCTCGAAAAATAAGTTTTGGGCTCTAGTCAGATTCATGTGTTGAATTTCGACTGGCTAGGAGTGGTATATGGACGGAGTGGGTCCCCCATAAGTCACGATTCATAGAATTTTAACGTGTGTATATTAGGTTGATGAAAAGGTACCTTTCATTTGTATTTGTATTTATACCGTACATTCATATACATTGATTTCTTGAGAAATTGTACGTGGTTGGATTGATTATCATGAATTGAATTGATTATCATGGATTTGGTTGATTATCGTGAATTGGATTCTGTTGATGGAACTTCTATAATTTCGGAGTTGTTGAGTTAACCTGTTATTGTGATCTGTAATGTTTGGTTGCTGAACTATTAGGTAATTGAAGACAATCTACGTGAATAATTGTATTTTTTTATGAATGATAGCGTTATTTGGTAGAGCGTCTAGTGGAGGAATGAGTTGATGTGTTGTCGTTGCAAGTACCGATTTGTATTTTATACATGTCATGTGTTCAACTTCTATGTAAATAGAAGATTCATGACGTAATTACTTACTTGAATATAAGGAGGATGTATAATGAATTGGCATGTGCCTATACTCTTAAGTGTATAAACATGAACTAAGTCTACAAGTTAGAGATAATAATAGGTCAATATTGATGTGGTAAGTAAATTTACTGTTTCGTAAAAAGAATCGTTATATGATTGTGTGTTCTAAGTGTTAATCTATTTTGATCAGTTGGCAACCAAAATAAGTGAAGTCATGATGAGTATGACTTAGGCATCGATTAATGATGAATGGGTATTACCTCTATGATCCTTATGTATTACCCTGAATTGGACCATACTTAACTATGAATTTAACCCTTATGTGAACAAGGTGATTTAAGTGATTTACTGAATTGTATAGAATAAAGTTATGTGCGAGTCAACTTGGTATTTATGTCAGTTACGGATCTTTGGTCGTTGTCGGCCTATGATACCTACCGGAATATATTTTGTACTCATTCTACACTTGTTATATCTTTTACGTGGATGCAGGTATACAATCGATTCATGTTGCAGTTTGGAGCATGTGGAGGTCAAGGCAGGAAACTCATCATTTGGCGGCCTAGGTCTTCATCCTAGTCAGACCGTCCTTATTCATTCAGGGCGGTGTTGTTTTATCTTTAGTTTCAATGTATCTTATAGTCCTTGTACAAGTCAGACTAGATTTTGGGAAAAATTATTGTAAAGGTTTTATAAGTTAAATGAAATTAATGAGATTTGTTATATCTTGTATTTCTTTATTTATTTCTATAGTGTTTAAGATTGTGTTTAAAAAGATTTTATGATGGTTTGCCTATCAGATGATAGTGTAGGTGCCATCATGATGCCCGTGGATTGGGTCGTGACAGTGTAAGTCACTATTACATAGTTGTCCTACCCTTCCCCTAGACAACATTACAATCCGTTAAAAGTCATATTTGATTATATCTGAGCATACTTACATTAGTCGAGATCTACATAATAGACAAGATTATGGAACTTTATGGATGCATGTGAATTTCTTTTTTGAGAGTGAGTAATGTTTGATATTATGTCCTTCAATTACATTAGATGTTATAAAATAATACAATTAGAAGAAGAATATTGTAGAGAAAGAGAGAACATGGGAGAATTCTTTATTTCTCTTGAGGGATGTCAATACAATGAAGGAAATATCTCTATTTACAATAGAAAACTAACTTGGTGCCAAAGTCACTAACCCTAAATTTTCTTCAAAGATAGACATCCATAATAATAACTAAATATTTATAACACTCCATCTTGGATATCTATTTGATAGATAATGTGCCTCGTTAAAACCTTATTAGAAAAATCTAGTGGAAAAAACCTAGTGAAGGAAATAGAGTACACAATCTATTAATACGCATTTTGGCTGCCTCGGTAAAAACCTTGCAAGGAAAATTCAGTGGGACAAAATCTTGTACGAAAAAAGAGTATAACGCGTATTAACTCTCCCTGATGAGAACATCAATCCAAAAACATGAATAGTCGTATTCCAATCTTGTGCATCATCTTCTTGAAAGTCGTAGTTGGTAGAGACTTGGTGAATAAATCAGTCATATTATTACTCGAACAAATGTGTTGCACATTGATTTCATCACTCTCTTGTAGATCGTATGTGAATAATAACTTTGGTGAAATATGTTTTGTTCTATCTCCTTTTTATGAATCCTTCCTTTAGTTGGGCTATGTATGTTGTTGCATCTTCAGTCTTTGGACAGAGTTTCATTGTAATATTGTTGAAATCAGTCCAAGTGCATTCATGACTTATTTTTATATGATTTGACTGTCATGTAGAACAACATCGTATGACTGTAATCCCTGATAGACATAGAAAATATATAAATGAATCAATTGCATAAAATATATGGCACTTTAGGATCAAAGAGTTATGCAAGTTTCTCATTTCAATTTCTTTCAGCAGATAATCTATTGCCTTTGGAAACTCTTCAAGAGTTCGAATGATATTCAAGTAATCAATTTACACTCACAAATATGTAAGGATAATAAAGTCACGTGCTCCCTTAATCAATGAATATTCATTTGATAAAATCGCATTCACTTTGTTTGATTTGATCCATATAAGAATTATGAACAGATTTTTAGAACATGTATATGTTTCATGCATTTATAATTCTTCAAGATTTTTTATATAAATTTTGTAAAGTGACAATATCCATTAATATTTAAATACGTGACATTTTATATTGTCTAAACTGCAGGTCCAATAAGCTTGAAGCTTATCAAAATGCATCATTTCACTTGATAATAATGTCTACGTTAGCATGATATTCAGATCCTCACAATCTTTTACAATATTGCGCTATATTGTACCAAAGATATTATCGACGACATATTATTTGTATCGGTTCGCAATGTGACATAACTTATTGAGATCTCATCATTTTCATTATTTTTAGTTACCTAAACCTCTCACGAGGTTTCATGAAATGTTGTGTCATAGGCTCTTCGAGAGCATATTGCCTCCTTATTATGATCATATTGATACATTGCTCCTCTATATTTTCAAGGATTATTTCATTTGGAACCGATTGATCTACCACACTTCATGCATGTTGTAGACTCTTCCCTTCAAGGACATTAATTTAATAGGAGCATGTTGCAGATGAAATTAAAAATTAATTTTGGGACAACAAATGCTTCTTGCACTTGACTTGAATTATCTTTGAATGAGGATCATACCAATTATAATTCATAACATATTTCTTAGTTGTTCATTCTCTCCCCCTTAGATTAGAAAAACTAACACATATCCCATCTTCTTTGGGGGAATCCATCTTTGTGCATCATGGTAGATTAATTTATCATATACCATACATAAAAACGGTTAGATGGAAATATCTGGTTCCTTGGCCCTGAACCAATTGTGAGGGGAAAATTTATCATAATTTATTGGTCTGAAGCATGCAAGTGTTGTTGTATGTAATATATCATATGTCAGATCAAGACATGAAACTTTATTCTCATTAGTAGTGGTTTAGCTATTTATCAGAGGCATTCAATGCTAAATCAACTTGGATATAAACCAACATTAATAAGATAAATTATCTTGATTAGATAATCTAAAAATTGTGCTCTCAACTCAATTATTTTGAACAAGTAACTTTGCATATGTCAAACTGCGGGTTGACAATAAACGCACATGTGACCGTTCAAAGAACTAAGTTCTTATGAGTAACTACATAAGAAGGTAAAGTGCAGAATAATAAAATCAACATAAGTATTTAGCGTGAAAAAGCTTCTTACTCAAGGAAGGAAAATCACGACCTACCTCTTTAAAAATTTGTCCAACTTTCCATTAAACGCGAGCAACTTATTTAAGTTTACAACAACGTGTACCACTAAGGAGCCGTTCCAAACAATCTCTGCCTCGACTCTCTCTTCCAAAACAATTCGAAATAGTTGGCTCTCTTTACTTACTCTTTAATGAATCTACACAGTCAGAGAAGTTCCTTACAACTCGATAAACATCTATTACAATTACTAAGAAAAGTAATTAGGTAGAACCACATAAGAACCTAACTATTAAAACTAAAGAACTGAATGATAAATTTTGATAGGGACATGTTCTTTTTTGCTTTTCTAGTTGGCTCCTTCGAGATTCTGGTGTTGACTCTCAATTCACTCTAAATATTTCTCTCTTTGATTGTGGTCAAGCTCCAAATCTATTTGCCGTGTTGTATTTATAAGAGTGAATTGTCGTCTTCAATTCTCCAAATTCATCTAAGATATAGTTTCATAAGTTCTATGAAGACCAATCCTAATATGATATGAATTTTCTTCTTTCCTTGTTTACGCACATATGGTTTTCTTATCATATTTCTAAGCTAATTCTATGCGTTCAACTTCTGGTAATATTTTCATAACTCAAAGTCCAGTTCCTTATCTGATAGGAGAGCCAAAACTTCCAATTCTCCGAGTCTGCATGAAACAACTTCACTCAACAGTCTCTAGTTCTTCTTTTTAAGGACCATCTCCTCTTCTGTTGTGACTGTTTTACCAGTTCCTTTGGAGATCTGTTTGTGATCTGGTTCTTCAACATATTCCTTCATTCTTCATCGTACTTTATTGTCATATATATATGATTTGTTAATCCTCTAAGCTTCATTTAAGCTCTTAACTATTATTGCAACATCTCAATACATTAAGTACATCCAATCTTTCGCGTGTCTATGTTACAAAATTATGTGAACGACTCATTGCATGTTATTCACACGAATACTATATATGAATACAAACGAGTGGTGGACCTTTGAGGTAGTTTAGTTTTCACTTGTTTCTTCAACTTTTTTAGTACTCTCCGACAAGTGGAATATGCCCAATCCTTGTTTTTAAGTTGACGAGAGAATTCATCAAATAATTTATCTCTTAAAATATAAGATTCAATTGCAGTTTTTAAAAGTTAAACTTATACGACAATAATGTTTGTGTTATATGTGAAATTCCATTTTAATGTGGCTAGAATATTATGATATTTAAAAATGTTTTAATTTGAATAGAAAATAAAGCTACTTATAATTTTTAATTTAGATTAAAAAACATTTGAATTGAGATAAAAGAATCTTAGATTTGAAAAAGCGATTTAATAGAAAGTATGGTTTGATTTCTTTGCCACTTTTTAAATCGGGTCATATTTGATTTTGTATAAAATATGAGTTTGGTTGAATGAGCTTGATGAGTTAAATAATTATATTTTTCAAAAAATAAATTTGGCTTCAGTGACATGGCATGTCAACTAGGAAAGAAGAAAGCTTTTGAGGTGTTTAGTATATTTTGAAGAAAATAATAATAGTTGAGTGAATTTGTTGTCCTAAAAGAAACAAAAGTGATGTTTGGAGGCAATTGTCACGCCCCGACTTATCTCAAGTCTTCCCTTAAGGCGTAATGGCACCTGGGAAACTATCCATTCCCAAGCGAACCATTAACTTCTTTTATTTCTAAGTTAAACATGTATCTATGTGCAGAGATAATAGAAACATGTACTTCTTTAATGAAAGCACGAGCTGATACTCGTGCATCCACAAATTTTTCTAGACTCGATGGAAGTTCAAATACAGAATAAAAATATCCGAATCTTAAAAGAAAACAGTCTCATGTGGGGCATTCCCCGAGATAACGAAATTTAATTCTTCAACGTACTTATTCAAGAAAGACCATGACCAAATCCGAAGCAATGGATTGGTGGTACAGCGAGGCTGCGGGACGGTCGCTAGCCCTGTTGCGGAGTTTTCCCTTTATCGCGCTTACGTGAAACATGTTAGATAAAAGAGTCAGCACTACCATCCAGGGCTGAGTGAGGACCTCGCCTTACAATTCAAAGTAACCTCACAATGCTCTAAGTACAATTATATTATAAACATAATAAGCACGTTATGAAACATATTACAACACTTTCAACATACAAGACAATAATAATTGTTCACATACAAAAATTCTCTCCCAACTTGTCATAGGGAATGCTTAGTTTAACCAGTACACATTCACGAAAGAAATCGCGGAATGCGCACCCTATCTCATATATTATACTATATAATTATTGCGGTGCGTGCAACCCGATCCCATAAATTATACTATATAATTGTTGCAGTGCGTGCAACCCAATCCAATATATTATACTATATAATTGTTGCGGTACGTGCAACCCGATCTAATATATTATACTATATAATTGTTGCGGTGTGTGCAACCCGATCCAATATATTATATACTTGTTGTTGTGCGTGCAACCCGATCTGATATATTATATATGTATTTATTTATTGCCTGAATGATACTAAGACAATAATAGACTTCCATACTTAGTCATATTTTCAGAAAAATTCTAGTAATAATTCTTTCTTTAAACTTTTCGCCCTTCTCACTTGTAAGGGTTATAACTCTCAACCCGTAACCCTAAATAAGTTGTTTCTTATGCCGAATAGAAGGTAACACGGGGACCTATCACTATATCAAGTTTCCTCTGTAAATACATTGTATAACTAGTACAAATTCATGAAAGAAACATCTTTAAGAAAACTGTCTCCCCAGATTTCTCTAAAAACAGGATATCATCTTAAAACAGTCATAACTTTTAATCCGTAAGTCATATCGATCTCCGTAAAGTCTCAAACTATTAATAACGGAGAAAACTACAACTTTTATTCAGCACAAACTTTCGAATTCATTACTGATTCGTACAGTTTTTCGTTATACTTTCTGCCCTTCCGGATTTTAATCGATCCGAGGCAGAAACTTTAAACAATGATAACTCTCAAAATGTATGTCGGTTTTAGCCTCGTTTGGACTCAATCTGACCGTGAAAGAGAGATGTACAACCCTGTAAATTTTTTCCAATTCCAACAAGGATAACTCAGCAAAAGAGTCCATAATCACATGACCCAAACTAGTTACAAGATAATATTATATCAATAATTCATCTCAAGTTATATTACCTCCCTATTCTTTTTCTTTTCATGATCATTCTTTTAGCATCCATATTATGTTCTAACATATATTGTAACTCAAAACAAAATATTATACTAAGAGATTATGAGTGAGAGAACTCACCTTTGTTGCTTCGTAACCGCGAATGAAAATCTTAAACTTTGACTACACATTTTCGGAACTCCTCAATTGCTAAAGGTAATTTTTGTTCTCTGTATTTTCTGGTTTCTTTCTATGTTCTGTCCCCTTTTGTTGTGTTTTATATAAAAGTGTATGTATGTGTTGTGTTTGTAAGTACAAGTGTGCCCATGATAAATGGGACGTGAGGGAGTAAAATGGGGAATGTAAGAGTGTGTCGTGTGTGTGTTGTGTTTCTTATTTTTTTTATTCTTGGGACTTTACATTCTCCCCTTTTTAAACAACATTCGTCCTCGAATGTGAATAAGGTCGTAACACATGCACATAGACACGTAAACTGTACACACATGAAACACAACTTAACACATTTTATTACCTTACTCAAACATGAATGGATATTTGACTTTCATCGCGTCTTCGGCTTCCCAGGTTGCTTCTTTTGTGGAGTGATTTCTCCATAGGACTTTCACGGAAGTAATATCTTTATTTCTAAGGCACTTAATCTGTCTATCCAATATTTCCACCGAAATTCTTCATATTGAAGCTCTTCGTTCAGGACTATTTCTTGGGGAGGATGACGTGACTTGAATCGTGCAAGTATTTTCGCAACATTGACACATAGAATATCGGATGTACCGCTTCTAATTCTTGTGGAAGTGCTAGTTCGTAAGCCACATTCCCCACTCTTCGTAAGATCTCATATGCTCCAATAAACCTTGGGCTCAACTTCCCTTTCTTGCCAAATCGCATCACCACCTTCATTGGAGAGACTTTTAAAAACACTTTCTCCCCTTCTTGAAATTCGAGATCTCTTTTGTGATGATCCGCATAAGCTATTTTGATCCGCTCCCAAATTACTTGCACTTTGTCATTTGTTTCTTGAATGACTTCAGGTCCGAACAGTTGCGTCTCGCCCACCTCGAACCACCCAAGCGGAGATCTACATTTTAGCCCATACAAGGCTTCGAATGAAGCCATCTGTATACTTGAATGGAAACTGTAGTTGTATGAGAACTCAATTAGACATAGATGGTCCAACCAATTGCCCCAAAAGTCCAACACACAAGACTGCAACATGTCCTCCAATGTTTGAATTGTTTGTTCAGCCTGTCCATCTATTTACGGATAGAAGGCCGTGCTCAATTTAACCTTTGTCCCGAGGCCCTGCTGAAAACTTTGCCAAAAGTGTGAGGTGAACTGGGAACCCCTATCCGAAATAATTTGTAATGGAGTCCCCTGTAACCTCACTATCTCTTTCAAATACATTTGCGCATACTACGGCGCCCGATACGTAGTCTTGACTGGTAGGAAATAGGCTGACTTTGTAAGCCGATCTACAATCACCCAAATAGAATCATAACCTTTTTCAAGTTTTTGGTAGACCAGTCACAAAATCCATATGAATTGCCTCTCATTTCCACATTGGGATACCAATGTCCTGAAGTAGTTCGCTGGATTTTTGATGTTCGGCTTTCACCTGTTGACACGCCAGACATCTTCCGAAAAACTCTGCAACATCTCTCTTCATTCCGTCCCACCAGTAATTTGCCTTGAGATCCTGGTACATTTTTGTTGACCCTAGATGAATGGAATGTTGTGACCATCATTCAAGATCTTCTTTCTTAGTTCCCTCACCTTAGGAACACATAACCTACCCTTATACCGAAGGGTACCGTCATTGTCCCCTAATGTAAACTGTGAAGGTTTTCCTCGTTGAATCTTCTCTCGAAACCCAACAAATTCCATATCCTCAAGCTGACTTTCTTTTATTTTCAAAGCTAAGGCAGACTGAAAGGTATCATGCACCACTACCCTGCCTTCGCCAACCTTAATTAAACTAACCCGAGGTTTCCTAATTTTTGTACCTTACAAACAATACCTCTCTTTTGTATTGCCAAGTAGGACAAGCTGCCTATTGATTTCCTACTGAGTGCGTTGGCCATTACGTTAGCTTTTCCAGGATGGTATAGAATGCTAAGGTCATAATCCTTAAGCAATTCTAACCATCTTCTTTGTCAGAGATTCAAATCCTTTTGCGTGGTTATGTACTGTAAACTCTTGTGATCTGTAAATATATTTACATGCACCCCATATAAATAGTGTCTCCATATTCGTAAGGTGAACACTACCGCGGCCAATTCCAAGTCATGAGATGGATAATTCTTCTCATGTATCTTCAATTGTCGAGGCAATAACTTTTCCAAACTACATCAAGACACGTCCTAACCCAACCTTAGAGGCATCGCAATAGACTGTGAATCATTTCTATACCGATGGTTAGGTTAGGACTGGCGCAATAGTCAATAACTCCTAAAGTTTCTAAAAACTTGCCTCGCACGCCTCTGACCAATGGTACTTAATCGATTTTTGAGTCAATTGGGTCAAGGGAGCAGTGAGACTAGAGAAACATTCTACAAATCTTCTATAATACCCAGCCAAACCCAAGAAACTCCTAATTTCTGTCGGAGTGGTAGGCCTTGGCCAGCTCTTCACGACTTCTATCTTTTGGGGGTCTACCATAACTCCATCCCTTGACACAACATGACCCAAGAAAGCCACATTTTCCAACCAAAATTCACACTTTAAAAATTTAGCCTAAAGTTTCTCCTGTCTAAAGATTTGAAGCACTACCCTTAGATGCTTTTCATGTTCTTCACCACTGTTCTTATAAATTCATCGATGAATACAATCACGAACAAATCTAAGAATGTTTTGAAGATTCTGTTCATGAGATCCATAAAATCTGATGGGGCATTAGTTAACCCGAAAGACATGACTAAGAACTCATAATAGCCATATCAGGTCCTGAAGGCTGTTTTGGGTATATCATCAGGATTTATTTTCAGCTGGTGATATCCCAAATGAAGGCCAATCTTGAAAAAATAACTGGCTCTATGAAGTTGGTCAAAAAGATCATCGATTCTTGGTAATGGGGGTACCGATTCTTGATCGTGACCTTATTGAGTTATCGATAATCGATGCACATTCAGAGCGAATCTTCTTTCTTCTTCACAAAAAGTACTGGTGCACCCTAGGGGGAAACACTAGGCCTTATAAAGCCTTTATCCAGAAGATCTTTCAATTGTTCTTTTAACTTTCTCAATTCAGTTGGAGCCATTCGATATGGAGGAATGGAAATGAGTCTTGTACCCGGAATTAATTCTATAGCGAAATCCACTTCCCTGTCCGGAGGAAGGCCTGGAAGGTCTTCAGGGAAAACCTCCAAAAAATTACGAACAATAGGGACAATGTGTACCTCTGGGACTCATTTTGGGTATCCATTATACTCGCCAGGTAAGAGTATTCTACTTCGTGACTTCTTAATAACTTTTGAGCCCTAAGGTAGGAAATAAGCCGACTCGAGGGTGTCCCAATTCTACACCTTATAAAAACTTCTGGTTCCCCGGGAAAAGATATTTTTATAGCCTTTTGCTGACAATCTAATGTGGCATAACATGCTGATAGCCAATCTATACCCAAAATAATGTCAAAGTCTACTATATCAAGTGATACTAAGTCTGCTATTGTACCTCTATCATTTACCTCTAACGGGAAATTTTTAATTACTCGTGAGGACCAAACTGAGGCTCCACTAGTGTCATGACCTCAAAGGGTTCACTTAAACAGGAAGGTTCTACATGTAGACTCTTAGCAAAACCCATTAACACATACGAAAATGTAGAGTCGGGATCATATAATACAAGTGCAGGAATACTTGAGACCAACAAAATACTTATGACGACCGCATTAGATGACTCCGCCTCATTCCTCTAGGCAAAGTGTAGAGCCAGTTAGGATTGTTGGACTGTTGACCTATCTGACTCTGTCGGGATTGGTTGCCCTGATTTCCCTTGTGGGCAGTTGTAGTCGCTTCTGACCTCCCATGAGAAAACTGAGTTTGGGTTCTCTTCTTGCAATCTTTGACATAGTGGTCTGGTTCTCCGCAGTTATAACAACCTATCTGTGAGAACTTGCATTCTCCAAAATATTTCATTTGACAAACTACAAACTACCGCCACTGCCATCTCCGACATAAAAAAATACCAAAATCATCACTTTCGGCCACCAACAAACAACTCCCAGATCTCCTAAAATCATCACCACTGCCGGAGCTCATCTCCGGCAAACCAAGACTAACACCACCACTGCCTCGCGACACCACCACCAAATACGACCCCCTTTCCACCACAAAACCACTGTACAACAACGACCCTTTGAGTCATAAGAACAAGGTTGCCATTATCCATCAACTTTAATTCAACAGAGGAAGTTGATGATTGTGTTCTAGATTCCCAAGCATTGATGTGATTCGCATCAACTAATACGAGGTTGCCTGATTTGAGAAGTGATAGATGTGATTTTTTCCCGTGTAACGATTGGTCACGGATAGCCATCCAAACAACGGTTGTACAGGGTGTCGTTTGGTTCGTTGAGTAGTGGCGGCGATGGTGGTTCATCGTTGGCTGGTGGAGAAGTAGTGGTGGGATGAGATGGTGGATTGGTGGTCGCGGTGGTTGATAAAGACGAAGGGGTTGAGGTCGTTGTTGTTGGTGTTGTGGCGGTGGTAAGACACCAACCATGAACTACAAGAAAGACTTTATATTTAAGTTTCTAAGCATAGTTGGAGCTCTGGCGGTGGTGGTCGGCGGATCTAGTAGTGAGGTAGTGAGGGGTTGATATTGTTGGTGGTATGGTCACCAGCGGTGTTCGAACCTCGGATCTAGGTATTTGGGGGCTCACTGGTGGTTGTGTTTGGTCATACCAGTGGTTGTGTTTCATCATTGACTTCACCGGAGATGGCAGTGGCGAACGGCAGAGATGAGGGTCTATTTGGTTGTTGTTGGTGGAGTTGGATTGTTCCGGCAATGACAAAATGAAGGAGAAATGGAGAAGGGCATTTGGTTGGTGGTGGTTTCGTGTTGGTGTGGAGATGGAGCAGTTATGGTTAGTGGTCGTCATTACCGGCCGTTCGGTGGTCAAATTCGACGGCGTCAACTAGCAGAAAACAGAGGGGAATGAGAGGGAGATAAAGTGAAGGAGTTGATGGTAAATTGGTTGTACAATGGTGGAGTTCGCCGGAGCTTCGACATGGGAACTCGTCGGAGCTCGCCGAAGATGGCAGAGGTCCGCTGGAGAAGAAGCAATAGTAAGGGTAACTGGTTGAAAGAATATATACAGTGGGGTAACGGGTACGTGTTACAGGTACGAATAACGGGTTAAAATAATTGGGTGAGCCTACATGGCGTCTATGTGGATCCGACGTGGCGTCCAACTCACATATCCGTCCATTCGAAGGTAAATTTAACAGGTTTGCAAACGGTGAGGGTATATTTGATCTCAAAGTTTGACGGAGGACAATGTTATTCCATAAAGCATAGTTAAAGGGAAAATTTGACCCTTTTCCCATTAATCTTTTATAATACTAATGTTCGAATGTTACGTATCTCAACTAGCTTATTTGAACCAAAAAAATGAACAGAAATCTTTCCGTTTTCACAATGTGGAGTATATTTTGGAGTGTAGCGATGCCTTTCCTCTCTTTTATATTTCCTTTTGTCTGTACTAAAATGGTACTAGAAGATAGAGTAACAATTTCCAAGTTACCTTGGCCTCCACCGAGTCCTAAACATCAAATTCCCATAAATAATTTGAGACTACTTGTTTTAGATTACAATTTATTCAAAAACAATCATCTATTATAGAATTGTATTTGTATCTGTTAGGGAGGAATATCAATCCTTTTATGGTCAGGCCTAATAAAGGATAATTTCTTAGAAGGTTGAAGTCTTTTCTTAAAAATTAGCACCCTTTTCTTGTGAACCAAGATTTTCTTCTTCTATAATAGAAAGATCCTTTACTCTAATTGTATCAAAATATTATTAAGAATAAGAATCTCTACCATCCTCTCCATCTCTTCTTTTCTTTATTATTATTATTATTATTATTATTATTATTATTATTATTATTATTATTATTATTATTATTTTATAACACGTAATCAACACGAAGCTCTAACCAATTGAGATGCAATAGCGCCCTTCGATCTTGAAGATATTGGTGGCTTTGCACGAAATGATTATCTCCCTGGTGTGATTGGATTTTGCATTAGCATCATTGTATGCCATGTCTAAAATTAAAGACCACTTTTTGAAACAGTTCTTGTTCAAGTAATATCTTTACCTTATTTCTGTTTAAATTTTTGAAATCCTTAAACTTCGTTCTAAATACTAGCAAAGGCAATTAATTTGCTTGTAACTCCGGCAGCGTAAAAAAATAATATGACACCAGAAGTAATTATAATTCATGTACTTCATTCTGATTAAATTTCTTAATCACCAAAAGTGATAATATTTTTATAGGCTTATGATTACAATTAAAGATATGTTAGAGACCTCGATTTGCCCTTGAAGTAACAAAATATTAAAAGAGGGCTTGAATAACAATCAAATTTTGATTTGGCTGAGCCACGTCCGTATGATTTGCTTTCTTGCCAGAATTGAATGCAACAACTTATAATGGTGAAGATATCAAAAATCATCTCCAGAAGAGGTGCAATTAAGAAGAAATGTTAAGAGTATTTCGTCTTATACTTCTAAAGTAGTAAGACTTCTAAATTTACTCCTAAAGTAGTAAGACTTCAAATTTTACTCCTGAAGTAGTTAATTTTGAATTTTACTCCTAAAGTAGTTAATTTTGAATTTTACTCCTGAAGTAGTAAGATTTTGCAATTTACTCATTTTAACGACCCTCTAGGTCGTTTTGAGCTTTTGCGCGTATTTTTTTCAAAATATTTTTTTCATAGCTTTATCTTGATATTTATGACTTGTGGGGACGAGTAGAACGGTTTCCGAGGCAATCGGGTGGGTTTCAGATCTAAATTTGTGTAATTATAAGTTTCTAAGTTAAGAAAATGAAGATGTTTGACCAAAGTCAACATCGAGGGGTAAATGCATCATTTTCAAAATTTCATCGATTCCATTATGTCCGGAATGTGATTTTTGACTTAGTCGAGTCATTCGTTCGGGTTAGACGTTTGGGTGTGTTTTGGGTTATTGATTGAGAAACTAGTAGTTTGAAGAATTGGAGTTAACCTCAGTAAACATCGGGTCAAGATGACCTTTTTCGGGTGTTTCAAGTGCACAAGCAGGTCTGAAGCGTATTTTATGACTAAAATGCATATTTATTTTGTGTTGAGAGGTTCCGAATGAGTTTGAAGTGTCGAATCGAAAAATGGGAGAAACCAGAAAAATCTAGTTCGCTATCTAGTTTTCTTCTTCACAATCATGGAGAGGGGCTTGTGACCGCGAAGAAGGAAGAGGGAGCGAGTAGGGATCGCGGTGGGCTAGGTGGCGATCACGCATAAGGGGTTCTAGGTCGGGTCTGGGCTGCTCTTCGCGATCACGGTAGGTGGGCCTCGTGATCGCGAAGCTTATTTTTTACCTGGGCAGACTTAAATCCTAGTTCATACCTCATTCTTTCTAAATCAATTTTTGGAGCTAGGGAGCTCGACAATTAGGTGATTTCAAGTACATTCTTCAAGATTCGGCCTTATTGTAAGATTCTAACCTTAATCTAAGTATTTCTCCATGTTTCCATTGATTAGTTAGCAGATTTTTTCATGATTACTTATAAATGAGGGGTTTTCCATTAGAATAGGTTAGTGTATATTATAAAATTTGAGGCTCAATTATGATTAGATTCCCATTATTTTTTTAGATTCTTGCTATTTAGATTATGGGTAAGATGGATTTATGTTAAAATTATAGTTTTGACCTTCGGGCTCGGCCTTGGGTTTTGAATTGATTTTTTGAACCCGAAACTTTAGTATAGCAGTATGGGTTTCTTGGGTTACTATTCGTATGTAGATACCATATATCAACAAATTAGGCTTGTTCGGAAGCTCAAAGAAAGGTCAAGGTCGTGGTTCTGCTCTTCAGGCTTCAGATTTAAGCAAGCTAAGACTTACTAGACTCTTTATACAGTGTTTATGTTGGGCAAATCTGAAACTCAATCACGCATATGGTTGGAACTGGGCGTCACGATCCAAATCTAACACTTAGACTGCAATAGAGCATTTAATGAGCTACTATCAATAAGGTAAACCCTCTAAGATCTAACACGCGATTAACAAAGAATAGAGAAAGAAGAATTACTAATAACTGTCTCAATATATATAAAGTGCGGAATTGTCAATATAAAGTTTTTTTTCCATATGACCCCAAAACTGATCAAGCCATGGAGCTACTAAAATTGAATACATAATACGAGATGCAACTCGAAAGAAAAGTGCTAAAGTCTACTAAAAGAAGAAGTTGCCGACACGATCTAATGGTGACTCACCTCAGCCGCATAGGGACTAAATGAATGCTGGAATCATTGGTCAGCTACGGGACCTTCACTTGTTACATCTGCACACACGTAATTACTGTAAGTCTAAAGACCTTAGCAAGATCATCGACTCACCCTCCAATCTACTCTTGGAGCAAGTCTGTAGAAATCATTGGTAATGCCTACAAACATAAATAAAGTTGTACAATTATAAAAATAATATACAAGTAAAACAACTGAGTCGGAGTCATGAATACAGATAATGTGTGTAGACATAACATTCAATCTGCTATTTCTGCAAGAACCTCTATGAATCATAGATTTCTTGTTTGACCCGCTCAACACGATGCATCAATATCATATCTTACCCATCTTTGAAGCATAGGCGCATGTCTGATCTGTTTAGGGCAGTGCATCAACATTATGTCTTACCTGATATCAACTAAATCTGATATCAAGACCTATGACATTGTGCCCAGACAGTGGATACTCAATAAAACAATACTAACAGCTAAACAAGTATCAAAACATGTCAAGAACTGCTGGAAGTATCTAATAGTATGGATACACATGCTATGACCCTCGTGATCTAAACTAGATACTTCAAAGTAGTCAACCTAGCTCATGCTCATCCACTCACATGATTCAGGTGGTTTAAATTCACATTAAAAATACATATAACATACTTTTATCAAAAGCAAGAAAACTAAGAGTTAAAGCCCCACTTGCCTTAAACTCAAAAATCAAACCTTACTTGAATTGACTCAACCCAACTATGACAGCCTCAATCTATTCAAATTCATCAACAATAAGTACAAATCAGTCTAGAAAAATTAATCCCATAATTTTAGAACGTCTCAGGGTAAAAATCAACTCTTGATCAACTCAAATTTGTTCCTCGGGTCAACGGTCCAAAATTTGAAATTGATTACATGGACGTATTGTTGGAAATTTGCCTTTGGTGGGGAGGTGCGTCCACCCATATTTAATGAATTAAACACTAGAGTTCCGCATGTTGGAGGCTTTGTCTCTTCTCACGTGAATAATCTACTAAGTGAGTAGATGACCGTAGGGCCAAGAATCGTCAAATTTCGTTGAGAAATGAAAGAGATATTGGTCCACGAAGTAAGGTGTTTGAGGCATGGAAATATGGTGTGGGACAAATCTACCACATCGGTGGGAAAAGGAAGAATTACTCTCTTTATAGGTCTCTAAATTGGCTAAGGGTTTGGGACCCCAAGGGGTAACCCATGTGTTTAAAGGAGGGAGAACCTAGATGTGCTTGGGTTCAAGGCTAAGCCCACACGTGCGCCGCCGCAGCCCGCCCGTCCGTTCCGGGCTCGGGTCACTGCTCTTGGGATTCTTCTGGTATTATCTCTTTGGGCCCCCAAATTGTTTAATATTTATAGTTTCGTCCCTGGAGTTTCTGGAATGTTGAATTTAGGAACGACGGAAAGCAGAAAGTTTCTGCCTACCGTTGGAGTTGATTTTTGGGGAAGTTATTGTGCATTAACCAGTCATTACTTGGATGATTAACGTCCTCCTTCAACGGGCCATTAACAATCATGTTTTGGCAGTTGAGAGGTCTCCCCTTATGCTATATATTGATGCCTTTTGGCTCAATTGTGTTACAGAGAAAATACAGAAAATAGAACACAGAACAGAAACGAGACTACAATATAATACACAGACAAATAGAAGAGAACAACTGAAATTCTGTCCACAAATATTGAACATAAAACTCAATACTCTCCCTTCCTTTTCCGTTCTTCAGCAAGTCGTTTCGTATTTATTTTCTTCGTCAGAATCAACCTATTTGCTTTGTAGTGTTGATTAAAGTATTGTTTTATCTTGGGAGACTATTGCCCGTTAACATAAAATCATATATACGGGGCAATCTTGTCTTAAAGACAGAGTGCCATCACTCGACTCAGCACACAGTTGTAACAATCCAGATTTAGTGTTTCTTGATTTCAGGTTATCAAGATTCAAGACTCAACAACTTTGCCGCAGTTCTGAACATTGACTACTTGTTTATCCTTTCGAACACTTGTAATATTTATTTACTTCCCGTACTGCTTTACAATATCCAACACGTATTACACATAAACTAAAGAAATTCAATACAACAATTTTGATATCATTTTTTAGTTCAAACCAATGATATTCTATTTATAGGATTAGGATAAAACTCCTCAGTTTAAACCTCTTGACCAACATGATTTAATGAGTAAAAATTATGAAATTAACTGAAAGATGAAGGAACTCAATTGGTGAGTTTTCATTGATGATTCTTTACAATATATATACTGATATACATGTGTTATATTAGGCTATAAATCAAAGGAAGATAATACCTAGTATCTATTCTAATCTACAAGATAATACATGATATGATTCTGATTGCCTATGATATGATTCTGATTGTAATTGATGCATAGAATCGGAATGATATATTCTGGGATATACAGAATATATGATTCTATCATTAACATATAATCTCTAAATCAGTACAAGAAATCATTACTTGAACTTTGGTTCGAGTATCCTCCTTTTCTTGATCCAAATTCGATAGATTATCTCCCGAAAAGTCATAAAGTTAGACCTAAAACACCGTTGAACTTTTGAACTCAGCTTTTATAAGTTACAGGGATCGCAATCGCGAGATCCATCTTCACATTTATGGAGTTCCAATTGTTTCCCTTACACGATCACGACATTAGTGTTAGAGATTTCTAAGCAATGTCTCATATGTTGAGGCCATATTCTGAACGGGATGACTGATGCCTTGTTCGATTCTTACCAAACCGTGTCTTATGCAAAGGAACTGTGGGGTCAATTGGAGGCAAGGTACATGCGTGAAGATGCAACAAGTAAGAAATTTCTTGTTACCCAATTTAACAGTTATTCTATGAATGAAAAAAGGCCAGTAATGGAGCAATTATATGAGATTGAACGCATCCTTGGAAATTTCAAACAACATAACATGAATATGGATGAATCTATTGTTGTATCTAGTATAATAGACAAACTGCCCCTAACTTGGAAGAAATTCAAACACAGCCTTAAACATAAAAAAAGGATCTTACTCTTGAGGAATTGGCTAACCATCTTAGTATAGAAGAAGAATTTCGGAAACAAGAAAATAAAGATCGGGATATCCATATTGTGGAGGAAGGCCAATCCAGTAAGGGAAAAGGCAAGAAAAGGCAGTCCAATTTAAACAAGCATAACAACAAGAAGAACAAAACTGACAGCAACAAGAAAAAGAAGTTCGCTTGTTGGAATTGTGGTGGTCCTCACATGAAACGTGAGTGCCCAAATAAGAAGGATCCTGGCAATTCGAGTTCAGGACAGAAGAATTGAAAGGCTGCAGATGGCAACGAAAATTTCACTGCCATGATTTCCGAAATCAACATGGTCCAAGATGCCAATGATTGGTGGGTTGATTCGGGTGCTACAAGATATGTTTGCAAGGGTAAGTCTCACTTCAAGACCTATGATCCAGTGGAAGATTCAACGTTTCTCTATATGGGAATCAAATCTCCTGTTAGTGTTTTGGGCAAAGGAAGTGTTGTATTAGATTTTACTTCTGGAAAAAGTTTAACTTTGAATGATGTTTATCATACACCAAAGTTAGTAAGAATATGATGTTTGGTAGTATTTTAAACCAATATGGGTTCAAACAAGTGTATGAGGCTGAAAACTTTATACTCTCTAAGGATAGAGTGTTTGTAGGAAAGGGTTATTTACATTGTGGTATGTTTAAATTGAACCTTGTTAACATTAATAAACGTGATGAATGCTTCTGTTTATGTCTTGGACTCTCTTGATACTTCTTCTTTATGACATTATTGTTTAGGACATGTAAATTTTAGAAAGTTGAAAGATATGACTCTACAACCTCTAATTCTTCAATTGACAAGAATCCTGTAAAATGTAGAATATGTATTCTCACTAAAATCACTAGATTACCATTTCATTATGTTCAAAGAGATTCAAATTTCTTGATTTAGTTCATAGTCATTTATGAGACATGAGTGACAATGTGAAAACAGACGGAAAATGTTATTTTATTACCTTTATTGATGACTATTCCAGATTTTGTTATGTATATTTGTTACATTCAAAAAGTGAAGCACTTAAAAAATTTAAAGTGTTTAAAAGTAATGTAGAACTTCATTATGATACCTTTATTAAGTGTCTTAGATCAGATAGAGGTGGGGAATATTATAATCCATCATTCTTGAATCAACTGGAATTGTGCATCAAGTTACAGAACCTTATACACTACAACAAAATGGTGTGGCCGAAAGGAAAAATAGAGTCCTAACGGAAATGGTAAATGCCATGTTATCCAAGTCGGGTTTAGGACATGGATATTGGCGTGAAGCCTTGCATACAGCCTGTTACATTCTTAATAGAGTACCTAACAAGAGAAGTAAGACTACCCCATATGAATTCTGGAATAAGAGAAAACCAAACCTAAGTCATCTTAGAGTCTGGGGATGTAGAGCAATTGTTAAAGTTCCAGAGCCCAAAAGAAAGAAACATGGGGAGAAAGGAATTGCGTGTGTTTTTATAGGCTATGCTATGAACAGTAAAGTCTATAGATTTAAGGTTATTGAACCTAATGATTCATATTATGTTAATACTATAATTGAGTCTATGGATGTTATTTTCGATAAAAATATATTTAGTATCATTCCTAGATCTCATGACACAACGTTACCATCTAGTTCTCATTTATGAGAAGAGCATGGTTTAGTTGATAATAACTCAACTAAGGAGGAAGTTGTGGAACCAAGAAGAAGTAAAAGGGCTAAAGATTTCGGAGATGATTTTTTTATATTTCTCGTTGAAGGAAGTAGGGATCAGTCTTCTATTGACACTTACATACCTTTATGTTATAATTTAGAAGATGATCCTGTCACTTTTGAGGAGGCAATGAAGTTTCCAAATGCTTCTTTTTGGAAAGAAACAATTAATGATGAAATTGATTCGATTATGGGTAATAGAACTTGAAAGTTGGCTGATCTACCACCAGGTTGTAAACCCATTGGTTGTAAGTGGATTTTCAAAAGGAAAATGAAAGTAGATGGAACTATATATAAGTTCAAGGCCCGTTTAGTAGACAAATGTTACACTCAAAAGTTAGATATTGATTACTTCGATACGTATGCTCCTGTTGCAAGGACAACAACAATAAGGGTGTTGATTGCATTAGACTCAATTTTTTATCTCATTATTCATCAAATGAACGTGAAAATCGCATTTCTAAATGGTGAATTAGATGAGGAGGTGTATATGGAACAACCCGATGGGTTTTTCGTTCATGGTCCAGAACACAAAATGTGTAAGTTGATCAAATCATTGTATGGGCTTAAGTAAGCTCCCAAACAATGGCACCAAAAATTTGATCAAGTTGTACTTTCTAATGGATTCTTATCAATGATGCCGATAAGTGTGTATATAGTAAGTTTGTTGGAAATAAGGGAGTTGTCATTTGTTTATATGTGGATGACATGTTAATATTTGACACTGATCTCCAACAAGTGGTGGACACAAAGGAGTTTTTATCTGCTAATTTCTCCATGAAAGACACGGGTGAAGCGGATTTGATTTTAGGCATTAAATTACTAGACATACTAGTGGTTTGGCCTTGACTCAGTCACATTACATTGAAAAAATGTTAAAGAAGTTTAACAACTTTGATTGTAAATTTGCATCTACACCTCTTGATCACAATGTAGTGTTATCTAAGAATACAAGAGAACCTGTGAAACAATTAGAGTATGCTAAGGTAATTGGGTGTCTTATGTATGCCATGACATGTACAATACCTGATATTGGTTTTGCTATAGGAAAACTGAGTCGTTTTACTCATAATCCAAGTCATGCTCATTAGCATGCGGTTCGAAGGCTACTTAAGTATCTTAGGAGAACTATTCACTATGGAATACATTATGATAGATTTTCTTGTGTATTAGAAGGGTTTTCTGATGCAAGTTGGATATCTAACACTCATCATTCCTCTACGAGTGAGTGGATATACACACTTGGTGGGAGTTCTGTTTCATGAGGATCCAAAAAACAGACTTGTATTACATATTCAACTATGGCATCTGAATTTATAGCATTAGCGTCTGCAAGCAAGGAAGCCAAGTGGCTAAGAATTTTTTTGTATGATTTGCCTTTGTGGGAAAAGCCAATGTCACCTATCTCAATTCATTGTGATACTGAGGTTACATTGGCTAAAGCATACATTGAAGTTTATAATGGTAAATCAAGGCACATTGGTTTACGACATAGTTATGTGAAACAGCTCAATCGTGATGGTGTTATAACTGTGGAATTTGTACGTACAAATCAGAATCTGGCAGATCCATTGACAAAAGGCCTTACGAGGGATTTAGTCACCAAAACTACAAAAGGGATGGGTTTAAAGCCTATACTCTTAACTACCAATGGTGGAACCTCGACTTAACACTCGATAAAACCCTCGAGTCTTAAGTTCAATGAGTCCAAGTACATCACTCTGTAGTTGCAAGCACTTGTCTTACCATCCCAAGTTGTGCTTGGTTCCATAATGTGTATGTAGGATGAGCACATTTTTGCTCTTAATGAACTTTTAGTGGTATATTTATGCATAAAGATGTGTGTGATATATTTTATATTTCTCCGGGTATGCCTGGGTTAATATGTACATTTGATCGTAAATGAATAAAGTTGCTCATATCTATTATTCAATTGATTTCCACAAGTGTACTATATTATGGAGTATGTGAAAGGTTCACCTATATGAGCTTAAAGTGCCGCTTTAGGAAATTAAATAGGCTTGATTTCTTAATTCTCATGAAAAGGATACATGACACATGGTCATAAAAGTGTCGGTAACTTCTATATGTATTGGGAATAAAGTATCTTACGTGTGACTTGAAATTAAGTAATAAGAGAGGATCGCTAGTTCAAAGCATAGTCTACCATGCCATCCTAATTACTTAAAAGACATTTCACTAATATAGGTGTTCGATCGTGAGACACCTCTATTTAAGCATCAGATCATGTTATTAAGTATTGCTTGGAAATGATGGGGGATTGTTGGAGATTTCTAAGCAATGTCTCACATTGGTGAGAAAACACTATATTATTGTGTTTATACGGAAATTTTTTTCCTTATGGGTTAAGATATATTTGGACAGAATTAATTAATTAATTAATTCAGAAAATTATGAAAAGATACCATTCTTAACCATTGGTTTAATCTCAAGAGACACAATGAAAATGCATGCATCATTCATAACCATTGGTTTAATCTCAAGAGGCACCATCTATCTATAAATATATTGCCATATTCCCATCAGAAAAATCAATCAAAAATCAGAAATATTCTCAATATAGTAGGAACCAAACATTATTTTAGTGCAAACGATATTTAATTAGACTTCTTAGTATCCCTAAGACATTCAATCATTCCCGGTGCAATCTGTGGGAGTGAAATAGTCTTAAGGGGAGAGTTCGACTCTCTTGTGAAGTCGGTTTTCTACATTTTCTGCAATCTGTTTCTAACAATTAGGCTCTATGATCGCGAAATAGTGTTGACCATGGGTTGACTCAAATCCCGTTCATGTTCACGATTGTCCATCCCACATTTGAGAGGAACATCTCACCAGTGCTTCATGTTCGCGACTAGTGCCCTCATGATCGTTAAGAAAGCACTAGTTTAATAAAAATCTGCTATGCCAAATTTAGTTCTAATTGTATCGGAACACTCCAGAGCCTCTAGTGTTCAAGCCTAGCATGCCATTGAGTTTAAAAACATAATACTTACCTATGTGAAGCCTTAAATCACACAATCACATGCAAATATACAAAAAGAGAGGCCGAATTTCTAATTTAGCCCTTAATCTTTCAAATGACAAAATAAATCGTTCTGAATCCTTTGTGTGTCAACACGGACCACCCTAATAAGTCTTGAAAGGTAAAGATAATATGCCCAAGGCATCAAAACACAATTAAAGTGCAAATGCTTAAAACAAGGGGTTGAGTTGTTACATTCTCTTCCACTAAAATTAGCGTTCATCCTCGAATGCTCCACTTTACAAGTACTCTCCTCATTCGAGTGATTCCTCCACAATACTTTGACCGCAAGAATACTTTGAGACCTCAGCTAATATCAATAATTTCGATAATAACAACAAAACTCAATATCATATTTACACAATGAGGATGAAAGAGAATAAGCTTTTAAAATATATATTCAATGCACATAATATAAAAAAAAAAATTAGTGAGAAGTATATTCTATAATATACATTGTATATGCTTGAAACCTATGCTTAACTATTTTATTATTACATCATTATATATGCTTGAAAACTATTTTCACTTTCTTAGTCTATAAATAAAATTTATTTGTTCTGTAGTTAAGTTCATGATGTAGATTAAAAAGAGAAAAAAGTCATAATTTTTTAAAAATGAAAAACTACGAAAGTAAATAATTTAGAGGGTAGAATTTGGTTGAGTAACTTTTTGAGTGCTATAGAGATAGTTAAGTGATTTTTCTAATACAAATAAAAGAAACGTGATTTTATTAAGTATTTCGAATAGTTAAATGGCCATTTGAGTAATGGATATATATGATTATGACTAATGACCATGAATAATTTTCACTTTTTGCTAGAAATTTATTGTGCACTCATGTTTAGATATAGAATTATTATAATTTCCTGAAATTCAACTTTATTGGAAATTCAACAAATTCCAAATATATATTTTCATATTTTTCATTCTAAATCACTCGTAAAAATTTAATATTTTTTCAAGTTATATTCATGTCGAAATACAATTTTAATTTTTAAATATTATTTTTTCTTCTAAATTTCAGATTTTGTATGTACAAACGTCCTCCATTATGACAGTTGTAGTATCAGCGAGGGGAGCGAGTTTTGATTTCTTCACTTATATTAACGAAAGTGCACTCAGACTTTAATATTATCCACTGACAACTACTCACTAATTGCTCCTCCCACATTCGTTTATTTTTTCCTTTCCTTCACTTCTGCTTTTAGAAGCTCCTATATGCTGTAGGATTTTGTTGCGTTCAAAATACATAAATAGGCATAATAGAAGTTTAAAATTTTATTCTATTTACTTCAACAATTTCTTCTGGTACGGTTATATGACAATAAAAACCTGTAACATAAAACATGAATAAGAACTTACAGATTATAAAATCTGGAGTCTTTACTTTAGGGTGAACACACGATTCCCTTTTCGACTGCAAACACAATGCTACGGTGTATTCCTCTGTCAAGAAAGCCAGGAAATCTTGACAGAGGTTTGAGAGAGTTTTATCCTAGACTCTAAGTCTAGAATTTGTTTATGAGAATTGGTGTATAATAACAATGGTTTAGTGCTGTATTTATAGTTAGAACTAGGTCAGAAATGAATTAGGATTGGGCTATAAGCCTGGCCCAAAAACCGAGGTGCAGTGGGCCAGTCTGACTGGGCCCACTGCCAGGTCGGCGCCGCGGCGCCTTACGTAAAATTTCATTTCCCGTATTCATTTAATTTATATATTCAGCACATTAAATTCAAAATCCAATTTTGATTTAATTAAATAATTTCAATCTTTTAGAAATTATCCCATAGTTATTATCAATTTAAATATCTCAATTCCAATAGAATCTTTAATACTTTCTCAATACACCCTTAGATCTAAGAGACAATCGACATAGTGTGACCTTATAGGCCTTCATATATCGACACTAATCCAATTAAGGTCCATACAGAACTCCTAGACTGCGTCGTACGACGAACTCAATATATGAAGTACGTTTACATTAATCCAACAAACATAACCTTTATGTGAGATGATAAATTCCTTTCATTCGCGACACACTCGATCAAGCTTAGGATTTGCCATGTGTCTATCCAAATGGCTTGATCACTTTATCTCATCTATATTAGTCGACAACTAGATCATATTCTAAATATGTCTCTTGCATTGGCCAATGACTTGGTCGACCTAATATCACTGAGAAGTTGAGTGCTCTCTCGAATATCCAATCGAGGAATGAATCCTATTCTTGGCTCAACTACCACCTTAATTTACATCATAATGCACCCAACACAAGTCGTATCTTATCCTATAAGGAGTTTAAGCTTAGGACAGGGTCAAAGTACGTTACTCTATAAACAAGGTGCGTATTGACCTCAAGTCAAAGGACCTTCATCTCCCACACGCTGATAACACTTTAAACATGTATAACAAATAGTTTATCAACAGGGTATACCAATACTTTCCAAAAGTATCCATGTGTCAATCACTAGTAACCATTACTAATAGTAGTTGAGACATATTACATTCTCTAAGAATGTGACGCAGACCACATGTCGACTTATAACATATCATCGATATCCCATTCTCGATGATCATTAGTCGAGGCTATTTTAGAGTTACGCTCTATCATCAATATCTCACTCTATTAATGACAACGTAAGCTCAAGGGATGCACATTAATGAATAATTACAAACAATCAAATAATAATTTAATAATTACAAATGCCATAAATATTAATCTTATTAATAATACGAATGTGTTCAAGTACATTTGTCCCTAATAATGATTGTCTGTAGGGCATACATACTTTCAATCTCCCACTTGGCCTAGAGCAAATCTCCGATGTATCTAATACCCATGTTTTCAAAATGACCATTATGCTTAACTAAGCTTAATGGTTTAGTAAACGGGTCAGCTAGATTATTATTTGTGGAAACATAGTCTAATCTTATTTCTTCAGTTTCCACCATCTCCCTGAGTATGTGGTATTTCCTCGATACATGCTTGTTTCTGTTTGTTGATCTTGGTTCCTTAGCCTTCACAATCGCACCAGTGTTGTCACAGTAAATCGTTATTGGACAAGTGGCACTTGGAACAACCCCTAGTTTCTTCAGGAACTCAGATATCGCGATAGCTTCTTTACCCGCTTCCGATCCAGCAATGTACTCGGCTTCAGTTGTCAAATCAGCATTTGTAGCTTGCTTGGAACTTTTCCAACTCACTATTCTGCCATTGAAAATAAAGGCATATCCAGATTAAGATTTGAAGTCATCAAGATATGTCTGGAAGCTAGCATCAGTGTACCCAGTACACACTAGATTCTCTTGTCCACCATAGATTAAGAAATATTCTTTAGTTCGTCTAAGATACTTAAGAATACTCTTGACTGCTTTCCAGTATTCTTCCCCAGGATTCTGCTGGAATTTGCAAGTCATACTAAGTACATAGGCCATATCTGGCCTCGTACAGGTCATGCCATACATGATA
The DNA here is from genome assembly GCA_029783415.1 of Anisodus acutangulus. Lineage (NCBI taxonomy): Eukaryota > Viridiplantae > Streptophyta > Magnoliopsida > Solanales > Solanaceae > Anisodus > Anisodus acutangulus. Next base: position 13,760,049 of record CM056504.1, read on the forward strand.
GATCCTATAGCTGAAGCATATGAGATTTTTTTCATGCGTTCAAGTTCTGCAATAGTAGAATAACTATCCTTCTTTGATAACTTGATGCCTTGACCCATAGGAAGACTTCCTTTCTTGGAGTTTTCCATAGAGAATCGTTTTAGCACTTTGTCTATGTATATGGACTGTGACAGCCCCAACAATCTATTAGGTCTATATCTATAGATCCTAATTCCAAGAATGTAGCAGGCTTCACCCAAGTCCTTCATCATGAAGGTGCTGGATAACCATTTCTTGACTGATTGCATGAGAGTCTTATTATCTCCTATTATTAATATGTCATCTACATATATAACAATGAAAACAATACTCCCTTCCTTGCGCTTACTATAAATGCAGGGATCTTCTTTGCTTCTAACAAAGTCAAACAATTTGACTGCTTTGTCAAAATAAATATTCCAACTCCTTGAGGCTCGCTTAAGTCCATAAATGGACTTCTGTAGCTTGCATACTGCTTTGGGCTTAGTCTTGGATGTAAAACCCTCAGGTTGTATCATATGCACCTCCTCAATTAGGTTACCATTGAGGAAAGCAGTTTTAACATCCATTTACTAAATGTCATAATCATAGTATGCGGCTATTGCAAGCAAAATCCGAATGGACCTAATTTTTTCAACAAGTGAAAAGGTTTCATCATAATCGACCTCAGGCCATTGATTATAACATTTAGCCACCAATCTTGCCTTGTAAGTCTGTACCTTGACATATGCATCAATCTTCTTTTAGAAGACCCATTTGGATCCTATGGGTCTAACCCCTGTTGGCAAATCAACCAAGTTCCAAACTTGATTGATGTACATCGAGTCCATCTCAGATTTCATGACTTCTTGCCATCTCTGCGAACCAATGTCTAACATAGCTTCGCTGTAGGTTATAGGTTTATCGTCATCAGGAATATCTATCTCATTGTGTGTTTTAACAAATAGATTAAGTCTTTCAGGCGGACGATGAGTCCTAGTGGTTCTATGGAGTTGATTATTCTACATTGTAGTATTTGTTGCATTCTGATTGTGAGAAGGTCTTTGTGTGCTGGATAATCCATCACCTTGAGAGCTTTCACGAATGTCATTTTCATGTATTTCCTGAATGGAATGATGTACAACCATTGTATCATCTTCCATTGGTTGTGTATGAGAACCTTGTATTTCTGCACTATCTCTCACAACACTCCCTCTGGCTAAAGGGCGTACTCTAAGTACCCAATCTTCACCAAATGCTCCCACTGAATCCTTGTCTAGGTCTTTTGACAAGGGTTCAACTTCTGTGTTATCTTGTGGTTCTTGATTTTTTTTAAATTCTATCTTATTGCAGCTCTGTTCCTTGTAGACATAGTCTTCTTCAAGGAAAGTTGCATTTCCGAAAACAATGACCTTATGTTCTCCAGGAAGATAGAAATAGTATACCTTAGTTTCCTTTGGATACCCCACAAAATAATATTTCTCACTTTTAGATTTCAACGTGTCAGTAAGCATCTTCTTTACATATGCAGGGCGCCCTAGGGTCGCATGTATTTAAGTGTTGGCTTCTTGCCATTCCATATCTCATATGGAGTTTTCTCTACTGACTTTGAAAGAACCCTGTTCAGAATTAAATTGAGCTTTGCAATGCATAGCCCCAAAGGTATATTGGTAGACCTGAGAAACTCATCATGGATCTTACCATATCTAATAGGGTTCGATTTCTCCTTTCAGCAACACCATTGATATGTGGCGTTCCAGGAGGTGTCCATTGTGATTGGACTCCATGAAGCTTCATGTAATCCAGAAATTATTTACTTAAGTATTCACCTCCTCGATCTGATTGAAGGGTCTTGATACTTGTTTTAAGTTGCTTCTCTACTTATGACTTGTACTCTTTGAATTTCTCAAAGGTTTCAGACTTGTGTTTCATAAGATACACATGCCCAAACCTTGTGAAATCGTCTGTAAAAGTGATGAAGTAAGGGAGGCCTCCCTCGGCTTGAGTTAAAAATGACCCACATACATCAGTATGGACCAACTAAAGTACCTTTTTGGATCGCATCCTTTTCCCAGAAAGTGACTTGTTGGTCATCTTTCCTCTCAAGCAAGATTCACAGTTACCATAGGACTCCAAGTCAAATGGTTTCAGGTAGTCTAACTTTCTTAATCTTGCTATCCTTGATTCATTGATGTGACCAAGTCTACATTGTCATACGTAGGTGGGGTTTCTTGGATTACTTATCTTAGCTCGTTTATTTTGCACATTGAACATTTTACGACTACAGTTTAGAACATACAAACCATCCACAAGCGGAGCATTTCCACAAAGAAAACCATTAAAAGACAGTACATAACTGCCATTAGCAATAAATGAGGAAAACCCATAAATGTCTAACATTGTGATAGAAATGATATTCATAGTTAATGAGGGAACAAAATAACAATTATTTAGTTCTAAACAAAAGCCCGAAGGTAATCTAGTCTATAAGTTCTCACGCGTTCAGTATCCACTCGTGCTCCATTTCCAACGTGCAGGTCTACCTCCTAAGGTCCAACCTTTCTGTTGTCAATTAGACCCTGCACATTATTACAAATGTGTGAGCCACATGCGGTATCCAATACCCAGCAGTGAGAGCTAGTTATAGACATATTTATCTCAATGACAAACATACCTTGTCCAGTAGAGCCAGGATCACCTTGTGCTTTGCCTCCTCCTGGAGCTGTGCAGTCCTTTTTTCCAGTGCCCCTTCTTCTTGCAGTTGAGGCACACATCTGAAGCTACCTTTTTCTTCTTCTGAACACCTCCTCTAGGTTTCATAATTGTAGGTGCAACAACTGTCTTACCCTTCTTCTTCTGCATGTTCTTACCCTTCGGTTTGAACTTGCTAGAAGAGCCCACCATGAGCATGGCTTTACCTTTAGAGGTAGATGATTCAAAGGTCTTCAACATGTTGTAAATCTTTAGAAGACTTGCCTTGGTCCCATTCATATTGAAGTTCACAATGAAATTCTCAAATGAACCAGGAAGTGAATTCAGGATCAGGTTGACAGAGACATTTACAGGCAACTTCATTCCAATCGAAGCCAACCTTTCTATCAGCCCAATCATCTTCAGAACATGCGCTGACACTTGACCCCTTTCGTTCAGCTTACACTTGAAAAGGTCTCTCAACAGTTCATACTCCATTGTTTGAGACTATGAGTCATATAGACTCTTCAGGTATTCTAGCATTTTGTTGGGGCCCATGTTTTCATGTTGCCTCTGTAACTCCACAATCATAGAGGATAACATTACATAATGTGATGAGGTAGCATCGTCTAGATGTTTTTGATAAGCCACTTTGTCAAATAGGGCATACTCAGTAGAGTTTTCAGCAGGGACTGTGGGAAACACTGTGTCTAACACATACTCAATTCCTTCTTGTCTTAACACCAATCGCTGATTTCTTAACCAGTCAGGGTAATTTGCTTCAGTTAGCTTGTTTGTCTCGACCAACATTTTCAATGACAGATTCGACATTTTGTATAAACTGAAGATATAGATAAACTTGAAATTAAACTCTAATATAATTTATATTGAACACATTCGTTAACTAATTAACATAGCCTTTAGTTTAATTAGCTTCCACTATTTCAACATACCCTTCGACCCCATGGAAGAATACAAACTCATATAAAATATGGTCATAATGGGCCAAGATCCAGGTTCATGCTATCTCCGCGTTTGTTGTGGCTGATAACTTCAATAGCACAACCTAGTAGGTCTCCAAACCAATTACAAACAATTTGTAACTCTTGTTTAATCGAATGTTCTAAACAATCGATTTGCGTCCCTCGGCTTGTCCGACACTGTGGCGCCAAGATAACCTAGCAAGTCAACCCCGTTATGCGACTGCAATTATGTATCTAAGAGAGTTTTTCCTTATAGAGCAAACATTGTGGTGTAAATACTCATGAAAGTTTATCACCCACTTCTACATTTAACATGCATCTATGAAAGAGTCTGAGTCCTCGTAGACTTAGAGCAAATGTTGTGGCATAAATACGTATCTCGCCGAAAAGGATTTTGCACTACAATCAATTTTAACGGACGATACATTCATTTTAAATGAGACTTGTATTAAATTTTTGGGGAACATTTTAATTTAGAGTTTTAACCAAGATCAACTCTAGCATGCTATGTCCAACAAAACATTTTAATTATCATGCAAATGACTAAGCATATATTGGGTACCGCCTACCCAAGCATGATATTAAGCGGTTTAACAAATAGTGGGCGCCGCCTACCCAGACAATTATTTGCGGACACTATTCTAGTAATCTAAATGAAAATCATTTAGCACATAAACAATATACTTATCAAATATACTGTATAATAATAATCATGGGTTAAACATTCTAAACAAATTTTTATTTTATTTTTTTTTCGGTGGGGGCCGCGGCGCCCATCATTAGGGCCATGGCACCACCGAGGTAGAATGCTTCTGCAATGCTTTAGAGTCGCGACGCTCGCAAGACAGAAACATTTCGGCTTCTGTAATTCATTTAGGGCCGCGACGCTCTACTATGGAGTCGCAACGCCTACTGTCCAGTAAGTTCAAAATTAAAAAATGAGGCATTAGGGCCACGACGCTACACCATGGAGCCGCGACGCCGCCTTGAAACCTTAGCAAGTGTCGCGGCGCCCTACCATAGGGCTGTGGCGGCGACGTCTTCAGAAAATATTTATGTGTTAATTTTTCTAAAATCGTTCGAGCTCTAAATCCAATTTAGGGATCAAATCACATATCATTTATCCTCACCCACCATTATCAATAACGCACATATCGACCATCATCCATTCATACTCGTTCTTCACCATGCACCATGTTCGCAATAAACTCGTTATCTGCACTTGGATTAGTCCTAGTTAGCACGGAATGACTTCCTCTATTTAGCGTAGGTGATAATTTAGGGTGTTATCAAAAGGTTAACCATTCGGTCAAGATATGTAGGATTTCAAGAAGCCTTATTTTAATCTAATTTTATGTTTAACTCATATTATTATGTTATTCAATTGTTATATAAACATTGAACCAGCCTGGACTCTGATACCACTGTAGGATTTTGTTGGGTTCAAAATATATAAGTAGGCACAACGAAAGTTTAAAATTTTGTTCTACCTACCCCAATAATTTCTTCTGGTATGGTTATATGACAATAAAAACCTGTAACATAAAACATGAACAAGAACTTACAGGTTATAAAATCTGGAGTCTTTACTTTAGGGTGAACACGTGATTCCCTTTTCGACTGCAAGCACAATGCTATGGTGTATTCCTCTATCAAGAAAGTTAGGAAATCTTGGCAGAGATTTGAGAGAGTTTTATCCTAGACTCTAAGTCTAGAATTTGTTTATGAGAATTGGTGTATAATAACAATGGTTTAGTGATGTATTTATAGTTACAATTAAGTCAGAAATGAATTAGGGTCGGGCTCTAAGCCTGGCCTAAAAGCAGTCTGATGGGCCCATTAGACTGGGCCCATCTTTAGTCAGCGTCATTGCCTGACCTAGCAAAGGCCCATGACGCCATACATAAAATTTTGTTTCCCGTTTTCATTTAATATATATATTCAGCACATTAAATCCAAAATCTCATTTTGATTTAATTAAATAATTTCCATCTAATATAAATTATCCCATAGTTATTATCAATTTAAATATCTCGATTCCAATCGAATATTTAATACTTTCTCAATACACCCTTAGATCTAAGAGACAATCGACATAGTGTGACCTTATAGGCCTTCATATATCGACACTAATCCAATTAAGGTCCATACAGAACTCCTAGACTGCGTCGTATGACGAACTCAATATATGAAGTACGTTTACATGAATCCAACAAACATAACCTTTATGTGAGATGATAAATTTCTTTCATTCGCGACACACTCGATCAAGCTTAGGATTTGCCATGTGTCTATCCAAATGGCTTGATCACTTTATCTCATCTATATTAGTCGACAACTAGATCATATTCTAAATATGTCTCTTGCATTGGCCAATGACTTGGTCGACCTAATATCACTGAGAAGTTGAGTGCTCTCTCGATTATCCAATCGAGGAATGAATCCTATTCTTGGCTCAACTACCACCTTAATTTACATCATAATGCACCCAACACAAGCCGTATCTTATCCTATAAGGAGTTTAAGCTTAGGACAGGGTCAAAGTACGTTACTCTATAAACAAGGTGTGTATTGACCTCAAGTCAAAGGACCTTCATCTCCCACACGCTGATAACACTTTAGACATGTATAACAAATAGTTTATCAACAGGGTATACCAATACTTTCCAAAAGTATCCATGTGTCAATCACTAGTAACCATTACTAATAGTAGTTGAGACATACTACATTCTCTAAGAATGTGACGCAGACCACATGTCGACTTATAACATATCATCGATATCCCATTCTCGATGATCATTAGTCGAGGCTATTTTAGAGTTACGCTCTATCATCAATATCTCACTCTATTAATGACAACGTAAGCTCAAGGGATGCACATTAATGAATAATTACAAACAATCAAATAATAATTTAATAATTATAAATGCCATAAATAATAATCTTATTAATAATACGAATGTGTTCAAGTACATTTGTCCCTAATAATGATTGTCTCTAGGACATACATATTTTCATATCCCAACTTTCAGTTTGATGCTTTACAATCACGAGTGTATACATGAACCCTGTTGAGGTTTTACACTCTTTTTATTCCTTTGTCTCTTTTTTGAAAATTAATATCGATGTGGTGTTGATAGCTTTAATGATATTAAATCCAGATGTCATCCATATACGTGTGTGTAATATAAATCTTTGTAGGCATTGGGACAATATTTGGTTGAACTTGAAAATGGAAAAACAGTGTTTGCACTTGAAGTTGAAGTTCTGATGTGGGTAATATATATCTTAATCTAATTTAAAACTTTGTTTCTAATCTCGTGAATCTGGATAAGATTTGGGTATCTTTTTGTATTTTTTTTTGTTGGTTTTACGATAATCTAAAATTTCAATATTCAACAAATTATTTGAACTGATTACCTGATTCATTTTAGAACTTCATAATGATGAAACTGATTTTATAAATAAGCACTTATGTGTTTGGATAGAAGTGAAACTATTAATAAGTCTTGGAGTTGTTTGTTAAAAAAGTGCGGATGAACTGTTCTTTTGTTGGAATGTCTAAATTGCCCTTAATTTTTTTTGCAAAATATTATTAATATAGAAGTATCCATATAAATAAAGGAGGAATACAGAGTGAAGAGAAAAAATATATTTTGAGAATTAGAAAAAATATGAAGGATAAAAAAAAGGCAGTCCGGTGCACTAAGTTCCCGCTATGTGTGGGGTTCGGGAAGGGCCGGACACTTAATCAAACCAAAAGTGCTTTTAAGCTGAAAATTCATAGCTTGGAAATGTCCAGCTTATGGATTTTGGCTTATAAGCACTTTATTATTTACCAAACACGTAAATAAGTTGAAGGTTTTTGTAAGCCAATTTGACCTGCTTATAAGCTTAACCAAACACCCTGGTAGTACCTTTTACCTGGCTTTTTGTTTTGTTACTCCAATTTGCTAAAGTTTGCTCCGGAATATCATCAAAGCATTGATAACTGTTGCATTAGTTTTTTGCCTGTTATTGCTGGCCTCTTGCTCATATTATGTTTGATTTGATTCATGCATACAGGTGATTTGAAGTTGTGTTACTCTATTCCATGTTGAAGAAAATGATGGAGAATACTGAGATTGAGGAAAACATATTATCGATCGGCGAGCCTAAGGTAGCATAAAAAACTTATTATTGCAATTTGCCAAATATTATCGGTCTGAATTTTGGCTGAACATGCTCCTTTCACTTCTAAATCTATTTTATCTGAGTTGAGGCAGTCAACCTTGTAGGCAAACTTGGGTTTCAATATGGAATACTTTGTAGACTGAGTTGTCATTTTCTGTTTAATACCCTCTCTTATTCTTTTATAATTTTTGTCTGGCAACAAGTAGTTGACTTGTTGGGCTTTTATGATAGTTAGTTCTTATTGATCTTATAAGTTTGCATTAGTTGGATCTATCACTTAGGTCTGCTCAAGGTATGTTTGTTGCCTGAACGATGAAGTTGTGGTTTTTATTGCAGTTGCATAGAGGAATGTGTAAGAGTATTTCTGCAATGTATGGGAAAGTCCTGGAATCTTTCCTGAACTGGAAGCAGCATGACCAAGAAGCATCACTGGTATTCAGGCATTATGTGCTTTGCATATGGCCCTTCTAAAGACCAAGAATATTCTTCAGCATTGTGCTGAATGCAGTAAACTTTACCTGGTAATGACCGTGCCTTTGATGTTGTAGCTATATGATTTTCAATACTAGGAATCAGCATCTTTGTCACTCTGTCTCGTTAGTGATGTTTTTCGACCTCAAATATTTAGCATCTTAAAAGAGGGAGCTACTATGTGTCTGTGTTCTCTCAGAATATCCATTAACACTAAGTTTTGACCAAAATGAGAGTGACTGCTCCCCACCCCTGTTCTTCATAAATGTTTGTTTATCTAGATGTTCATATTGTCAGGCAATAACTGGGAACTCTGTTGTTGTAAAATTCGAGAGCAAGATGTGCTCTTAATGATAGTCTAAGGCGGGTTGAAGACATTGTTCCACAAGCCATTGGCTGTCAGGTAAAAGTTCTCTTAGTTTCTTGGTTTGATAATTGTAGTGTATTCCTTTCTTGACTGAATTTATGCTCTTGATGAAAAAAGGGCAATTGGTTTATATTCCTTTTTGGTTTGAGTATAAGTCTGGTTTTTAAAAGGTGCAAGTAGCACATAACAGAATGACAGAAAGTTGCTTGAGATGGTTTAACCATGTCCTATGTAGGTCTATCACTAGTTCAAAGATCTGATAATGTGATGATTGAAGGTGTTAAAATGGACGAGGTAGATCTAAAATCACATGAAGGGAAGTTATCTCGGAAATCCTAAAATCTTTGCAACCACAGCTTAGAAGAAAATACAATTTAAGAAATGAATCTATATAGGTAGTACCAACGAATTTGGATTAAATTAGCTACCTGCGTAGGGACAAGTATGAGACTTAGAAAACCTTAACTCCGCATACAAATAATTTAGTAATCTAATGAGATTTACCTGAATAGCGTGAAATGGTATGGAGGATTGGTATAACCAACTGTGAGATTGACCTGAACAGAGTAGAATCGTATAGAGGATCTATATAGTCAATCACAACCATGGGATTGAGGTGTTGTTGATTATAATAAGTATTATTTTACAGTTACTTATCAAAAAGAAAACAGAAAGAAAAGAAAAATGAAGTACTTTGATTTTATTGTTTAGGATCTCCGGTAAATTGCAAGAAGCGTTAGATTTCTTGGAGTTGTCAGTTGGCATTTCTCATTTTGAATCTGATAGAAATCTCTCTTTGTTTCAGATATCTGAAATCCTAAATGAACTTCATGAGTTTGAGTTCTCACTTGATCCAGTGGAGAAGCAAGTTAGTGATGAGCTAATTGCTTTGCTTCAGCAAGGGAGAAAATTTAACAGAAATTGTAATGGCCATGAAGAACTTGAATGTTTTCACCAGGTAGCCTCAAGACTTGGTATAACTTCTTCTAGAGCAGCACTTAGAGAAAGAAGGGCTTTGAAGAAGCTCATTGATAGGGCGAGGGCGGAAGAGGACAAAAAGAAAGAGTCAATTGTTACTTATCTTTTGCATCTGATGGAGAAGTATTCAAAGTTGTTCAGATCTAAATTGCCAGTTGACAATGATTCACAGGGTTCAACACCTTGCTCACCCACAGTTCAGGGATCTCTTGAGGGAAGTATTGGACCTGGAACCAATATTAATGCTTTTGACCAGCATCTTTCAAAGCTCAATTCTTTCAATTTTAATCCAAATTTCGGGAGGTCAGATCAGATGCCTGTCCCTCCAGAAGAATTGAGGTTTCCGATATCATCGCAGCTAATGTACGATCCTGTGATAATAGCTTCTGGGCAAACGTATGAAAGGATTTTCATTGAAAGGTGGTTCAGCGACGGGCATAACTCATCTCCAAAGACTCAGCAAGAGCTCCCTCATCTTGGTTTAACTCCTAATTACTGTGTCAAGGGTCTGGTTGCTAGTTGGTGTGAACAGAATGGGATCTCTATTCCTGAGGGTCCACCAGAATCCCTCGATCTCAACTACTGTAGACTTCTATTGTCTGAAAGTGAGTCTTTTAACTCCAAATCTATGGAAAATATTGTGTCTTGCAAGTTCAAAGGCGTTAAAGTTGGTCGTTTGGAAGAGAGTAGCACTATGGAGGAGGCTGAAGGAAAGGAAGTAGATGAATCCATGCCAGCTGAAGATGATGGCATTACTAAAGAGGCCCAAAGGAATGAAGTAGACGAAGCTGCAATGGAAGGCGAGTTTCAGGTCAATTCTTTTGATAAATATGATGAGTTTTTAGGCATTTTAGACAGAGGATGACTTGTGGAAAAAGTGCAAAGTGGTGGAAGAAATTCGGCATCTGCTAAAGGATGATGAAGAAGTCAGGATGTATATGAGGGCTGATGGCTTTATTGAAGCCTTACTACGGTTTTTGGATTGTGCTTTGCACACTGGGGATGAGATTGCTCGGGAAATTGGAGCCATGGCCCTCTTCAACCTTGGTGTGAATAATAACAGGTCTGTTATTACTGTATTTTATTATGCTCTTAGAGTTGGATGATTTATTCACAAGGGCCCAAATTTCCAGAATTTTGATTTTGTTGAATTTTGTAGTATATCTGCCTTCAAGATGAACTTATTGTTTTCAGCACCTTAAGGTGCAAATGGTTTCATGTCCTTACTTGTTAAGAGAAGAATTTGTCTCATTGGATCAAAGGGTATTTCCAGTATTATATGCATTTTTAAAATTATCATCGCCTCTCTCATTAGTAGAACATTCTAGATTAAGTTATATAATTATCTAGAAATGTGGTAAAGATTCAAGAAATACATAGGAAAATAATTGCTAAAAAATTCTTGAGTCAATGTTCTAGTTGTTTACCATGTTAGGCCAAACCCATTATGATGTTATAGCTAGAATCTTCTAGCAATGTAAAGTTGGTTGATGAACCGACATTGATCATGCATATATAGGGACCTTGGGTCCTTAAGGAAGTAAGTTCCAAGTGTGCATCCAAAAAGTGTCGAAGTGAGTCTAAAATGTGTGTAAATACTTAAGTAAGCTTAAGTGTGAGTGTCAAGTGTTGATAAAAATAAAAGAGTAAGAACTTGGTGTATATTGTGGTCAAGTTATAGTGTTCAAGTTTTGGTATAATTACTTTTACAATAATAAAGTAATTACGTTTTTCACGTGTTGTGTTGTCTAACAAGAGGCATCAGAGTCAGGTCGGTTCATTCCAAAGAGTCGTTTGTTGAGTTTTTTAGAGTGTTCGTGTGTGGTTTAGTACTACAGAGCTTGTTGTCGAAATCAAGCTTTCTTGGTAAAAATAGAATTTTAGCCAAAACACGATGGGTGACCTTCAAGTGGTCGGTGGAATCAAGAAACTTAACAATCAGAATTACAGCACGTGGTCGATGCATATGGAGGCATATCTCCAAGGCCAAGACTTGTGGGAGATCGTTGGTGACAACCAAGACCGGAGAATAAAAAAGATAGGTCTTAATCTTCTCGATGTCAATGAGGTCACACAACCAGAAGACGCATCCGCTCTGAAGAAATGGAATATTAGAGTTGGCAAAGTCATGTTTGCGATTCGGACCACAATTGAAGATGAAATGTTGGAGCACATCAGGCCGGCTAAGACACCGAAGGAAGCGTGAGATACTTTCGCAACATTGTTCACCAAGAAGAATGATACGAGACTGCAGCTTCTGGAGAATGAGCTTCCCTTTATCAGACAACGCGACATGATGATCAACCAATACTTTACCAAGGTAAAATCTCTTTGTCGCGAAATTTCTACATTAGACTCTGTTGTTGGCATGTCAGACGCTAGAATTAGAAGAATTATTATTCATGGATTAAGGCCAGAATATAGAAATTTTATTGCTGCAATAGAAGGTTGGCCCTTTGTGGAATTAAAAAACTTGCTAGCTGACCAAGAAGTATTGGCTAAGCAAATATTTGGAGTCTCATTAAAGAGTGACGAAGAAGCATTCTAACGCGGTGATAACAAAGGTCGATCCCGACCAAATGCTAGTAGAAATTCTAGAAAATATGATGACAAGGATAATCATCATAGAAGCTCTCAATCAGGGGGAGCTCAAAAGAAAGACAATCGAGGTGGCCAGTCAAAGAATAACAATAAGTTTGATGGAAAATGTTATAACTATGGAAAAAAGGGCCACATGGCTAAAAGTTATTGGTTCAAGAAGAACACTGCAGAAAGCAATGCAGCCACGTCAAATGCAGGAAAGACAAGCAATGAAGAGTGGGACGTTGAAGCATCTTTCGCAGTGGAGGAAGAAGAATTAGCTCTGGCAGTTACCATTCCTGGAACTATCGACAACAATAACGATTGTATAGTCGACTATTGTTACTCAAATCATATGACAGGAGATAAAGAGAAGCTACAGAACATGACCGAGTACAAAGGTGGTCGTGTGGTGGTGACAGCCAACAACTCAAGACTACCAATCGCTCACGTCGCAAAAATAACAATCATGCCGAGATTCAGTTCGAAAGAGGTTTCACTCCAGGATGTCTACCATGTACCTGGGATGAAGAAAAATTTACTATCAGTAGCGCAACTAGCGGCATCAGGCCACCGTGTCGTATTCGGACCTCAAGATGTCAAGATCTATCAAGATCTTGAAATCTCTGGAACACCGGCGATAAGAGGACGACACTTAGAGTCTGTCTATGTAATATCAGCAGAGTCAACTTATGTAAACAAGACTCGAAAGAATGAAACAACTAATTTATGGCATGCAAGACTTGGACATGTAAGCTATCACAAACTCAAGGTGATGATGAATAAATCTATGTTGAAAGCTCTTCCTCAACTCGAGGTCAAAACAGAGACCGTTTGTGCAAGTTGCCAATACGGTAGGCGCATCAGTTACCGTATGAAGACTCAAAGTAAAAAGCCAAAACACCATTGGAGCTGGTCCATTCTGACGTATTCGGGCGAGTCAAGCAATCATCAATCAGTGGCATGCAATACATGGTTACATTCATTAATGACTTCTCACAGTACGTATGGGTTTTCTTTCTAAAAGAAAAACCCGAAACTTTTTCAAAATTTAAAGAATTCAAGGAAATAGCAGAAGGAGAACTCGGCAAGAAAATCCAATGCCTCCGAACAGAAAACGGTGGTGAATATACATTAGATGAGTTCTCTCAGTATTTATGAGAATGTCGCATACGCCATCAATTCATATGTGCAAATACGCCACAACAGAATGGAGTAGATGAGAGGAAGAATCGACATCTTGCAGAGATATGTCGAAGCATGCTACATTCAATTAATGTTCCAGGAATATTTTGGATAGAAGGTATGAAAACAACAGCTCATGTCATCAATAGACTTCCTCAAGCGAAGTTAGGGTTCGTTTCACTTTTTGAAAAACTGTGGAGTTGTAAACCTACAGTAAGTCACTTTCGTGTATTTGGCTGTGTGTGCTACGTGTTTGTGCCAAGTCATCTACGTAGAAAATTTGATAAAAAAGCGATACAGTGTATCTTTGTGGGATACGACAACCCAAGAAAATGGTGGAAATGCTGTGACCCAACAAATGTGGTATTCGATGAGGCAGCATCATGGTGGTCACCTCAAAAGGAAGAGTTACCAGATTCCAAGAAAATAGAAGACAATTTGCAAAAGAAGATGCGGGAGCAAATTGTTAAAGTACATCCAAGTCCAGAAAAGAAACATGAAAATCAAAGTGAGGAAGAAAATACCGAGGACGAGGCAACACAGGATCCATGGCAAATAGGCATGCATCAAAGATTAGAAGACCGTCAACCAGAAGGAGTAAGCCCACAGCCTCGGAGATCAACAAGAGTTCAGAAGCCAAATCCCAAGTACGCCAATGCTGTTGTAACTGAAGAAGAAAAGTTTAGAGAACTAGATACATATGAAGAGGCATCCCATAACATCAAGTGGTTTGAAGCTAAACATGGGAGCTAGTACCAAAGCCAAAGGAAGTAAAACCCATTTCCTGCAAATGGGTTTACAAGCTAAAAACGCATCCTAATGGATCAATTGAAAGATACAAGTCTCGGTTAGTAGCTCGAGGATTCTCTAAACAGTATGGGCTAGATTATGATGAGACGTTTAGCCTAATTGCCAAGATTACAAAAGTAAGAGTCCTGCTAGAACTTGCAGCAAGTAAAGATTGGAGAATATGGCAAATGGACGTGAAAAATGCCTTTCTACATGGAGAGTTGGATAGAGAAATATACATGATCCAACCAAGAGGATTTGAGGATAAAGAGCATCATGATTATGTTTGCAAACTGAAAAAGGCGCTCTATGGATTGAAGCAGGCTCTGAGAGCATGGTATGGAAAGATTGATGAGTTCTTAGTAGAGAGCGGGTATGACATGGGACATGAAGATTCAAACTTATTCATTGAAGTGAAGGAATAAAAAATCGCAGTTATTCTAGTATATGTCGACGGCCTCATTATCACTGGCGTTGATGAAGTAGAAATATGTCAAACAAAGGAGGATTTGTCAGTTCACTTTCAAATGAAGGAGCTTGGAGAATTAAAACACTTTCTTGGATTAGAAGTTGATCGAACTAAGGAAGGTCTATTTCTCTTCCAACAAAAGTGTGCGAAAGACTTGCTACAAAAGTTTAGAATGCTCGAGTGCAAGCCCATCTCAACACCTATGGAAGCTAATGTCAAGTTATGCGCTCATAAAGGGAAGGACTTGCAAGACGAAGCAATGTATCGACAACTGGTAGGTAGTCTAATCTACCTTACATTGACTCGACCAGATATCTCACATGAAGTAGGGGTAGTAAGCCGATATATGCAACAACCAAAGAAGCCTCATTTGGAAGTAGTGCTACGAATGTTGAGGTACGTCAAAGATACCATTAACTATGGTCTATTTTATAAGAAAGGCGATGTGGTAAAGATAGTTGGATATTGCGATGCTGATTATGCTGGAGATCATGATACTCGTCGAGCAACAACTGGATATATATTCATTCTTGGATCTGGAGTAGTATCTTGGTGTAGCAAAAGGCAACCAATAGTGTCCTTGTCAACCACAGAAGCAGAGTATAGAGCAGCGGCAATGGCAGATCAAGAGAGTACGTGGTTAATGAAATTGATGAAGGACCTACACCAACTTACAGATTATGCGGTGCCACTCTATTGTGATAACCAGTCTGCTATTCTATTAGCAGAAGTGAGTCTAAAGTGTGTGTAAATACTTAAGTAAGCTTAAGTGTGAGTGTCAAGTGTTGATAAAAATAAAAGAGTAAGAACTTGGTGTATATTGTGGTCAAGTTATAGTGTTCAAGTCTTGGTGTAATTTTTTTTACAATAATAAAGTAATTATGTTTTTCACGTGTTGTGTTGTCTAACTTTCATGTCTCAAGATAATGAAGTTTCCTAGTGTACATAGTGGTCTACTTCCAACCTTATATACATGTTTCTAGATATATGAAGTTCTCTGTTCATAATGATTTCCTCCGTATTTTGCATGGAACTCTTTAGTCTTTATTATTAATCATGTGTGTGCTTGTACCAACCTTGAATAATGTTTCCCGCCATGGTTATCAAAAAAGAAATATTCCTGCCCATAGTTTGTTCTCTGGCACTCTTGTACACTTCTAAGAAATAGTACCTCGTAGGTACTATCTTCATAGTAATGGGCTTTAGGATTTACTTTCAATCACCTAGTCTAATACTGTGTTTATTACTAAGGCTTATTGATTTTTAGATATCTATCAGCCTGGTGGAATGTGTGAAGATAGAGGAAAGGAGGAGTTGTATGGCACTAAATTATATGTACTCTGGATATTCAAAATGAATCTCTGCTTAGCAGGACTTTCTTTCGTATCCTTTGGTAATCATCAACTGCTCTTTTTTTGTCAAACTGAAAATTTTATTTAACCAAGTAAAGCAGTTTATACACAACTAGCTTTGTTTTGAACTATAGAGCTAGATCTTATTCTTCCTATGCTAAGCTATCAATAACATATACAATATGAAAGCTTAAATAGAATCTTGTTGTAAACTAAATAACAATCTCCTCCATTTGTTCATTTTTTGACCTCTAATGTGCAATTGCAGAACTATGTCTCTGATAATCTGAACATTTGACTTGCATTTGGCCTGAAATCTTCTAGCATTCCTCTCTGCCCATATCTGGTACACCACTGCTGCACTAAGAAATCCCAGAATACTTGCCCTTGGCCTAATGTTGTGTATATTTTGTGATAGCCAAGCCACTTTCTCAGGCCGTGTTCCTATTTGTCTCTACACTCCCACCCATTTGTAAAATGGTGGTCCATATATAGTTTGTATATCTGCACTCAAATAAAAGATGTTGCAATGTTTCCACAGAGTTTGAGTTACACAGTACAATCTTGTACACTTACCCCACTTTGCAAGTCTATCTATTGTAGCAAGTCTACCCTAAACTGCAAGACAAAGAATGAACTGTTGCCTTGGTATGACCCATGTTGACATAATTAGGTTCTTCCATGCAGGCCTTGAGTGCTGAGGTATGAAGGAAACATATGACTTCTTGATGCTATATACTTCACCCACTGCAAATTGATCAATATGCCTAACAAAGCTCATATTAGGAAACCATTTCCTAGCTTCAAAAATTTTCCTCACAAGCCAACTTGCCTGTTTAGGAATATTCAGAGTATTGAGATCAGCAGCCTTGATATAGAAGTTATGTATCCATTTAACCCACATGGTATTTTTCTTTTCGGATAGATCCCATAACAGTTTGCAGATGGTTGCGCTATTTCATAGCCCAAACTCAATGATGTTAAGTCCTCCAGCTGACTTTGGTATGCACATAGAGTCCCAAGCTATCAAAGCTTTCTTAGAATTTTCATTACTGTCAGTCCAAAGAAATACTCTACACTCTTGTAACCATTTTAATGATCTGCTTGGGTAGCAAAAATACCTGCCCCCAGTAAGTCTGCATTTCAAAGAGTACACTTTTTATGAGTTGCAATCTCCCACCGTAGGATAGGAGTTTGGAAGACCAAAGACCTTATTCTTGCAGCTTATCCTCTCCACCATGTAGTAGACATTGTTGTATATTAAGTTTCATAGATGACAATGGTACTCCCATGTATTTAAAAGACATCTCTCCCATAGTGAATTGCATTTTATGAAGTATCTGTTCTTTGAAAGAGTCTGGAACACCAGCAACATAAAATGAGCTTTTATCCAGGTTGGCATGTAAACCTGATACTACTGAGAAATGGTTGAATGCTTGCAACAATAGTTGTATAGAACCGTTGTCTGCTCTACAACACATGATTAGATCATCAGCAAAACAAATGTGAACCATCTGCAATCTTTCACACTTGGGATGGTAATTGAAATTTGGATCATGTCTTAACTGCTTGAGAGACCTGTTCAAATACTCCATTACTAGTATAAACAAATAGGGTAACATAGGGTCCCCTTTCCTAAGCCTTTCTTTTGCCTGAAATTGTTAAGTTAGTGCCCCATTGATTAAGATAGAGTAGCTAACAGATGTCACATATGTCATAATCCAACCTACTATTTTGGAATGTAATCCAAACTCTAGTAGGACCATTTTAAGAAATCCCCATTCGACAAAGTCATAGGCTTTTCTTATGTCAATTTTCATAAAACATCTAGGTGACACATGTTTCATTTCATACCATTTCACTAATTCATGTGCAACTATGACATTGTCTAAGATACTTCTCCCCTCTATAAAGACTGACTTTGAAGGCCCTACTAGATGGTCAACTACTATTTTCAGCTTGGCTGTCAAGATTTTAGAAATCATCTTATATAATGTAGTACAACAAGCAATGGGTCTAAATTCCTTCACATAGTTTGGATTTGTCACTTTTGGGACCAGGTGAGTGTGGTACAATTAATATTTTTAAGGAGTTTCCCATTATCAAAGAAGCGAAGGATAGCGGACTTACCTCCTCTCTTACTCTTGACCAGTAATGTTTGAAGAGTTCTGCATGGAATCCATCAACACTAGGGGCCTTATCTGATGGTAGGCTCTACAAGGTGGCAATTATGTCTTCTCTAGTAACAGGCTGCATCATGAGTCTTTGTTGCTCAGTTGTCAAGCATGGACCATCTTTAACTATGGTAGGATCAATACAAGGCAGTTGTGGAACTGAGGTGCCCAGTAGTTGCTTGAAGAAGGCTATGAAATCTTGCTAACTAGTCTTGGATCTGTGATTCTATCTCCTTGATCGTTGCAAATTGAGGCCACCCTATTCCTTGCCTGTCTAGTTTTTAGATGAGCATGGAAAAACTTGGAGTTAGAGTCTCCATATGCTATCTATGTAGCTCTATACTTTTGCCTTAACACTTGTTCATGAATCATATCACATTTATGTAGTTGTGTTAGAAACATTCTTTCCCTAGCAATAAGAGTATCATCAAACATTGTGACCTGGAGTCCCTCATGAACTAGATGTAATTGTTCTCTTATATTGTCACACCCCAACCTAGGTGAGGTGAGGTGTAGCTGGCACCTGGTGCCGTACTGGCCCGAGAGAACCACTATGTAACTCATGGCTGCTAGATGTAACTAAGACAATCTTGGGCTGACTGGCCGAACTTATTCTTACTAAGCTATTGTGGGTCAAAGAAGCCTCTGTAAACATTTACACTGGGTAAAATCAATAAAACATAACTTGAGGGCCGGCAAGGCCACTGAAATGTTGTACATACTTGACCTGTGTCTACAAAGCTTCTAAAGATAACTGATATCTCGCAATGGCCGGGACAGGGCCTCGGCCTACCCATAGTCTTTACAAGTACATGCTACGACTTATAGAATCGTGCACTCCGGAAGAGGTGTAGTCCTATCGATCCTCCGATGAACGCCAACCTCATCTCTTGAGAAGATTCGTTTAACTGACACTGCACCCCAAAGAATGAGACTCAGTGCAAAGAAATGTATCAAGTATGTAAGGCAGAAAAATAGTATATATGTATAAACTCTAAAGCTGAAGAACGTGAATAAATATGTTGGAAATCTCTTCCGAACAGTAAAGGCGATAGTGGACTTACCACCAACTCTAGACATACTAGATGATAGAATATTAGGAAATTTACAAGATGCTTTAATATCAAGAATAAAAAGAAATTTAGTATATCAAAAACTAAAATTCACGGTACAACCAGATTTTAGTATTTCATTAAAAGACGAACATAAAGAATTAACTATAATACTATATTATAAATTAGATGGAATAACAATGCCACCAGGTAGCAAAGTAATAAGCATCGAGACAAAAAATGATATATGCCTTAACAGGAAATCATCATGTAAAGAAACAACATGAAATGAATATTTTAGTACCAAAGATGTATCAAAACATATTAGAACAAATAGAACACAAAGAAAATTCCAAAATAACCATACCAGAAGAAATACACATGGATTTTAGTACTAGAACCCTAACACCATCACAAAGAATAAGACCACAAATATAAGGGACAAAACTAATAATTAAAAAAGAATCAATAATATCAAGACAAAATAGCTTAATATTTAGACAACCAAAAATATTAGATTTAATAAATATATCGAGTAATAGATTAATGATTAAAGTAATAATATTCAACGATATGATAACAACTGATTGTATATCTGAAATAAATACAGGAGTTATTAAAAGTTTTATACATATAAGTAAAATTAACGAAAGAGACTGTAATCTAATAGAACCACAAACTTGTAATTATCCTGAAAATGAAAGAGAAATAATAATAACCAAAAGTATTAACTTGAAATTCAAAATCCAAGATTTAGAATATAAAATAAATATAGGAGTAATAGATTATAATAGTTTTAATGAATTATTATTAAGAAGTGATTTTCTTTTAACTATGATAGATTATAAAATTAATAATGAAGGAATTGAAATAAATGACCAAGAAAAATGAGATTTGTAAATAAGATATGAATATCCAAGGAAAAATACAAAAGAAAAACAAAAATAAAAAATAATAAAAACTAGCTAGAATCCTGTGCAAAAGAAATGAAATTAGAAAATGATATAAAACAACTAGAACAACATGGTAATAAATTTGATGAAATATGGATAGATATGGAAAATGGATGGAAGAAAAGGATAAATAATCTGAGTAACTTTAATGAAAAAATTGATGCAATATGGAATGAAATAATAGTGAAAGAACAGATAAAAAATACCCTGATAATAATAGATTAAATGAGAGAAAATCAAACACAAATACAACAATTAATAAAAGAAGAATTAACAAAATTATGGAATGTATCTGAAGTACCAACGTTTAAAATAATACTAGAACAACTTAACATATTGGTAGCACATATAAGTAAAGAAAAACAGATAATAGGAGAAGACGAACCTAGTACAAGTCAAGAAAGAACAGTTGAAAAAATAGTTGATAATACAATTAAACAATCAGAACTAGTACCAATAGATGCATAGAGAAGAAGTAAAGAACCTATAATGGTAGATATTAGTAAAATAAAATCTAACTTATCAGAATCAGGCGGAAAAACATTAGATAACCTAGCAATATTACATAAAAAGGACAATTTTAATGAAAAATCAAGAACATAGTGTAATCACATTTCTTAAAAACCATGGAAAAGATATAATAGAAAAGGAAAGGTACAAGCATGAACCAATAAGAAATAAAGACTCTAAAAATGCACCAAATAAAAATAAAAAGGGTGAAAATATATATTTAACTGACACAGAAAAAATTGAATACTTACACCTAAAGTTAGAAAAATAGGAACAACAAACATCAGAATTACAAAGAAAATACAAAATTAAAATCACATAATAATGAAGAATGACTGAGTAAATATAAGAAAATATAAACATAAGTTTAAGGATACAAAGAAAATATTAAAAGAAACAAAGATAGAATTAATACAGACGAAAGATGAATTAAATCAAGTCAAACAAGAAATGGAAGAGTTAAAAGAAGAGTTAAATATTCTAAAAGAACAAATGATAAGGTTAAAAGGGAAAAAGAAAGTAGAGAAAATATATAAAAAAAAGTGATGAAAATACTACTAGTAGTGAAAAAACTAATAAAGATACAGACAAAGATAGTAATACAGAAAATGAGTTAACTAACCAAGAAATACAAGTAGCAAAATTTATAGAAGAAATAGAACAAGAAGAAAACTCAGAATTAGTAAAAGAAAATAATCAAATAATGGAAGCTTTAGAAAAAATGAAAAATGTAAATGCAATTATAGAAGAAGAATCTGAAAGCGATATAGAAGAAGAATTTAACATACATATAGAAACAGAAATAGAGAC
Source organism: Anisodus acutangulus (assembly GCA_029783415.1). Taxonomy (NCBI): domain Eukaryota; kingdom Viridiplantae; phylum Streptophyta; class Magnoliopsida; order Solanales; family Solanaceae; genus Anisodus; species Anisodus acutangulus. The sequence goes on from CM056504.1 coordinate 13,781,583, forward strand.
AGGTGATATAGAAAATGAAGATACTAAGGACTATCCTGAAGAAGAATTAATAGACCATAATTTAGAAGTAATAACAAGACGACATAATAATCTATCAAAACATATATCAGTAGGACAACAAGCTGAATTCAAAGAATTTATAGGATCAATGTCACAAGGAGTAAACTTTAATGGATACTTTCTAGATTTAGACAATGTTTACGATGAATAAGCAATAGGTAGAAGAATAAATTATTGGAACCTTAAAATGTATATAGCATTAATGAACTCTACACATACTGATAACCTAGATTACATTTATGACTTAATATGTAAAACATTAATTGGAAAGGTAGCATATTGGATGGAATCTATAGCATACCAACTAAGAGGAGAAGTATTTGGTCATGCCAGAGACTGGAAATCTCTGCTAATGATATTTGATATTGTACTTTTAAGAGAAAAATGGTTAGTAACAAGAGAAAATGTATTTGCAGAAAGAAAAACTGAAATTATAATGAAACTAAATAACATGAGATGCTGTAAAATGAATAGATTACCAGAATATATAATAAGTTTTAGTAAATTCTTTTATGAAGCAAGATTTTCACCACAAGATTGTATAATATATCAACAACTTTATTATCATCATTTACCAACACCATATAATACTGAAGTATCAAAAGAATATACTCAACTAGAACCAAGAAAAATACATTAGGAGAAAGAATAAGAGTACTAAGAGCATAATTAATGCGAAAATGTGAAGAGCATAGAATGCAACAAAAAATTAAAAAAAGATAAGAAAGTAGTATTAAGAGAAATATGTGGATTGACAGAAAGAAGACTAGTATTTGGATGTGATGAAAAAAGAAAAGAAAGGAAATAAAAGAAAGGTTATAGAAATAAAAAATACCAAAAGAAAGGATATCAAAAATACAATGGATGCAATAAACCATACTATAAACCTTATAGGAAAAAGAGATTTAAAAAATATAGAAATACTTCTGAAACTAGGAAGAGATTTAAACATAAGAGGAAATTTAGAAAAAGAAAGTATATAAAACCTTTAGATGAAAAACCCAAAGAATGTAAATGTTGGAATTGTAATGAAAAAGGACACTATGCTAATAAATGTCCAAAACTAAAGAAATTTATTTTCTTATAGTATGTTTGGCCAATCTCCTAAAATTTGCTTATTTTAAAAAGTACTTTTGGTGAAAAATAATTTGTGTTTGGCCAAACTTTTGAAAAATGTGCTTTTAAATGTAAATTATGAATAAGAACATGAATATATTTACTTAATAATTAATAGTGTTATAAAGTAGATAAATAATTTAAATATTTATTATGAAATACTACTATTAAGCTTTCATTTCATTTTTAGCAACGATCCAAACAAAAAATAGTTTATGAAATTGAAAAAAAAATACAAAGCATAAAAAACCTTTATATGTAGAATACATAAAAAACAATTATTCAAGAAATCATATCTTATTAAAAATGAGTAGTTGATCACGTTAAAGGTCATATTGCCGTCAAAATATTGTCGTTGAAGGCTTGATGTAGAATATCGTATTTATTACTAGGTTTAATTAAGTAGAATTATTATGGTATATAACTTCTTTTACTAAGGGTATTATTTCCAAGACAAATTAAAAACTGCTTCTGCTTTTGAGAAAAAACTATTTTTTTTAGCTTTTGAAAAATTGTTTGTGCTACTCCCAAAAACACTTATTTTTCTCCAAAAGCTTGGTCTAACACCTCTTTTTTTTTTAAAATAAGCACTTATTGGAAAAAATAAGTACTTTTCGGGGGAAATAAGCTTGGCCAAACAGGCTATAATAGACAAAAATATCCCTATCATAAATACATATTTACTAAGTATATCCCTCATTAATCCATTAACTTATAATTAATACTCCGTTGTTTTATTTTACGTTGTATTTTTTAGTTGAATTTTAATTTGCGGAATGATTTTAAATTTTATTTTTATTGGCGTTTTTAGTATATTTAAATCACTATGTTGATATTATATCAATATTTAATATTTTTTTGGTTTATCTATGTATTATATTAAGTAAAAATTTTAATATGAACTTTAAAATTTTAATTAAATAAAGGTAAAAACTTAATTAAAGTCTTTCATATAGATATTTAAAATAATTTCTCTCTATAGAATAATTTTTATAACAAACGTTCATTGATACTTGTCTTTTTTGGTAATTTGACACTCAAAGGCATTTTTTTTAAAAGATTAGTCAAACACAAATGTGCTTATCAAAAGCACTTTTCAAATGAATTAGTCAAACACAAACTAGTTCTCACCAAAAGTACTTTTTAAAAAACACTTTTAAAAAAAGTACTTCTCAAAATAAACAGTTTTTAGCCGTTTGACCAAATAGGCAGTGTAAGAATTGGTTTTTATGCTATTAGTGGATTTTGTTAGTTATCATTTTATCAAATTAACAATTAATGTGTATCAAGGGATTTATCTACAATTACTTATTAAGTGATTTAAATGTGTAAATAATGCTTATGTGATCTTCTAGTGGTATGTCCTCTTAATATTCGCTTGATTGTTGTTATAATTCTGATTGCTTTTATTTCAATATTATTTTTTTCAGATTTTGTCCCATGAGAGTCATAATGTATAGTTTGGTCCCTAAAGTTTCAACATGTACAGTTTGATCCCTGAAGTTTTAAGAAAGTCAGAATTGTGCAGAGAGATCAGAAACGTCAACAGCACTCAATTCAACCATTTATTTTGGCTGAATTACTCTTCCTAAATGGTCAATCCGTTGCACATCTTCACCATTTATTTTGGAGGAATTACTACCTCCATAATTGTCATTACTTGGCCAGTAATGGCACTTATGGAGGCAGTTCATGAGCCTCTCCTCACCTATATAAAGACCCTCTTGTCACCATTGTTGAGGTACACGAAAAAACAGAAACATAATTCATCTTCCTACAATCTTCCAAACATCATTTCATTACTTAAAATTCTTCACGGTAGCACTTGAATTTTCTTTGCTCAATTGTTCCTTTGCTGTTTTATGTTGGGAGACAATTGTCCAGGACGTATAAAGGATACATATGGGGCAATATTGTCTTAAAGATAGAGTGTAAACACTCGACTCAGCATACACAAAAACAGTTTCAGTTTCTTGTTCAAGATTATTGTAATTTCAGTTTGTTGTTGAATTATAATTTCAGTTCTTGTATTACTTAGCAGTTACTTGTAATTTTCATTTCCTGCACCTTTGTAACCAACAAGTTTAAGACCATAATGGCTTACTGTAACTGCTGCAACATGGCTGGAAACATTACCGATGCTGTTGCTGCTGCTACTGTTGCTGCCTCTCAAGGCAACAATGCTGCCTTCCCCGCTACTGCCGCTACTGGCCAAGGCAGCAACTCTGCTACCTTCACTGCTGCTGCCGCTACTGTTCAAGGTAGCAACTCCGCTGCCTTCCCGACTGCTGTTGCTCCACCTTCTGCTTCCCACTACCATGATCGCCCTGAAAAATTCATGGGATCAGAATTTAAGAGATGACAGCAAAAGATGTTGTTTTACTTAACAGTTATGGGCATAGCCCGGTTCCTAACGGAAGATCCTCCACAAGCTGGAGACGAAATGAACTCTTCGCCTAATGAAACGGGTGAAGGGGGCCTTGGTATCCATGTCATTAATGGCATGAAGATGGTTCTTGATGCGTGGAATCATAGCGATTTCATGTGTAAGAATTACATACTGAACTGCTTGGTAGACCTTCTCTACACGGTCTATTACACCGTTGGCACTACCAAAGAGCTGTGGGAAAAACTGCAAAAGAAGTACAACGCACAAGATGCGGGTACTAAGAAGTTCATCGTTGGGAAATTTCTAAAATTCCAAATGGTGGATAGTAAGACAGTGATGTCCCAAGTCCAGGAATTCCAAATGATTTTATATCACCTGGATTTGGAAGGAATGAAACCAAATGAGCAGTTTTTGGTTGCATCGCTGATTGAAAAGTTACCTCCTTCGTGGAATGAGTTTATTAGTTACTTAAAACTCAAGACAAAGGAGATGACATTTGAAGAGCTTATTATCAAACTCCAAATCCAGGAAGATAATAAGAAAACCTTGCCTAGGGGTAGACAACCTACTGAGACAAAGGTAAATCTGGCTGAGGCCAAAGGGAACTCAAGCAAGAAGCGGAAGTTCCAGAAAGACGGCAAGGCCCAGGCAGCGGAGATGTTCAGAGGTAACTGTCACCACTGTGGGAAACTTGGTCATAGGATCAAGGAATATCGCAAGCTCAATACTGCACAACAACAGAAAGCCAAGTCTAAAGGCAACGCGCATGCTAACGTCGTCAAGGACACGCTCCTAGATGACATGATTGAGAAATTCTCGGCAGTGATGCTAAAATCCAACTTGGTTGAGAATCCGATGCAGTGGTGGATGGACACAAGTTCTACCAGACACATCTGTTCCAACAGAGATGCCTTCTCCACGTACACACCATTCACCGACAAGAAGCTGTGCATGGGCAACAACGCTTCGTCTGACGTGCTGGGAGTAGGAAAGGTGGTCCTGAATATGACTTCCGGTAAGGAGCTCACTCTGAATGAAGTGATGCACGTCCTAGAGATTAGAAGAAATTTAATTTCTGGACCTTTATTGGTTAATGCTGGTTTTAGGCTAGTGTTTGAATCCAATAAGTTTGTACTCACTAAGAATGGCACATTTGTGGGGAGAGGCTTCGTCTGTGAAGGCCTCTTCAAAGTGAATGTCATGTCTGTAATGCGTCCAAGTAATAAAGTTGAACCTCTTCTTATTTGCTTGAGTCTTCTAATTTATGGCATCATAGATTAGGACACGTTAACTACAAGTCTATCCAAAGGCTGATAAAGATGGAGTTGTTGTCGTCTATCGACGTAAACCCTCAACATAAGTGTGAGGTGTGCGTAGAGGCAAAACTCACCAAGCTTCTTTTTCGATCCGTCGAAAGGAATACCGCTCCTCTAGAACTTATTCACACAGATATATGTGATTTGAAGTTCGCACAAACTAGAGGGGGGAACAAGTACTTTGTGACATTCATTGATGATAGCACAATGTATTGTTACCTTTACTTGTTGAAAAGTAAGGATGAAGCCTTTGAAGCATTCCGACGTTACAAAGCAGAACTTGAGAACCAACTAAGCCTACGGATTAAATCTATTCGTAGCGATAGAGGGGGAGAATATGTAGCGCCATTTGAGGAATACTGTGCCCAAGAAGGCATTATTCATTAAACGATGGCTCCATACTCACATCAATCAAACGGTGTGGCGGAACGTAAGAATCGCACATTGAAGGAAATGATGAATGCCTTGCTTATCAATTCCGGTTTTCCCCAAAACATGTGGGGAGAAGCCGTTCTTACCGCTAATACGATTCTTAACAGAGTCCCACATAAGGGTAAGGACAAAACTCCATATGAATCATGGAAGGGAAAGAAACCTACCTACAAATATTTTAAGGTATGGGGTTGTTTAACAAAGGTTGAAGTACCCAAGCCAAAGCAGGTCAAGATTGGGCCTAAGACTGTAGATTGCATATTCATCGGATATGCAAATAACAGTAGTGCTTATCGCTTCTCAGTGCATAAGTCAGATATTCCAGATATCCACCAGGGTACAATTGTGGAATCAAGGAATGCTCTATTCTTTGAAGACACCTTTCCTAGAAAGGAAAAAGACATAACCTCTCGCAAACGAAGTTATGCACAAAGATCTCAAGAACCGGGAGTCATTGACAGCCCGAATCTAGATGATTCAGATCTAGCGGATCTCGAGGTGGCTGAACATCCGGAATCTAGTGTTCCAGATTCTCAGAACTTGGAGACTCCAGAGATGGATCTAAGGCAAAGTAAAGGGCCAAGAAGGATAAATCCTTCGGTCCTGACTTTGTAGCTTATATGGTTAATGATGAACCAAGGACAATTGCTAAAGCATTGTCAACTCCAGAAGCACCGCTCTGGAAAGAAGCTATTTAGAGTGAAATAGGCTCCATTCTGCATAACCATACTTGGGAGTTGGTTGATCTTCCTCCAGAAAATAAACCGTTGGGTTGTAAATAGATACTCAAACGGAAATACAAAGCAGATGGGTCTATAGATAAGTACAAGGTCAGGTTGGTAGTCAAGGGCTATCGGTAGACAGAAGGCTTTGACTACTTTGACACATACTCCCCGGTATTCCGGATGACATCCATACGGGTATTTATTGTGATCGCAGCTTTGCGTGACCTTGAGATACATCAAATGGATGTCAAGACAACCTTCCTAAACGGTGATTTGGAAGAAGAAATTTATATGGACCAACCCGAGGGGTATGTGGTTCAAGGGCAAGAGAAGAAAGTCTGTCGGCTTGTCAAATCTCTGTACGGGCTGAAACAAGCCCCGAAACAATGGCATGAAAAATTTGATAGTACTCTACTATCGAAGGGTTTCGCCATTAATGAGTGTGATAAATGTGTCTACACGAAAGGTAACTCTGACTCATTTGTTATGATATGCCTATATGTAGATGACATGCTGATCACAAGAAGCAGTCCTAGGGTAATCCTAGAGACTAAGAACATGTTGAAACAATGCTTCGACATGAAGGATATGGGTATCGCAGATGTCATCTTAGGAATTAAAATCTCTAAGACGTCTGACGGACTAGTCTTATCTCAGTCTCACTACATCGAGGATGTTTTGAGAAAGTTCGAGATGTTAGACAGTTCACCGATAAAGTCACCAATGGATACAAATCAAAAGCTTGATAAAAATCTTGGTGCACCTGTATACTAGAAGCGATATGCACAGGTGATCGGTAACTTGATGTGTATAACAAACTGCACCCGACCTGATATTGCTTATGCAGTCAATAAGTTGGCTAGGTTCACTCGTAATCCGAGTGATAATCACTGGAAGGCGTTGAATGGGGTATTACAATACCTGAAATACACGTTAACTTTCGGGTTACACTATTCGAGATATCCAACTGTACTAGAGGGGTACAGTGATGCAAACTGGATATCTGATATAGAGAACACCAAGTCCACCAGTGGGTATGTATTTACAATTGGTGGTGGGGCTGTGTCTTGGAAATCCTCTAAGTAAACTTGCATCACCCGATCCACGATGGAATCAGAGTTTATCGCTTTAGACAAAGAAGGAGAAGAAGTTGAGTGACTTCATGACTTCTTAGAGGATGTTCCGTGTTGGAACAAACCCGTACCTTTGGTAATGATCCACTGCGACAGTCAGTCGGCTCTAGAAAGGGCACGGAATGCTATGTACAATGGTAAGTCTCGTCATATTAGATGGAGGCATAAGACCGTTAGGCAACTGATCACCACAGGTGTAATATCCATTGATTACATTAAGTCAAAGGATAATATAGCAGACCTATTGACAAAGGGCTTACCCAAGGATCAGATGGCTTGCTTGTCTAGGGGAATGGGCTTAAAACCCAAAATATAAGGACCAATACAGTGGTAACCCAACCTTACTAACTGGAGATCCCAGTAATTCGGTTCAATGGAAAAACTAAGCTGTAAAGGTTCAGTTGATCGCTTCAGTGGAAACATGAGCACTTCGGATAGTGATTTCTGTAAAGAAACACCAAATCCAAAGGCGTTCCCGCGATAGACGTTAAGTGCTATCTGCAGTATGGGTAAAGTTTAAGTTTTCAAAACCTTTAATGATCCTCAACAGTTGAGGTTAGGTTTTGGAAAACTTTTAATGGTTCCTAACACTTATGAAGTGGGGTATAGCAGGATACCTTGTAGGAGACCACCTATTTAAGTGCGAGGACGGGCCGCCTCAAATGAACACACTTAAGAATCCAAGAAGTTGTCCATGGCCACAACGGACAAAATATTACGAAGAAGAGAGTAAGGGAATTTGTTGTGTTGGTACTATTGACTTGTCTTACACTAAACACTGACGGTTCAATACATCACGTTCACCGCGCAGTAAGTAAGTCCGATGGTATTTAACTATGGAAGGTTCAAAGCTGAAGCTACCTCTCCTTATGCAACATAGGTCCGTTGAAATATTGCTGGAAATGAAAAGGCACCATGTGAGTGCTCCAAAATCTCTTTCAAGAGGGGATTGTTGGAAATTTGCCTTTGGCGGAAGTTGCGTCCGAGCAACTTTAACGGCTTAAACACTAGTGTTACGCATGTTGGAGAATCCGGTTCTTCACACGTGCATGATCTACTAAGTACGTAGATAACTGTAGGGTCAAGGATCGTCAAATTTCGTTGAGAAATGAAAGAGATATTGGTCCACGAAGTGAGGTGTTTGAAGCATGGAAAAGTGTGGTATGGGATCAATTTTCCCTCATCGGTGGAGGAAGAAAGAATTGTTTTTTTTTATAAGACTCAAAGTTGGCTTGGGGTTTGGGACCCCAAGGGGTATCCCATGTGTTTAAAGGAGGGAGGACATAGATGTGCTTCGGTTCGAGGAAAGCCCACACGCTGCCGCCGCCCGTCCGGCCTGGTCACGGCCGCTGGTGTGGCTTCTTCTGATATTATCTTTTTGGACCAGAGAACTTTGTCAGATGTACAGTTTGATCCCTGAAGTTTCATATGTACAGTCTAGACCAAAATTCTTTCATATGTACATTTTGGTCCCTGGAATTTCAACATGTACAGTTTGGTCCCTGAAGTTTCAAGAAAGTCAGAAATTGGGCAGAGAGATCAGAAACGTCAACAGCACTCAATTCAGTCATTTATTTTGGCTGAATTACTCTTCCTAAATGGTCAATCCGTTGCACATCTTCACCATTTATTTTGGAGGAATTACTACCTCCATAATTGCCATTACTTGGCCAGTAATGGCACTTATGGAGGTAGTTCATGAGCCTCTCCTCACCTATATAAAGACCCCATTGTCACCATTGTTGAGGTACACGAAAAACAGAAACATAATTCATCTTCCTACAATCTTCCAAGCATCATTTCATTACTCAAAATTCTTCACGGTAGCACTTGAGTTTCCTTTGCTCAATTGTTCCTTTGTTGTTTTATGTTGGGAGACAATTGTCCAGGACGTATAAAGGATACATACGGGGCAATATTGTCTTAAAGACAGAGTGCAAACACTCGACTCAGCATACACAAAAACAATTTCAGTTTCTTGTTCAAGATTATTGTAATTTCAGTTTGTTGTTGAATTGTAATTTCAGTTCTTGTATTACTTAGCAGTTACTTGTAATTTCCGTTTCCTGCACCTTTGTAACCAACAGATACTCATTTGGGAAGAGAGGTTGCCCACAAGATATCCAATTCCAGACAAGAATTTCTCTTGCAGGTTTCTTGGTAAGAGCTGGTTGGTCAAACTTTGAACTTCATCTAGTAAACTTCTTACTAAAACTGCTGAGGCAGTCACAGTGGTATATGATGATAGCACTGCTGTAGTTGATGGCATACTTGAAAGAGAAAACATGCTGCCAGATTCAACTTTTATTGGTTTAGCTACTAGGAATAAGAAGGTTTGTTCTGTTTGCATGGCTAAGCAAGGCTTTTATAACCACCTAAATTGCAAACTTTTAGCAGAAGCTAATTGAAATTTTGTTAAGAGGCATACTAGTCAACGTGAAGGGAACATTAATTAGCTTGTTTGGAAGAAGAGCATAGCATGGACAAGATCGAATACGTCAATGGACACAACTTCTTAAGCAATTCTTGGGAAGGATATTGTCAAAGTGAAGAAAAGAGGAGAAATAAATGAATCAAGTTTCCTAGTGAACTTGTTTGACCAAGGCTACTACTAGCCTGACCAAGCTTCCAAACAAGTTTTTTTTTAAAGTATTTGTTAAAGTATTTTTTGTTAGAAGTATTTTTTGGAAAATAACCATTTATGTTTGTCTAATTAATTTAAAAATAAAAATACTTTTATCAATATTACAGTTGTACTTTTGTGCTTGACCAATGTTGCAAAAGTGTTTTGGAAAAGTACTTCATCTGTTCCAAAAAAAATAACTCATTTTCCTTTTTAATTCTTCCAAAAAGAATGATATAATTTCTTATTTGACAATAATTTAACTTTAAACTTTATTTTTTACGTAAAACGATATGATCTACAACCACACAAATATCTTTCACTTATTTTAGATCATAAAATTCAAAAGTCTTCCTTTATTTCTTAAAGTGTGTGCCAAATAAAAGTACATCACAAATTGGGACGGAGGGAGTACTTTTTTTAGCATCTGAAAAATAATTTTTAAAAATACCTTTTTTTTCCTTTCTAAAAACTTGGACAAATACCTCAACTTTCTAAAATAAGCCATTCTTTTACTAAACAAAAAAGCACTATTGACTTTCTAAAAGCGTGGCCAAATAAATAAGTACATCTCTTGCAATTGTGTTAATTGATTATCCTATTTAATCAAAAATATTTTGACCCCAAACTTAAGAGTGGTGGGACTTGAGTTATTGAAATTGACTATGCTAGATCTTTGCATTCTTAATTCTATCAAAGAGGGGATTCTGTTGGAAATTAGTCTTTGGCGGGAGTTGCGATCGACCAACTTTAACGGCTTAAACACTAGTGTTACGTATGTTGGAGAATCCGGTTCTTCACACATGCATGATCTACTAAGTACGTAGATAACCGTAGGGCCAAGAATCGTCAAATTTCATTGAGAAATGAAAGAGATATTGGTTCACGAAGTGAGGTGTTTGAAGCATGGAAAAGTGTGGTATTGTGTTCAATTCTCCCTCATCGGTAGAGGAAGAAAGAATTATTATGTATATAAGACTCAAAATTGATTTGGGATTTGGGACCCCAAGGGGTATCTCATGTGTTTAAAGGAGGGAGGACCTAGATGTACTTCGGTTCGAGGAAAGACCACACGCGTGCCGCCGCCGCCCCCCCGTCCCGTCCGGTTCCGAGTTTCGGGTTCCGGGTTCTCGGGCTGTGGGCTGTGGGTCTTCTGATATTATCTTTTTGGGCCAGAAAACTTTGCCAGAAGTACAGTTTGATCCCAGAAGTTTCAGATGTACAGTTTGGACCAGAATTCTTTCAGATGTATAGTTTGATCCCTGAAGTTTTAAGATGTACAGTTTGGTCCCTAAAGTTTCCAGAAAGTCATAATGTGGACGGTCAAAGCAGAAACGCCACAACACTCAATTCAGCCTTTTATTTTGGCTGAATTACTCCTCCTATAATGGTCAATCCGTTGGTCTTTCACAATTTATGTTGGTGACTTTACTACCTCCATAATGGCCATTATTTGGCTGTTATGGAGGCAGTTTTTCAGTCCCTCCCTCACCTATATAAACATCCCCTTACACCATTGTTGAGGACTAACACTAAGACTTCATATACACGAAAATACACAAAGCAGAAAACTCTTCTTCCTACAACTTCCAAGCATCATTTCGTTACTCAATATTCTTCATGGTAGCACTTGAGTTTCCTTTGCTCAAGTGTTCCATTGTTGTTTTATCTTGGGAGACAAATTGTCCAGGACGTATAAAGGATACATACGGGGCAATATTGTCTTAAGGACAGAGTGCCACACTCGACTCAACAAAAATAGTTTCCAGTTTTTCTTGTGCAACAATTGTAATTTCAGATTTCTAGTTGAATTATTGAATCTTTGTTTATCCTTTCGAATACTTGTAATAGTTATATACTTCCCGTACTGCTTTATAAAGTACAAGAGTAAAATCTCCCAACATCTTAAGACAATATTGTATAGTATTACTATTAGTGTTCGAAAGATGTCGGTCAAAAGTTGTGTGACCAAATCTGGATATGGCAATGGTTTTCTGGTAGAAGAGAGTGATGATGATGAACGTGTTCATGGTGTCACCGCTACCAAGACTGGTGGGAACAAGCGCTCTCGAGAGCCTGAGGATGTCAACTGGGATAAGAGGAAAAGACTGAAGATGTTATTCTATCTTGCAGCAGAAGGCCTATATTTGTCCCAGACAAAAGATCCGAATAATGGTGAGAAGGAAATGGACACTCAGTCTGATGAAGTGACTGAAGTGAGCCAGAATTCAAAATTGGGATAAGTATTTTTCTTACTTGTCAAGAATAAAGATTAAATGATAAGTATTTTTCTTACTTGTCAAGAATTAAGATTAAATGATGTCTGATTAAAAATGGATTAAAGTAAGGAGGAATATGAAAATAATTTATATTCCTTACGCTTTAACAAATCAGAAGTTTAATCTCATCTTCTTTTCCGTTTAAAGATTGAATTTTGTAAACGACTTAAAAGAGATCCGTTCTTTTAAGTGTAATTATTAAAGTATGTAAAGTATGTTGGCACATACGAGGGAGAAAGATCCACTGACTGTGCGAAAACTGTTACCACACTTAAGTAAGAGCCAAAAATTATATGGGCACCAATCATAACGGAAGAAGTCTAAAAGTTAATGACGTTGAGCCTGTCATATTATTTGGCAGAAGATCCTTCATAGGATGATATTGGACACTCAGTCATACAAAGCCTCCGGGTGACTGGAGTGGGCCAAAATTCCTTTAATATGATGATATTGGACACTCAGTCATATAAAGCCTCCGGGCGACTGGAGTGGGGCCAGAATTCATTTCATAGGAAAAGTAATGGACACCTAGCAAGGTGGGCCAGAGTTTCCAGGTCTGAAATGATCTGAAGGCCTAAAGAAAGGCAGAAAAAAAATTGGACACTCAGTCTGCAAAGCAACTGCAGTGGGCCAGAGTATCCAGATCACATATGATCCGGTTACGCCCTAACCACGGGTAAGAGGTTGTTCATGTGAAGCAACGCCACCTCTAAAGTAGAAGGGGTTGAAGAGGTTGTCCTCAATAGGACTTCAGGGAATGGGATCACCCTTGTACCAACCTTGAATAATGTTTCCCGCCATGGTTATCAAAAAAGAAATATTCCTGCCCATAGTTTGTTCTCTGGCACTCTTGTACACTTCTAAGAAATAGTACCTCGTAGGTACTATCTTCATAGTAATGGGCTTTAGGATTTACTTTCAATCACCTAGTCTAATACTGTGTTTATTACTAAGGCTTATTGATTTTTAGATATCTATCAGCCTGGTGGAATGTGTGAAGATAGAGGAAAGGAGGAGTTGTATGGCACTAAATTATATGTACTATGGATATTCAAAATGAATCTCTGCTTAGCAGGACTTTCTTTCGTATCCTTTGGTAATCATCAACTGCTCTTTTTTTGTCAAACTGAAAATTTTATTTAACCAAGTAAAGCAGTTTATACACAACTAGCTTTGTTTTGAACTATAGAGCTAGATCTTATTCTTCCTATGCTAAGCTATCAATAACATATACAATATGAAAGCTTAAATAGGGTACTGTTGTAAACTAAATAACAATCTACTCCATTTGTTCATTTTTTGACCTCTAATGTGCAATTGCAGAACTATGTCTCTGATAATCTGAACATTTGACTTGCATTTGGCCTGAAATCTTCTAGCATTCCTCTCTGCCCATATCTGGTACACCACTGCTGCACTAAGAAATCCCAGAATACTTGCCCTTGGCCTAATGTTGTGTATATTTTGTGATAGCCAAGCCACTTTCTCAGGCCGTGTTCCTATTTGTCTCTACACTCCCACCCACTGTAAAATGGTGGTCCATATATAGTTTGTATATCTGCACTCAAATAAAAGATGTTGCAATGTTTCCACAGAGTTTGAGTTACACAGTACAATCTTGTACACTTACCCCACTTTGCAAGTCTATCTATTGTAGCAAGTCTACCCTAAACTGCAAGACAAAGAATGAACTGTTGCCTTGGTATGACCCATGTTGACATAATTAGGTTCTTCCATGCAGGCCTTGAGTGCTGAGGTATGAAGGAAACATATGACTTCTTGATGCTATATACTTCACCCACTGCAAATTGATCAATATGCCTAACAAAGCTCATATTAGGAAACCATTTCCTAGCTTCAAAAATTTTCCTCACAAGCCAACTTGCCTGTTTAGGAATATTCAGAGTATTGAGATCAGCAGCCTTGATATAGAAGTTATGTATCCATTTAACCCACATGGTATTTTTCTTTTCGGATAGATCCCATAACAGTTTGCAGATGGTTGCGCTATTTCATAGCCCAAACTCAATGATGTTAAGTCCTCCAGCTGACTTTGGTATGCACATAGAGTCCCAAGCTATCAAAGCTTTCTTAGAATTTTCATTACTGTCAGTCCAAAGAAATACTCTACACTCTTGTAACCATTTTAATGATCTGCTTGGGTAGCAAAAATACCTGCCCCCAGTAAGTCTGCATTTCAAAGAGTACACTTTTTATGAGTTGCAATCTCCCACCGTAGGATAGGAGTTTGGAAGACCAGCACCTTATTCTTGCAGTTATCCTCTCCACCAGTAGTAGACATTGTTGTATATTAAGTTTCATAGATGACAATGGTACTCCCATGTATTTAAAAGACATCTCTCCCATAGTGAATTGCATTTTATGAAGTATCTGTTCTTTGAAAGAGTCTGGAACACCAGCAACATAAAATGAGCTTTTATCCAGGTTGGCATGTAAACCTGATACTACTGAGAAATGGTTGAATGCTTGCAACAATAGTTGTATAGAACCGTTGTCTGCTCTACAACACATGATTAGATCATCAGCAAAACAAATGTGAACCATCTGCAATCTTTCACACTTGGGATGGTAATTGAAATTTGGATCATGTCTTAACTGCTTGAGAGACCTGTTCAAATACTCCATTACTAGTATAAACAAATAGGGTAACATAGGGTCCCCTTTCCTAAGCCTTTCTTTTGCCTGAAATTGTTAAGTTAGTGCCCCATTGATTAAGATAGAGTAGCTAACAGATGTCACATATGTCATAATCCAACCTACTATTTTGGAATGTAATCCAAACTCTAGTAGGACCATTTTAAGAAATCCCCATTCGACAAAGTCATAGGCTTTTCTTATGTCAATTTTCATAAAACATCTAGGTGACACATGTTTCATTTCATACCATTTCACTAATTCATGTGCAACTATGACATTGTCTAAGATACTTCTCCCCTCTATAAAGACTGACTTTGAAGGCCCTACTAGATGGTCAACTACTATTTTCAGCTTGGCTGTCAAGATTTTAGAAATCATCTTATATAATGTAGTACAACAAGCAATGGGTCTAAATTCCTTCACATAGTTTGGATTTGTCACTTTTGGGACCAGGGTGAGTGTGGTACAATTAATATTTTTAAGGAGTTTCCCATTATCAAAGAACTGAAGGATAGCCAGACTTACCTCCTCTCTTACTACTGACCAGTAATGTTTGAAGAGTTCTGCATGGAATCCATCAACACTAGGGGCCTTATCTGATGGTAGGCTCTACAAGGTGGCAATTATGTCTTCTCTAGTAACAGGCTGCATCATGAGTCTTTGTTGCTCAGTTGTCAAGCATGGACCATCTTTAACTATGGTAGGATCAATACAAGGCAGTTGTGGAACTGAGGTGCCCAGTAGTTGCTTGAAGAAGGCTATGAAATCTTGCTAACTAGTCTTGGATCTGTGATTCTATCTCCTTGATCGTTGCAAATTGAGGCCACCCTATTCCTTGCCTGTCTAGTTTTTAGATGAGCATGGAAAAACTTGGAGTTAGAGTCTCCATATGCTATCTATGTAGCTCTATACTTTTGCCTTAACACTTGTTCATGAATCATATCACATTTATGTAGTTGTGTTAGAAACATTCTTTCCCTAGCAATAAGAGTATCATCAAACATTGTGACCTGGAGTCCCTCATGAACTAGATGTAATTGTTCTCTTATATTGTCACACCCCAACCTAGGTGAGGTGAGGTGTAGCTGGCACCTGGTGCCGTACTGGCCCGAGAGAACCACTATGTAACTCATGGCTGCTAGATGTAACTAAGACAATCTTGGGCTGACTGGCCGAACTTATTCTTACTAAGCTATTGTGGGTCAAAGAAGCCTCTGTAAACATTTACACTGGGTAAAATCAATAAAACATAACTTGAGGGCCGGCAAGGCCACTGAAATGTTGTACATACTTGACCTGTGTCTACAAAGCTTCTAAAGATAACTGATATCTCGCAATGGCCGGGACAGGGCCTCGGCCTACCCATAGTCTTTACAAGTACATGCTACCTGACTTATAGAATCGGCTGCACTCCAGAAGAGGTGTAGTCCTATCGATCCTCCGATGAACGTCAACCTCATCTACTGAGAAGATTCGTCGAACTGATTACCTGCACCCCAGCAATGAGACTCAGTGCAAAGAAATGTATCAAGTATGTAAGGCAGAAAAATAGTATATATGTATAAACTCTAAAGCTGAAGAACGTGAATAAATATGTTGGAAATCTCTTCCGAACAGTAAAGGCGATAGTGGACTTACCACCAACTCTAGACATACTAGATGATAGAATATTAGGAAATTTACAAGATGCTTTAATATCAGTAATAAAAAGAAATTTAGTATATCAAAAACTAAAATTCACGGTACAACCAGATTTTAGTATTTCATTAAAAGACGAACATAAAGAATTAACTATAATACTATATTATAAATTAGATGGAATAACAATGCCACCAGGTAGCAAAGTAATAAGCATCGAGACAAAAAATGATATATGCCTTAACAGGAAATCATCATGTAAAGAAACAACATGAAATGAATATTTTAGTACCAAAGATGTATCAAAACATATTAGAACAAATAGAACACAAAGAAAATTCCAAAATAACCATACCAGAAGAAATACACATGGATTTTAGTACTAGAACCCTAACACCATCACAAAGAATAAGACCACAAATATAAGGGACAAAACTAATAATTAAAAAAGAATCAATAATATCAAGACAAAATAGCTTAATATTTAGACAACCAAAAATATTAGATTTAATAAATATATCGAGTAATAGATTAATGATTAAAGTAATAATATTCAACGATATGATAACAACTGATTGTATATCTGAAATAAATACAGGAGTTATTAAAAGTTTTATACATATAAGTAAAATTAACGAAAGAGACTGTAATCTAATAGAACCACAAACTTGTAATTATCCTGAAAATGAAAGAGAAATAATAATAACCAAAAGTATTAACTTGAAATTCAAAATCCAAGATTTAGAATATAAAATAAATATAGGAGTAATAGATTATAATAGTTTTAATGAATTATTATTAAGAAGTGATTTTCTTTTAACTATGATAGATTATAAAATTAATAATGAAGGAATTGAAATAAATGACCAAGAAAAAATGAGATTTGTAAATAAGATATGAATATCCAAGGAAAAATACAAAAGAAAAAACAAAAATTAAAAATAATAAAAACTACCTAGAATACTGTGCAAAAGAAATGAAATTAGAAAATGATATAAAACAACTAGAACAACATGGTAATAAATTTGATGAAATATGGATAGATATGGAAAATGGATGGAAGAAAAGGATAAATAATCCTGAGTAACTTTAATGAAAAAATTGATGCAATATGGAATGAAATAATAGTGAAAGAACAGATAAAAAATACCCTGATAATAATAGATTAAATGAGAGAAAATCAAACACAAATACAACAATTAATAAAAGAAGAATTAACAAAATTATGGAATGTATCTGAAGTACCAACGTTTAAAATAATACTAGAACAACTTAACATATTGGTAGCACATATAAGTAAAGAAAAACAGATAATAGGAGAAGACGAACCTAGTACAAGTCAAGAAAGAACAGTTGAAAAAATAGTTGATAATACAATTAAACAATCAGAACTAGTACCAATAGATGCATAGAGAAGAAGTAAAGAACCTATAATGGTAGATATTAGTAAAATAAAATCTAACTTATCAGAATCAGGCGGAAAAACATTAGATAACCTAGCAATATTACATAAAAAGGACAATTTTAATGAAAAATCAAGAACATAGTGTAATCACATTTCTTAAAAACCATGGAAAAGATATAATAGAAAAGGAAAGGTACAAGCATGAACCAATAAGAAATAAAGACTCTAAAAATGCACCAAATAAAAATAAAAAGGGTGAAAATATATATTTAACTGACACAGAAAAAATTGAATACTTACACCTAAAGTTAGAAAAATAGGAACAACAAACATCAGAATTACAAAGAAAATACAAAATTAAAATCACATAATAATGAAGAATGACTGAGTAAATATAAGAAAATATAAACATAAGTTTAAGGATACAAAGAAAATATTAAAAGAAACAAAGATAGAATTAATACAGCATTTAAAGATGAATTAAATCAAGTCAAACAAGAAATGGAAGAGTTAAAAGAAGAGTTAAATATTCTAAAAGAACAAATGATAAGGTTAAAAGGGAAAAAGAAAGTAGAGAAAATATATAAAAAAAAGTGAGGAAAAAACAACAAGTAGGGAAAAAACTAATAAAGATACAGACAAAGATAGTAATACAGAAAATGAGTTAACTAACCAAGAAATACAAGTAGCAAAATTTATAGAAGAAATAGAACAAGAAGAAACCTAAGACTTAGTAAAAGAAAATAATCAAATAATGGAAGCTTTAGAAAAAATGAAAAATGTAAATGCAATTATAGAAGAAGAATCTTAAAGCGATATAGAAGAAGAATTTAACATACATATAGAAACAGAAATAGAAGCAGGTGAGATACAAAATGAAGAAACTAAGGACTATCCTGAAGAAGAATTAATAGACCATAATTTAGAAGTAATAACAAGACGACATAATAATCTATCAAAACATATATCAGTAGGACAACAAGCTGAATTCAAAGAATTTATAGGATCAATGTCACAAGGAGTAAACTTTAATGGATACTTTCTAGATTTAGACAATGTTTACGATGAATAAGCAATAGGTAGAAGAATAAATTATTGGAACCTTAAAATGTATATAGCATTAATGAACTCTACACATACTGATAACCTAGATTACATTTATGACTTAATACCTAAAACACTAATTGTAAAAGTAGCATTTTGGATAGAATCCATAGCATACCAACTAAGAGGAGAAGTATTTAGTCATGCAAGAGATTGGAAATCTATGCTAATGATATTTGATATTGTACTAAAAAGAGAATTTTTAGGAGAAAAATGATTAGTAGCACGAGAAAACGTGTTTGCAGAAAGAAAAACTGAAATAATAATGAATCTAAATAACATGAAATGCTGTAAAATTAATAAACTACCAGAATATACAATAAGTTTTAGTAAATTCTTTTATGAAGCAAGATTTTTACCACAAGAAGGTTTAATATATCAACAACTTTATTATGATCATTTACCAACACCATATAATACTGAAGTATCAAAAGAATATACTCAACTAGAACCAAGAGGAAACACATTAGGAGAAAGGATAAGAGTACTAAGAGCATACTTAATGCGAAAATGTGAAGAGTATAGAATGCAACAAAAAATTAAAAAATATAAGAAACTAGAATTAAGAGAAATATGTGGATTTACAGAAAGAAGACTAGTGTTTGGATGTGATGATAAAAGAAAAGAAAGGAAATATAAGAAAGGTCATAGAAATAAAAAAAAAATACCAAAGAAAAGGATATCAAAAATACAATAGATACAATAAACCATACTACAAACCTTATAGGAAAAAGAGATTTTAAAAATATAGAAATACTCCTGAAGCTAGGAAGAGATTTAAACATAAGAGAAAATTTAGAAAAAGAAAGTATATAAAACCTTTAGATGAAAAACCCAAAGAATGTAAATGTTGGAATTGTAATGAAAAAGGACACTATGCTAATAAATGTCCAAAACTAAAGAAATTTATTTTCTTATAGTATGTTTGGCCAATCTCCTAAAATTTGCTTATTTTAAAAAGTACTTTTGGTGAAAAATAATTTGTGTTTGGCCAAACTTTTGAAAAATGTGCTTTTAAATGTAAATTATGAATAAGAACATGAATATATTTACTTAATAATTAATAGTGTTATAAAGTAGATAAATAATTTAAATATTTATTATGAAATACTACTATTAAGCTTTCATTTCATTTTTAGCAACGATCCAAACAAAAAATAGTTTATGAAATTGAAAAAAAAATACAAAGCATAAAAAACCTTTATATGTAGAATACATAAAAAACAATTATTCAAGAAATCATATCTTATTAAAAATGAGTAGTTGATCACGTTAAAGGTCATATTGCCGTCAAAATATTGTCGTTGAAGGCTTGATGTAGAATATCGTATTTATTACTAGGTTTAATTAAGTAGAATTATTATGGTATATAACTTCTTTTACTAAGGGTATTATTTCCAAGACAAATTAAAAACTGCTTCTGCTTTTGAGAAAAAACTATTTTTAGCTTTTGAAAAATTGTTTGTGCTACTCCCAAAAACACTTATTTTTCTCCAAAAGCTTGGTCTAACACCTCTTTTTTTTTTAAAATAAGCACTTATTGGAAAAAATAAGTACTTTTCGGGGGAAATAAGCTTGGCCAAACAGGCTATAATAGACAAAAATATCCCTATCATAAATACATATTTACTAAGTATATCCCTCATTAATCCATTAACTTATAATTAATACTCCGTTGTTTTATTTTACGTTGTATTTTTTAGTTGAATTTTAATTTGCGGAATGATTTTAAAATTTATTTTTATTGGCGTTTTTAGTATATTTAAATCACTATGTTGATATTATATCAATATTTAATATTTTTTTGGTTTATCTATGTATTATATTAAGTAAAAATTTTAATATGAACTTTAAAATTTTAATTAAATAAAGGTAAAAACTTAATTAAAGTCTTTCATATAGATATTTAAAATAATTTCTCTCTATAGAATAATTTTTATAACAAACGTTCATTGATACTTGTCTTTTTTGGTAATTTGACACTCAAAGGCATTTTTTTTAAAAGATTAGTCAAACACAAATGTGCTTATCAAAAGCACTTTTCAAATGAATTAGTCAAACACAAACTAGTTCTCACCAAAAGTACTTTTTAAAAAACACTTTTAAAAAAAGTACTTCTCAAAATAAACAGTTTTTAGCCGTTTGACCAAATAGGCAGTGTAAGAATTGGTTTTTATGCTATTAGTGGATTTTGTTAGTTATCATTTTATCAAATTAACAATTAATGTGTATCAAGGGATTTATCTACAATTACTTATTAAGTGATTTAAATGTGTAAATAATGCTTATGTGATCTTCTAGTGGTATGTCCTCTTAATATTCGCTTGATTGTTGTTATAATTCTGATTGCTTTTATTTCAATATTATTTTTTTCAGATTTTGTCCCATGAGAGTCATAATGTATAGTTTGGTCCCTAAAGTTTCAACATGTACAGTTTGATCCCTGAAGTTTTAAGAAAGTCAGAATTGTGCAGAGAGATCAGAAACGTCAACAGCACTCAATTCAACCATTTATTTTGGCTGAATTACTCTTCCTAAATGGTCAATCCGTTGCACATCTTCACCATTTATTTTGGAGGAATTACTACCTCCATAATTGTCATTACTTGGCCAGTAATGGCACTTATGGAGGCAGTTCATGAGCCTCTCCTCACCTATATAAAGACCCTCTTGTCACCATTGTTGAGGTACACGAAAAAACAGAAACATAATTCATCTTCCTACAATCTTCCAAGCATCATTTCATTACTTAAAATTCTTCACGGTAGCACTTGAATTTTCTTTGCTCAATTGTTCCTTTGCTGTTTTATGTTGGGAGACAATTGTCCAGGACGTATAAAGGATACATATGGGGCAATATTGTCTTAAAGACAGAGTGTAAACACTCGACTCAGCATACACAAAAACAGTTCCAGCTTCTTGTTCAAGATTATTGTAATTTCAGTTTGTTGTTGAATTATAATTTCAGTTCTTGTATTACTTAGCAGTTACTTGTAATTTTCATTTCCTGCACCTTTGTAACCAACAAGTTTAAGACAATAATGGCTTACTGTAACTGCTGCAACATGGCTGGAAACATTACCGATCCGTTGTCGCTGCCATCGTTGTCGCCTCTCAAGGCAACAATGTCGCCTTCCCGCCATCGCCGCTATCGCCAAGGCAAAGAACTCGCTACCTTCACTGGCCGCCGCCGCTACTGTTCAAGGTAGCAACTCCGCTGCCTTCCCGACTGCTGTTGCTCCACCTTCTGCTTCCCACTACCATGATCGCCCTGAAAAATTCATGGGATCAGAATTTAAGAGATGACAGCAAAAGATGTTGTTTTACTTAACAGTTATGGGCATAGCCCGGTTCCTAACGGAAGATCCTCCACAAGCTGGAGACGAAATGAACTCTTCGCCTAATGAAACGGGTGAAGGGGGCCTTGGTATCCATGTCATTAATGGCATGAAGATGGTTCTTGATGCGTGGAATCATAGCGATTTCATGTGTAAGAATTACATACTGAACTGCTTGGTAGACCCTCTCTACACGGTCTATTACACCGTTGGCACTACCAAAGAGCTGTGGGAAAAACTGCAAAAGAAGTACAACGCACAAGATGCGGGTACTAAGAAGTTCATCGTTGGGAAATTTCTAAAATTCCAAATGGTGGATAGTAAGACAGTGATGTCCCAAGTCCAGGAATTCCAAATGATTTTATATCACCTGGATTTGGAAGGAATGAAACCAAATGAGCAGTTTTTGGTTGCATCGCTGATTGAAAAGTTACCTCCTTCGTGGAATGAGTTTATTAGTCACTTAAAACTCAAGACAAAGGAGATGACATTTGAAGAGCTTATTATCAAACTCCAAATCCAGGAAGATAATAAGAAAACCTTGCCTAGGGGTAGACAACCTACTGAGACAAAGGTAAATCTGGCTGAGGCCAAAGGGAACTCAAGCAAGAAGCGGAAGTTCCAGAAAGACGGCAAGGCCCACGCAGCGGAGATGTTCAGAGGTAACTGTCACCACTGTGGGAAACTTGGTCATAGGATCAAGGAATGTCGCAAGCTCAATACTGCACAACAACAGAAAGCCAAGTCTAAAGGCAACGCGCATGCTAACGTCGTCAAGGACACGCTCCTAGATGACATGATTGAGAAATTCTCGGCAGTGATGCTAAAAGCCAACTTGGTTGAGAATCCGATGCAGTGGTGGATGGACACAAGTTCTACCAGACACATCTGTTCCAACAGAGATGCCTTCTCCACGTACACACCATTCACCGACAAGAAGCTGTGCATGGGCAACAACGCTTCGTCTGACGTGCTGGGAGTAGGAAAGGTGGTCCTGAATATGACTTCCGGTAAGGAGCTCACTCTGAATGAAGTGATGCACGTCCTAGAGATTAGAAGAAATTTAATTTCTGGACCTTTATTGGTTAATGCTGGTTTTAGGCTAGTGTTTGAATCCAATAAGTTTGTACTCACTAAGAATGGCACATTTGTGGGGAGAGGCTTCGTCTGTGAAGGCCTCTTCAAAGTGAATGTCATGTGCATGTAATGCGTCCAAGTAATAAAGTTGAACCTCTTCTTATTTGCTTGAGTCTTCTAATTTATGGCATCATAGATTAGGACACGTTAACTACAAGTCTATCCAAAGGCTGATAAAGATGGAGTTGTTGTCGTCTATCGACGTAAACCCTCAACATAAGTGTGAGGTGTGCGTAGAGGCAAAACTCACCAAGCTTCTTTTTCGATCCGTCGAAAGGAATACCGCTCCTCTAGAACTTATTCACACAGATATATGTGATTTGAAGTTCGCACAAACTAGAGGGGGGAACAAGTACTTTGTGACATTCATTGATGATAGCACAATGTATTGTTACCTTTACTTGTTGAAAAGTAAGGATGAAGCCTTTGAAGCATTCCGACGTTACAAAGCAGAACTTGAGAACCAACTAAGCCTACGGATTAAATCTATTCGTAGCGATAGAGGGGGAGAATATGTAGCGCCATTTGAGGAATACTGTGCCCAAGAAGGCATTATTCATTAAACGATGGCTCCATACTCACATCAATCAAACGGTGTGGCAGAACGTAAGAATCGCACATTGAAGGAAATGATGAATGCCTTGCTTATCAATTCCGATTTTCCCCAAAACATGTGGGGAGAAGCCGTTCTTACCGCTAATACGATTCTTAACAGAGTCCCACATAAGGGTAAGGACGAAACTCCATATGAATCATGGAAGGGAAAGAAACCTACCTATAAATATTTTAAGGTGTGGGGTTGTTTAACAAAGGTTGAAGTACCCAAGCCAAAGCAGGTCAAGATTGGGCCTAAGACTGTAGATTGCATATTCATCGGATATGCAAATAACAGTAGTGCTTATCGCTTCTCAGTGCATAAGTCAGATATTCCAGATATCCACCAGGGTACAATTGTGGAATCAAGGAATGCTCTATTCTTTGAAGGCACCTTTCCTAGAAAGGAAAAAGACATAACCTCTCGCAAATGAAGTTATGCACAAAGCTCTCAAAAACCGGGAGTCATTGACGGCCCGAATCTAGATGATTCAGATCTAGCGGATCTCGAGGTGGCTGAACATCTGGAATCTAGTGTTTCAGATTCTCAGAACTTTGAGACTCCAGAGATGGATCTACGGCGAAGTAAAAGGGCCAGGAAGGATAAATCATTCGGTCCTGACTTTGTAGCTTATATGGTTAATGATGAACCAAAGACAATTGCTAAGGCGTTGTCAACTCCAGAAGCACCGCTCTGGAAAGAAGCTATTTAGAGTGAAATAGGCTCCATTCTGCATAACCATACTTGGGAGTTGGTTGATCTTCCTCCAGAAAATAAACCGTTGGGTTGTAAATAGATACTCAAACGGAAATACAAAGCAGATGGGTCTATAGATAAGTACAAGGTCAGGTTGGTAGTCAAGGGCTATCGGTAGACAGAAGGCTTTGACTACTTTGACACATACTCCCCGGTATTCCGGATGACATCCATACGGGTATTTATTGTGATCGCAGCTTTGCGTGACCTTGAGATACATCAAATGGATGTCAAGACAACCTTCCTAAATGGTGATTTGGAAGAAGAAATTTATATGGACCAACCCGAGGGGTATGTGGTTCAAGGGCAAGAGAAGAAAGTCTGTCGGCTTGTCAAATCTCTGTACGGGCTGAAACAAGCCCCGAAACAATGGCATGAAAAATTTGATAGTACTCTACTATCGAAGGGTTTCGCCATTAATGAGTGTGATAAATGTGTCTACACGAAAGGTAACTCTGACTCATTTGTTATGATATGCCTATATGTAGATGACATGCTGATCACAAGAAGCAGTCCTAGGGTAATCCTAGAGACTAAGAACATGTTGAAACAATGCTTCGACATGAAGGATATGGGTATCGCAGATGTCATCTTAGGAATTAAAATCTCTAAGACGTCTGACGGACTAGTCTTATCTCAGTCTCACTACATCGAGGATGTTTTGAGAAAGTTCGAGATGTTAGACAGTTCACCGATAAAGTCACCAATGGATACAAATCAAAAGCTTGATAAAAATCTTGGTGCACATGTATACTAGAAGCGATATGCACAGGTGATCGGTAACTTGATGTGTATAACAAACTGCACCCGACCTGATATTGCTTATGCAGTCAATAAGTTGGCTAGGTTCACTCGTAATCCGAGTGATAATCACTGGAAGGCGTTGAATCGGGTATTACAATACCTGAAATACACGTTAACTTTCGGGTTACACTATTCGAGATATCCAACTGTACTAGAGGGGTACAGTGATGCAAACTGGATATCTGATATAGAGAACACCAAGTCCACCAGTGGGTATGTATTTACAATTGGTGGTGGGGCTGTGTCTTGGAAATCCTCTAAGCAAACTTGCATCACCCGATCCACGATGGAATCAGAGTTTATCGCTTTAGACAAAGAAGGAGAAGAAGTTGAGTGACTTCATGACTTCTTAGAGGATGTTCCGTGTTGGAACAAACCCGTACCTTTGGTAATGATCCACTGCGACAGTCAGTCGGCTCTAGAAAGGGCACGGAATGCTATGTACAATGGTAAGTCTCGTCATATTAGATGGAGGCATAAGACCGTTAGGCAACTGATCACCACAGGTGTAATATCCATTGATTACATTAAGTCAAAGGATAATATAGCAGACCCATTGACAAAGGGCTTACCCAAGGATCAGATGGCTTGCTTGTCTAGGGGAATGGGCTTAAAACCCAAAATATAAGGACCAATACAGTGGTAACCCAACCTTACTAACTGGAGATCCCAGTAATTCGGTTCAATGGAAAAATTAAGCTGTAAAGGTTCAGTTGATCGCTTCAGTGGAAACATGAGCACTTCGGATAGTGATTTCTGTAAAGAAACACCAAATCCAAAGGCGTTCCCGCGATAGACGTTAAGTGCTATCTGCAGTATGGGTAAAGTTTAAGTTTTCAAAACCTTTAATGATCCTCAACAGTTGAGGTTAGGTTTTGGAAAACTTTTAATGGTTCCTAACACTTATGAAGTGGGGTATAGCAGGATACCTTGTAGGAGACCACCTATTTAAGTGCGAGGACGGGCCGCCTCAAATGAACACACTTAAGAATCCAAGAAGTTGTCCATGGCCACAACGGACAAAATATTACGAAGAAGAGAGTAAGGGAATTTGTTGTGTTGGTACTATTGACTTGTCTTACACTAAACACTGACGGTTCAATACATCACGTTCACCGCGCAGTAAGTAAGTCCGATGGTATTTAACTATGGAAGGTTCAAAGCTGAAGCTACCTCTCCTTATGCAACATAGGTCCGTTGAAATATTGCTGGAAATGAAAAGGCACCATGTGAGTGCTCCAAAATCTCTTTCAAGAGGGGATTGTTGGAAATTTGCCTTTGGCGGGAGTTGCGTCCGAGCAACTTTAACGGCTTAAACACTAGTGTTACGCATGTTGGAGAATCCGGTTCTTCACACGTGCATGATCTACTAAGTACGTAGATAACTGTAGGGTCAAGGATCGTCAAATTTCGTTGAGAAATGAAAGAGATATTGGTCCACGAAGTGAGGTGTTTGAAGCATGGAAAAGTGTGGTATGGGATCAATTTTCCCTCATCGGTGGAGGAAGAAAGAATTGTTTTTTTTTATAAGACTCAAAGTTGGCTTGGGGTTTGGGACCCCAAGGGGTATCCCATGTGTTTAAAGGAGGGAGGACATAGATGTGCTTCGGTTCGAGGAAAGCCCACACGCGCGCCGCCGCCGCCCGTCCGGTCCGGGTCACGGGCTGTGGGCTGTGCTTCTTCTGATATTATCTTTTTGGACCAGAGAACTTTGCCACATGTACAGTTTGATCCCTGAAGTTTCATATGTACAGTTTGGACCAGAATTCTTTCATATATACAGTTTGGTCCCTGAAGTTTCAACATGTACAGTTTGGTCCCTGAAGTTTCAAGAAAGTCAGAATTGGGCAGACAGATCAGAAATGTCAACATCACTCAATTCAGTCATTTATTTTGGCTGAATTACTCTTCCTAAATGGTCAATCCGTTGCACATCTTCACCATTTATTTTGGAGGAATTACTACCTCCATAATTGCCATTACTTGGCCAGTAATGGCACTTATGGAGGTAGTTCATGAGCCTCTCCTCACCTATATAAAGACCCCATTGTCACCATTGTTGAGGTACACGAAAAACAGAAACATAATTCATCTTCCTACAATCTTCCAAGCATCATTTCATTACTCAAAATTCTTCACGGTAGCACTTGAGTTTCCTTTGCTCAATTGTTCCTTTGTTGTTTTATGTTGGGAGACAATTGTCCAGGACGTATAAAGGATACATACGGGGCAATATTGTCTTAAAGACAGAGTGCAAACACTCGACTCAGCATACACAAAAACAATTTCAGTTTCTTGTTCAAGATTATTGTAATTTCAGTTTGTTGTTGAATTGTAATTTCAGTTCTTGTATTACTTAGCAGTTACTTGTAATTTCCGTTTCCTGCACCTTTGTAACCAACAGATACTCATTTGGGAAGAGAGGTTGCCCACAAGATATCCAATTCCAGACAAGAATTTCT
This sequence comes from Anisodus acutangulus, assembly GCA_029783415.1. Taxonomy (NCBI): domain Eukaryota; kingdom Viridiplantae; phylum Streptophyta; class Magnoliopsida; order Solanales; family Solanaceae; genus Anisodus; species Anisodus acutangulus. The sequence goes on from CM056504.1 coordinate 13,809,553, forward strand.
CTTGCAGGTTTCTTGGTAAGAGCTGGTTGGTCAAACTTTGAACTTCATCTAGTAAACTTCTTACTAAAACTGCTGAGGCAGTCACAGTGGTATATGATGATAGCACTGCTGTAGTTGATGGCATACTTGAAAGAGAAAACATGCTGCCAGATTCAACTTTTATTGGTTTAGCTACTAGGAATAAGAAGGTTTGTTCTGTTTGCATGGCTAAGCAAGGCTTTTATAACCACCTAAATTGCAAACTTTTAGCAGAAGCTAATTGAAATTTTGTTAAGAGGCATACTAGTCAACGTGAAGGGAACATTAATTAGCTTGTTTCAGAAGAAGAGCATAGCATGGACAAGATCGAATACGTCAATGGACACAACTTCTTAAGCAATTCTTGGGAAGGATATTGTCAAAGTGAAGAAAAGAGGAGAAATAAATGAATCAAGTTTCCTAGTGAACTTGTTTGACCAAGGCTACTACTAGCCTGACCAAGCTTCCAAACAAGTTTTTTTTTAAAGTATTTGTTAAAGTATTTTTTGTTAGAAGTATTTTTTGGAAAATAACCATTTATGTTTGTCTAATTAATTTAAAAATAAAAATACTTTTATCAATATTACAGTTGTACTTTTGTGCTTGACCAATGTTGCAAAAGTGTTTTGGAAAAGTACTTCATCTGTTCCAAAAAAAATAACTCATTTTCCTTTTTAATTCGTCCAAAAAAGAATGATATAATTTCTTATTTGACAATAATTTAACTTTAAACTTTATTTTTTACGTAAAACGATATGATCTACAACCACACAAATATCTTTCACTTATTTTAGATCATAAAATTCAAAAGTCTTCCTTTATTTCTTAAAGTGTGTGCCAAATAAAAGTACATCACAAATTGGGACGGAGGGAGTACTTTTTTTAGCATCTGAAAAATAATTTTTAAAAATACCTTTTTTTTCCTTTCTAAAAACTTGGACAAATACCTCAACTTTCTAAAATAAGCCATTCTTTTACTAAACAAAAAAGCACTATTGACTTTCTAAAAGCGTGGCCAAATAAATAAGTACATCTCTTGCAATTGTGTTAATTGATTATCCTATTTAATCAAAAATATTTTGACCCCAAACTTAAGAGTGGTGGGACTTGAGTTATTGAAATTGACTATGCTAGATCTTTGCATTCTTAATTCTATCAAAGAGGGGATTCTGTTGGAAATTAGCCTTTGGCGGGAGTTGCGATCGACCAACTTTAACGGCTTAAACACTAGTGTTACGTATGTTGGAGAATCCGGTTCTTCACACATGCATGATCTACTAAGTACGTAGATAACCGTAGGGCCAAGAATCGTTAAATTTCATTGAGAAATGAAAGAGATATTGGTTCACGAAGTGAGGTGTTTGAAGCATGGAAAAGTGTGGTATTGTGTTCAATTCTCCCTCATCGGTAGAGGAAGAAAGAATTGTTATGTATATAAGACTCAAAATTGATTTGGGATTTGGGACCCCAAGGGGTATCTCATGTGTTTAAAGGAGGGAGGACCTAGATGTGCTTCGGTTCGAGGAAAGACCACACGCGTGCCACCGCCCGCCGTCCGTCAGGTTCGAGTTTGGGTTAGGGTTCTCGGAGTTCTCGGTGTGGCTGTGGGTCTTCTGATATTATCTTTTTGGGTCAGAAAACTTTGCCAGAAGTACAGTTTGATCCCAGAAGTTTCAGATGTACAGTTTGGACCAGAATTCTTTCAGATGTACAGTTTGATCCCTGAAGTTTCAAGATGTACAGTTTGGTCCCTGAAGTTTCCAGAAAGTCAGAATTTGGACGGTCAAAGCAGAAACGCCACAGCACTCAATTCAGCCATTTATTTTGGCTGAATTACTCCTCCTATAATGGTCAATCCGTTGGTCTTTCACCATTTATGTTGGTGACTTTACTACCTCCATAATGGCCATTATTTGGCTGTTATGGAGGCAGTTTTTCAGTCCCTCCCTCACCTATATAAACACCCCCTTACACCATTGTTGAGGACTAACACTAAGACTTGATATACACGAAAATACACAAAGCAGAAAACTCTTCTTCCTACAACTTCCAAGCATCATTTCGTTACTCAATATTCTTCACGGTAGCACTTGAGTTTCCTTTGCTCAAGTGTTCCATTGCTGTTTTATCTTGGGAGACAAATTGTCCAGGACGTATAAAGGATACATACGGGGCAATATTGTCTTAAGGACAGAGTGCCACACTCGACTCAGCAAAAACAGTTTCCAGTTTTTCTTGTGCAACAATTGTAATTTCAGATTTCTAGTTGAATTATTGAATCTTTGTTTATCCTTTCGAATACTTGTAATAGTTATATACTTCCCGTACTGCTTTATAAAGTACAAGAGTAAAATCTCCCAACAACTTAAGACAATATTGTATAGTATTACTATTAGTGTTCGAAAGATGTCGGTCAAAAGTTGTGTGACCAAATCTGGATATGGCAATGGTTTTCTGGTAGAAGAGAGTGATGATGATGAACGTGTTCATGGTGTCACCGCTACCAAGACTGGTGGGAACAAGCGCTCTCGAGAGCCTGAGGATGTCAACTGGGATAAGAGGAAAAGACTGAAGATGTTATTCTATCTTGCAGCAGAAGGCCTATATTTGTCCCAGACAAAAGATCCGAATAATTGTGAGAAGAAAATGGACACTCAGTCTGATGAAGTGACTGAAGTGAGCCAGAATTCGAAATTGGGATAAGTATTTTTCTTACTTGTCAAGAATAAAGATTAAATGATAAGTATTTTTCTTACTTGTCAAGAATTAAGATTAAATGATGTCTGATTAAAAATGGATTAAAGTAAGGAGGAATATGAAAATAATTTATATTCCTTACGCTTTAACAAATCAGAAGTTTAATCTCATCTTCTTTTCCGTTTAAAGATTGAATTTTGTAAACGACTTAAAAAAGATCCGTTCTTTTAAGTGTAATTATTAAAGTATGTAAAGTATGTTGGCACATACGAGGGAGAAAGATCCACTGACTGTGCGAAAACTGTTACCACACTTAAGTAAGAGCCAAAAATTATATGGGCACCAATCATAACGGAAGAAGTCTAAAAGTTAATGACGTTGAGCCTGTCATATTATTTGGCAGAAGATCCATCATAGGATGATATTGGACACTCAGTCATACAAAGCCTCCGGGTGACTGGAGTGGGCCAAAATTCCTTTAATATGATGATATTGGACACTCAGTCATATAAAGCCTCCGGGCGACTGGAGTGGGGCCAGAATTCATTTCATAGGAAAAGTAATGGACACCTAGCAAGGTGGGCCAGAGTTTCCAGGTCTGAAATGATCTGAAGGCCTAAAGAAAGGCAGAAAAAAAATTGGACACTCAGTCTGCAAAGCAACTGCAGTGGGCCAGAGTATCCAGATCACATATGATCCGGTTACGCCCTAACCACGGGTAAGAGGTTGTTCATGTGAAGCAACGCCACCTCTAAAGTAGAAGGGGTTGAAGAGGTTGTCCTCAATAGGACTTCAGGGAATGGGATCACTCTAAGATGAGGTGATACATGTTCCTAACTTGGTTTAAGGGACGATGTTGGTCAAGCTGGTTTGAGACTACTCCAACAGGTCTGTAATAACTAAGAATGGTACAGTATGTCTGTAGCCGAATGAATGATATATTTGTAATCCGTGCATCTATGCCATCATAGATTAAGACACGTTAAATAGCAAGTCATTTAAAAGCTAGCGAAGTTGAGATTGTTGCCTTCTTTCGACATAAATCCTCAAAATGAATGTGAGGTAGGCGAAGAGGCAAAATCACCTTTCCAAATTCCGTCAAGGGAATAGCGAAAGAAGTACCGCTCCTCTAGAACTTAGTCATACCTACTTGGGTGATTTGAAGTTTATACAAAATAGAGGGGGGAGACAAGTACGTTGTGATCTTCATTGATGATGGTACAATGTATGAAATCCTTTGTTTGTTGAACAGCAAAGATGAAGTTGTTGAAGCGGATAAGCGCTACAAAGCAGAAGTTGGAAATCAATTAAGCCTATGGATTGCGAAATTCATAGCGATAGAGGGGGAGAATGTGAAGCATCGTTCATTAAACGATTGTTCATTACTCACCTCAGTCCAACGGTGTTAGCCAAGCGCAAACCCGTACACCCAAGTTATGTGGGGCAAGGCGATCCTTACCGCTAATGTGATTCTCAACAGAACTCCGCATAAGGATAAGGATAACCCTCCGTGTAAGACATGGAAACGATCTCACATACAAATGTTGTGATGTGAGGAGGTTTCGTACCTAACGTTGTAGATTGCATATCCACTAGATCTGCAAATAACAGTAGTGCTTATCGCCTCTTGGCGTCAAAGAATGCTGAATTCATTGAAGATAAGTTTCCTTGAAATAGGAAAAAAGAGTAATTGCCGCGAGGGCCTGACTGTCCGGAACTAGACGTTCCGTATCTATAGGACTCGAAAGTTGCTGGCTATCCGGAACGTAATATTCCAGATCTGCAGAACTCAGGGATTCTAGATGTTGAACCGAGACGAAGCAAAGAAGGGGACAAAGACTTGTTCCAGTCCTTCTAGCGTGTATGGTTAAAAATGAACCATGGACAATTAATAAATAATTGTCATCTCCAAATGCGCTGCTTTGGAAAGAAGCTACAAAGAGAAATAGATTCTCTCATATAGAACCATACTTGCGTAATGGTTGATCTTCCTCCGGGAAAAGAACCTTTGGGTTGTGAAAAAGGATACTCAAAAGTGAGTACAAAGTAGATGGATCTACTGACGAGTTCAAAGCCTCGGCTACTTGTACATGTGCTCCCCTAGGAGTAGCTTAACATCATGGGCCATTGCAGTCTTGCGTGGCATGAATATTGAAATAACATTCCCAATCGGAGAGTTGGAAGAAGAGAATCAAAGTTGGTTTTCTGGACTGTTGTGCTTCTTCCTGAACTTTCATCTTGCTCCCTGAAATGTTTACATTTTGGTCCTGAAAGTTTCAGATAAAACAGGAACAATGAATCTGACCGTAGAAACATTGACTCTGAAGTTAGAAAGCCAACAGTTGGAGAATCAACCGTCTGAAAGTAAAAGCCATATTGAAACAAAATCTCGATATGAAAGATATGGGTATCACAGATGACATCTTAGGAATTGGATTTCTAAGACATCTAACGGACTGGTCGATAGTTGACAGTCTAGTTGAAGCCACCAATGGATATGAATCATAGAACTGATTGGAATCATGGTGCACCCATAGACAATGAGCGATATGCACAGGTCATGTGTAGTTCAATGTATTGTACACACTACAACCGACCTGATATTGTCCTATAAATAGATCAGTTGAACTAAGTTTCACTGATGATCTTAATACATGATCAATAGAAGGCGTTAAGTCGGATATGACGATATCTGAATTATTCGCTTATCTACAGATTATAGTATTCTGGATGTCCAACAGTTCTGGGAGAACACAGTGATGCAAACTGGACATCAGATCTGAAGAACACCAAAGCCACAAGTAAATGTGTATGGTGGATCTTGGAAAAACCTCTAAGCAAACTTGCATCGACCGATTCATGATGGTATCGGAGTTTATCGCTTTATACAAAGCATGAAAGAAGTTGAGTAACTTCATGACTCCTTAGAGGACGTCCCTTATTGGGAGAAACTCGTGCCTTCAACAGTTATACACTATAGCTAGCCGGTTGGCTTCAGGAAGGACACGGATGACGGCGTCTGGACATATCTGTCAGGATCTGTCGGAGACATAAGACCGTATGTCAGTTGATCATCACGGGTGTCACTTCCTTATTTACTAACTAAGGGACTACCCGGAGATCAAGTGTTCTGCCTGTCTAGGGGAATGGGCTTAAAACCCAAAATATACGGACCAATACAGTGGTAACCCAACCTTACTAGCTGGAGATCCCAGTAATTTGGTTCAATGGGAAAACTAAGTTGTAAAGGTTCAGTTGATCGCTTCAGTGGAAGCATGAGCACTTCGGATAGTGATTTCTGAAAAGAAACACCAAATCCAAAGTTGTTCCCGCGATAGACGTTAAGTGCTATTTGCAGTATGGGTAAAGGTTAAGTTTTCAAAACCTGTAATGATCCTCAACAAGTTGAGGTTAGGTCTTTGGAAAACTTTTAATGGTTCCTAACACTTATGAAGTGGGGTATAGCAGGATACCTTGTAGGAGACCACATATTTAAGTGCGAGGATGGGCCACCTCAAATGAACGCACTTAAGAATCCAAGACGTTGTCCATGGCCAAAACGGACAAAACATTACGAAGAAGAGAGTAAGGGAATTTGTTGTGTTGGTACCATTTACTTGGCTTACACTAAACACTGACGGTTCAAGACATCACGTTCACCGCGCAGTAAGTAAGTCCGATGGTATTTAACTATGGAAGGTTCAAAGATGAAGCTACCTCTCCTTATGCAACATCGGTCCATTTGAAATATTCTTTGGAAATGAAAAGACACCATGTGAGTGCGCCAAAATCTCTTTCAAGAGGGGATTGTTGGAAATTAGCCTTTGGCGGGAGTTGCGACCGACCAATTTTAACGGCTTAAACACTAGTGTTACATATGTTGGAGAATCCGGTTCTTCACACATGCATGATCTACTAAGTACGTAGATAACCGTAGGGCCAAGAATCGTTAAATTTCATTGAGAAATGAAAGAGATATTGGTTCACGAAGTGAGGTGTTTGAAGCATGGAAAAGTGTGGTATTGTGTTCAATTCTCCCTCATCGTTAGAGGAAGAAAGAATTGTTGTGTATATAAGACTCGAAATTGGTTTGGGGTTTGGGACCCCAAGGGGTATCCCATGTGTTTAAAGGAGGGAGGACCTAGATGTGCTTCGGTTCGAGGAAAGACCACACGCGCGCCGCCGCCGCCCGCCCGTCCGGTTCCGAGTTCTCGGGTCGCGGGTCACGGGTCACGGGTCACGGGTCACGGGACACGGGCCACGGGCCACGGGCTGTAGGTTGTGGGTCTTCTGATATTATCTCTTTTTGGGCCAGAAGTACAGTTTGATCCCAGAAGTTTCAGATGTATAGTTTGGACCAGAATTCTTTCAGATGTACAGTTTGATCCCTGAAGTTTCAAGATGTACAGTTTGGTCCCTGAAGTTTCCAGAAAGTCACCATTTTTAATCCACAGCACTCGACTCAGCAAACAGTTTCCAGTTTTTCTTGTGCAACAATTGTAATTTCAGATTTCTAGTTGAATTATTGAATCTTTGTTTATCCTTTCGAATACTTGTAATAGTTATATACTTCCCGTACTGCTTTATAAAGTACAAGAGTAAAATCTCCCAACAGATTCTTCCTGTTTCATATAGAAATTTAACACTATACTTCGAAAAAAAATTCAGTATAATGTTGGAATTTATTGACGGAGAGAAATTGAGAAATAAATATAAAGACCTCTATTTGTTTTCGATAGTAAGTAAGAAACAGAAAGAAAGTGTACTCCTGGCTTTAAAAAAAATTATCTAATTGGAAAAAGAAACACACCCGTTTTTTTTTTCCCACAAGACGTACTATATATAAAGAGGAAAATATAAACTCTACCGTGACTACCTTTATCCTGATTACACTAGTGAACAAGCCTATTCTACTTCAAAATTGGCTTGGCTTACTATAAATTTCTTCTCGATTATACATGTCTATACTACTGAAACTGAAATGAGATTATCTCTGCAATATTCATTCGTTTCAAGGTGCCAGCTTTGTGTAAAAAAAATGCAATTTTGGATCTTCCATCTCGTCCCCTTTACCAACAACATACCAAGTGTATTCCCATTGGTGGTGTCTAGAGAGGATAGAGTGTACGTAGACTTTACCCCTACCCTGTGAAGATAGAGATGTTGTTTCCGGAAGACCCTCGATATTGCTAAACTATGGCCACGTTCTCCTCTTTCTTTTCTTCAGACCCTTTCTCTAGCATCTCCTTGTAGCTACACTTGCCAATATGATCAGCTTTATTAGTCATTCCAATTCCAATCGCTTTGCTTACATCTTCATGAGAACAAAATATTGGAGATGAAACCGCGTCCTCGAATGGATCACAAGTTGATGAACTTGCCGGGCTTATTGCTTCTTCAACTGCTTGAATTTCCAATCCAACAACCTTTTTCTCGTCCACCCCACATTCTGATTTTTCATTAAAAAGTTTATCTGCTTTTATTGTTGATTCTTGTTCGGGATATTGAACGTTGTGATCCACATCAATCGTTATGTCTTTCTCCCTAGCATTATTGGACCCACAACGAGTCAAACACGAAATCCAGAAATTCAACCAGGCTATAAGATGAACAAGTGCCCAATCAAGAAAAGGAACCTGATGAATAATCATAGGCAACTTTTCAATGGTATCATCAAATTTTCCTGGTAGGCTTTCGGCTACATAAGCTACCTCATCAATCTTATCAAACAATCTGGACGACGGTGGAAACAACTTTTCTATCACAATTTCTGAAGTAAGCATACAATTGTCTACAAAAAAGAGGACCGATAGCCATTGAAACTGCATGGTGTATAAAATTGGCATTATATAACTCATACCTATCGCGATTTTATTTATTATTGATCCAATAGGTCCATTAAAATCCTCTGCTTTTCTGCAGGCAATGTCGATTATTGCAAAGATTGAAGCTACGCAAGTGTATAATGGACGACGTCTTGGCATTTTTCTGCTTGCTGAATTTGATCCCTGAAATTTCGAAATTGAATGAGATTTTAAGGGATTTTGAACATGGCTAAATTCAGATTAAAACAATGAAATAACCAAGATTTGGTTGTACCTTGGATATAAATGGGACACTGCACTTGACAATTCTTTCAGTAATCCTCCAAGCAAAATTGAGAATTTTCATGGTTACATGTATAAAGTGTAGTAGTTTTTCATGTAACATTTATTTTACCTTTTCTTCTTGGTGAATAAAAAATGTGAATATTTAGAAAACAGTTGTAGAAGAAATGAAGATAGATCTTGAGGAAGTGGTTGAATCTAGTTGTGAGTTGTAGGTTGGCATCAGTTGTAGCAATTCTACGGTTAAGAGTTGCAACATTTAGTTATAATAACCATCTGAATATTTCTCGCATTTTCCTCTATTGTTTTACTTTTATGTAATTTAATATGCCTATTTTGGTGGATCATTGATGATTAAAATTCTTCTACTTGGATCCAAGGGAAGAAAGAAAAAAAAATCTCAGCTTTAGAGAAAGAGATTGAAGACAGTTTGACACGAACAAATTATTAGTTATCACGAGCCCTATAGTCATTGGAATGACGATAGGACTATTTTTAATTTATACTTACCTGCCCACCAAACTGTATAAATTTACTATAGTTAAATAATTTAATAGGGTGATGATGTATATTAATAAACCATGATTAAGTATTAAAGGGGTTATGTACAAACACATATAGAGGGAGCAACAAATAGGCATTTAATTGCACGGTTTTTCCTTCAAATGGACTGGTCTTAAATGGAACTTATGCCTATTGGGGCATAAATTCTTTTAAGATTCCAGCACAAGTTATATCGGATTTCTTAAATAATTTATGCCCCAATAGGCATAAGTTCTGAGTGGCAAAAATTAAAGATCAGCACAAAATAGGGTCAGAAGTGCAAATGACCCACAAATAGGTTACTTTGGGTTATTGATCCAAAAAAAGTTCAAAAACGGTCATTTGCACTTTTTCCCTATTTTGGGTTAGTCTTTAATTTTTATCCTTGGAATGAAATTTATGTCTATCTGGACATAAGTGCTTTAAGGAATTGACACAACTTGTTCCATATCCTTTAAAAAACCTATGCCCCAATAGGCATAAGTAGAGGTGGCAGATGGGCGGTTTGGGCTGATGTTGGGGGGTCAAGATGGATCAATGTTCAACCCGCCCAAAGTTTACATGGGCGGTTTGGGCTGATGTTGGGGGGGGTCAAGATGGATCAATGCTCAACCCACCCAAAGTTTACATGGGCTAAGATGGCGGGTCAAGATGGGTTAAATGATGGGTCATAACCCAATTTGTCCAACTTGACTCATTACTTTTACAAATTTCAAACTTAACTTCTATGATGTTATTTTATTTTGTATGATATTTGATTTTTCTATATATTTATTTTTAAAATAAGAATAATATTTTAAAGAATTTTTTTATTTTTTATAAAAGAAAAATAAATATATAAAATAATGGGTGGGAAGGCAAGGGTAGTGGGACGGGGGTGAGAGGGGGGGCTAGTAGTGGGGTAAGAAAAGTTTCTCATTTTTTATAAAAATCTTGTATAAGTAAAATAAATATATAAGTAAAAACTTCGGGGGATAGGGTAAGCAAATTTTTCTCATTTTTTTATAAATAGTTTATAAGAATAAATATATATAATAGAAAATTTGGGGGGGAGGTAAGAAATCTTTTTATATTTTTTATAAATTGTTTATAAATATAAAAATAATATAAAATAGAAATTTGAGAATGGGGTAGGGTGGGAGGTTGGGGGTAGGTGGGGTAGAAGTGGGTAGGGGTGGTAGGGAGGTCGGAGGTGGCGTGGAGTAGGCAAGGTAGGGGGCTGAGATGTCAGGGTGGTTCAGTACTTGTGTGGGGCTGGTGTAGGGGAGGGGTAGGGTGGATGAATAGTGTGGTGGGTGGTTGGGGTGCGTTGATATATTTTTATTGTTCCGAAATAATAAAAGAATTTTTTAAATAATTATTTATAAACAAAAATCTTAATCTAGAGTAGAGCTCTAATCGTTAAGATTGAGCATTTTCGTGGGTCAAGTTTGGGCATGGGTTCATTTGAACTGTTGATTTATGATGGGTCAATTTAGGCTTAGCCCAAACCAACCCATAATCAAAATCACTCTTGGTCAAACTCATGAAACTTTGGGCGGGTCATTTGGGTTTGCGCTCATTTTACCAGCCCTTAGGCATAAGTTCCATTTAAGGGAAAAAATTAAAGACCGCCCCATTTGAAAGGCAACCGTGCAACTAACCAAAAAAAGCCTGCCCTCAAAATGCTTTCTATAACATAAATATCACAAGACATGCATTATAAAGTTTCTCTAGTAAGACTTCTTTGGTTATATATATACTAGACGGGCATGGCCCGATTGTTCTAGCTCAGACCAAGTAATTGCAGTATAACTGTTCATCAGTGGCTTGAATCATACCAAAATGCTTGAAATAAAAAGTTCCAGAGGTTGTTGTGGCTATTGTAAGTTGCACTCCATGGCAAACTTCTATCAGCTTTATCGCTACATACAAGGTACATTAAATGCAAACAGACATGGTAGTGAACATAACTCTTTTTTCTTCCTCGGGTCAGCATGATCATTACTTGCATGCATGTTTACAAATGCATTCTTCAAGAGTTCCACAAACTCTTTGGGTCTTTCAAGTTTCATGGTAGTGAAGATCCTTAAACAATTTTAATTTCTCCTGCCATACTATATCTTTATTTTGTTTCTCCCCTTCTTCTATTGTCATATGTTGCCTTAAGTAGTGTTATTTGCTTGTTTCATCTTTTGTCATTTACAAATAGGCAAGGGAGAATGTATTTATGACTTTCCATTTCTTTATTTTTGAAAGAGCCGAGAGAATAGGGATTTCCACTTTAACAAAAATTTGCACTTCAAGAAGAACGACAAAGAAGTTCGATCAGTAAATGAAATTCAAACAGTATGCGTGAGAGACTAGAGCATTAATTATTGCATTCAATCATTGGCAACTAATTAGTAATTTTCATTCGAAACCACATCTATCAATGTGTCATTAGAGAAAAGAAAGGCGACAGTGAAGTATTTGGCCAGAAGGGAATGTCTGGAGCAGCTATTTGATGTATTAATATACAGAGTCATAAATATGAGTAACTCAGTTATGAGGATTTGAATAATATATATTTGACATGTTGAATGTCCAAGGCACAATCACACATATACCATGTCGTTTGAAAAAAAACTCCAAACCTTGCATCTTGCTCAGTGTCTCTCCATTTCCGTATTTAGCATTCAAACTTTACAAAATGCATTAAAAAGTGCTGACTTTGCAGCAATGTCAGACATACACCACTCCTACAAAATGCAGTGTGATTAAAAGAAAATTCCTTTAGCTTCATCTTCTTGAGGATATTTTTTGCTGAATCTACTATGCCATGTCTCCAATTTATAAGCTGGAATGATCCTCCGTTCAATTCAACACTTCATGGCCTAATTATACATATCTGTCAATAATTACGACCATATAACAAAACTAATTAAAATGTGAAAAGACTGCGGCAATGAGGATATAGGCACAAAACATTCTTCAAGAACATAGATAACCTATGGACATTGTGTTCCTAGACTAAACGAAGGGAGCATTTAGAACAAGTCAGAGTTGGCAGCTTTTATTTGATGCACATAAAGTGGATTATCAGTTTATAAAAGCACAGGATGATTCAGGATTATGCAGTCCTATACCAACAAAATGAATTATACTTTATCACAGCATATCGAGAAAAATACCAAATCAACATGTCTTCTTTGCACATTCCTAGACAAAAAACTCTGTTGTGAAGGAGAAATGCACAAGGAAAGAAATGAAAGTAGCTTCAAATCTCACTCAGAACCACAAGGTATTGGTGAGGAAACACTCAATCTGAAGTATACCCTTTTTTCTTAAACAAAACCTGTGTATATTTGGGCTTCACCCAATCAGATTAAAGTTCTATAATGAAAAATGGACAGTGTATTTGCTAATTAAATCTAATGGTAATTTTAGCTTTTATCTCATAATTAATTGGTGAACATCATGTTAGGAGATTTTACTCTTGTACTTTATAATGCAGTACGGAAAGTATATTACTATTACAAGTATTCGAAAGGATAAACAAAGATTCAATAATTCAACTAGAAATCTGAAATTACAATTGTTGAACAAGAAAAACTGGAAACTGTTTTTGCTGAGTCGAGTGTGACACTCTGTCCTTAAGACAATATTGCCCCGTATGTATCCTTTATACGTCCTGGACAATTTGTCTCCCAAGATAAAACAGCAATGGAACACTTGAGCAAAGGAAACCCAAGTGCTACCGTGAAGAATATTGAGTAACGAAATGATGCTTGGAAGTTGTAGGAAGAAGAGTTTTCTCTTTGTGTATTTTCGTGTATATCAAGTCTTAGTGTTAGTCCTCAACAATGGTGTAAGGGGGTGTTTATATAGGTGAGGGAGGGACTGAAAAACTGCCTCCATAACAGCCAAATAATGGCCATTATGGAGGTAGTAAAGTCACCAACATAAATGGTGAAAGACCAACGGATTGGCCATTATAGGAGGAGTAATTCAGCCAAAAATAAATGGCTGAATTGAGTGTTGTGGCGTTTCTGCTTTGACCATCCAAATTCTGACTTTCTGGAAACTTCAGGGACCAAACTGTACATCTTGTAACTTCAGGGATCAACTGTACTTTTGACAAAGTTTTCTGGCCCAAAAAGATAATATCAGAAGACCCACAACCCACAACCCGGAACCCGGAACTCGGAACCGGACGGGACCCGGAAACCGGATGGGATACCCCTTGGGGTCCCAAACCCCAAACCAATTTCGAGTCTTATATACACAACAATTCTTTCTTCCTCTACCGATGAGGGAGAATTGAACACAATACCACACTTTTCCATGCTTCAAACACCTCACTTCGTGAACCAATATCTCTTTCATTTCTCAATGAAATATGTGGTAGTTTAGTCAGGTTATTCATTTTTTCATCAGTGACAATTTTGTCAATAAATCCATATGTAAATAGTCTCTCAACAACATTCGGGTTTGCCCGTTCACTGCAAATGAATCTGGGATATTTACTCAGTTTTGCGCTGCGTAAAATATCAGGGTTAGTTTTGTAATCATAGAATTTATTAATCTTCTCATAAGCTGTAATCATTTCAGGTCCAAACTTCAAAGTGTTCGCCATGGATACCGCTGATGAAATTGAAGGTAATTTGGTGACATTGTTGCAAGCTTGGATGAGAATGGTACAAAGGTTTTTTGTTGTACCGGTGGGATTGTAATCTTTGTTTTTTCTGTTTGTAAGCTTTTGAACTTTGTAAAATCTTGTATAGCTTCCGCTAGTTTGTGGATGGTTTGGGTATTTTCTTGTAATCTGGTAATCAATATCTCATTTGTCCTGATAATCTCTTGCATAGCTTTTGCTATGTATTCTTCAAAGTCTTTGCTGTCAATTGACATTATATCTGCTAAGAAAACCTGCTAAAACATTTTTAGTTCCAGATATATTCTTAACAATAAAATCATAACAACAGAAGAATGATTGCCATTTTCTTCTTTTATTCAATTCTGGTAAAGGATCTATTCTGTTTGTAATAAACGCCTTCACCTGAGTATTATCAGTTCTAATAATGAATTTTACTGGTAGTAAATGGTAATGAAATCTTTTAATTCCAAATTTTACTGCCAATAATTCTTTTTCGTTGATATGGTAGTTCTTCTCGTTAGGCTTCCACGTTCCGCCTCCATATCCACAAATTAACATTTTTTCTTTATCTACATCTTCTTTATCATATGCTATTAGGACTGCTCCCCATCCTATGTCACTAGCATCTGTAAAGAGTTCCAGTTGATCTTGGTCTGTAGGTACTCTGTGTTTTGGTAATGATTTTACCTTCTCTTTAATCTTGTTGATCGCATTGGTATGTTCTTCCTTCCAGTCGAAGGTTACATCTTTTTTAATCAAATCTTGCAATGGTTTTCTCAGATATGGTAAATCTTTTATGTGGTCTGCCGCATAGTTTATTACTCCAAGAAATTGCTGCACTTCTCTTTTATTCTCTAATTTTTCTTTAAAGTTTCTAATCTTTGTTACCACGAATACTTGTAATAGTTATATACTTCCCGTACTGCTTTATAAAGTACAAGAGTAAAATCTCCCAACAGATTCTTCCTGTTTCATATAGAAATTTAACACTATACTTCGAAAAAAAATTCAGTATAATGTAGGAATTTATTGACGGAGAGAAATTGAGAAATAAATATAAAGACCTCTATTTGTTTTCGATAGTAAGTAAGAAACAGAAAGAAAGTGTACTCCTGGCTTTAAAAAAAATTATCTAATTGGAAAAAGAAACACACCCGTTTTTTTTTCCCACAAGACGTACTATATATAAAGAGGAAAATATAAACTCTACCTTGACTACCTTTATCCTGATTACACTAGTGAACAAGCCTATTCTACTTCAAAATTGGCTTGGCTTACTATAAATTTCTTCTTGATTATACATGTCTATACTACTGAAACTGAAATGAGATTATCTCTGCAATATTCATTCGTTTCAAGGTGCCAGCTTTGTGTAAAAAAAAATGCAATTTTGGATCTTCCATCTCGTCCCCTTTACCAACAACATACCAAGTGTATTCCCATTGGTGGGATCTAGAGAGGATAGAGTGTACGTAGACTTTACCCCTATCCTGTGAAGATAGAAATGTTGTTTCCGGAAGACCCTCGATATTGCTAAACTATGGTCACGTTCTCCTCTTTCTTTTCTTCAGACCCTTTCTCTAGCATTTCCTTGTAGCTACACTTGCCAATATGATCAGCTTTATTAGTCATTCCAATTCCAATCGCTTTGCTTACATCTTCATGAGAACAAAATATTGGAGATGAAACCGCGTCCTCGAATGGATCACAAGTTGATGAACTTGCCGGGCTTATTGCTTCTTCAACTGCTTGAATTTCCAATCCAACAACCTTTTTCTCGTCCACCCCACATTCTGATTTTTCATTAAAAAGTTTATCTGCTTTTATTGTTGATTCTTGTTCGGGATATTGAACGTTGTGATCCACATCAATCGTTATGTCTTTCTCCCTAGCATTATTGGACCCACAACGAGTCAAACACGAAATCCAAAAATTCAACCAGGCTATAAGATGAACAAGTGCCCAATCAAGAAATGGAACCTGATGAATAATCATAGGCAACTTTTCAATGGTATCATCAAATTTTCCTGGTAGGCTTTCGGCTACATAAGCTACCTCATCAATCTTATCAAACAATCTGGACGACGGTGGAAACAACTTTTCTATCACAATTTCTGAAGTAAGCATACAATTGTCTACAAAAAAGAGGACCGATAGCCATTGAAACTGCATGGTGTATAAAATTGGCATTATATAACTCATACCTATCGCGATTTTATTTATTATTGATCCAATAGGTCCATTAAAATCCTCTGCTTTTCTGCAGGCAATGTCGATTATTGCAAAGATTGAAGCTACGCAAGTGTATAATGGACGACGTCTTGGCATTTTTCTGCTTGCTGAATTTGATCCCTGAAATTTCGAAATTGAATGCGATTTTAAGGGATTTTGAACATGGCTAAATTCAGATTAAAACAATGAAATAACCAAGATTTGGTTGTACCTTGGATATAAATGGGACACTGCACTTGACAATTCTTTCAGTAATCCTCCAAGCAAAATTGAGAATTTTCATGGTTACATGTATAAAGTGTAGTAGTTTTTCATGTAACATTTATTTTACCTTTTCTTCTTGGTGAATTAAAAATGTGAATATTTAGAAAACAGTTGTAGAAGAAATGAAGATAGATCTTGAGGAAGTGGTTGAATCTAGTTGTGAGTTGTAGGTTGGCATCAGTTGTAGCAATTCTACGGTTAAGAGTTGCAACATTTAGTTATAATAACCATCTGAATATTTCTCGCATTTTCCTCTATTGTTTTACTTTTATGTAATTTAATATGCCTATTTTGGTGGATCATTGATGATTAAAATTCTTCTACTTGGATCCAAGGGAAGAAAGAAAAAAAAACCTCAGCTATAGAGAAAGAGATTGAAGACAGTTTGACACGAACAAATTATTAGTTATCACGAGCCCTATGAGTCATTGGAATGACGATAGGACTATTTTTAATTTATACTTACCTGCCCACCAAACTGTATAAATTTACTATAGTTAAATAATTTAATAGGGTGATGGTGTATATTAATAAACCATGATTAAGTATTAAAGGAGTTATGTACAAACACATATAGAGGGAGCAACAAATAGGCATTTAATTGCACGGTTTTTCCTTCAAATGGACTGGTCTTAAATGGAACTTATGCCTATTGGGGCATAAATTCTTTTAAGATTCCAGCACAAGTTATATCGGATTTCTTAAATAATTTATGCCCCAATAGGCATAAGTAAAGATCAGCACAAAATAGGGTCAGAAGTGCAAATGACCCACAAATAGGTTACTTTGGGTTATTGATCCAAAAAAAGTTCAAAAACGGTCTTTTGCACGTTTTCCCTATTTTGGGCTAGTCTTTAATTTTTATCCTTGGAATGAAATTTATGTCTATCTGGACATAAGTGCTTTAAGGAATCTGACACAACTTGTTCCATATCCTTTAAAAAACCTATGCCCCAATAGGCATAAGTAGAGGTGGCAGATGGGCGGTTTGGGCTGATGTTGGGGGGGTCAAGATGGATCAATGCTCAACCCACCCAAAGTTTACATGGGCGGTTTGGGCTGATGTTGGGGGGGGGGGGGTCAAGATGGATCAATGCTCAACCCACCCAAAGTTTACATGGGCTAAGATGGCGGGTCAAGATGGGTTAAATGATGGGTCATAACCCAATTTGTCCAACTTGACTCATTACTTTTACAAATTTCAAACTTATCTTCTATGATGTTATTTTATTTTGTATGATATTTGATTTTTCTATATATTTATTTTTAAAATAAGAATAATATTTTAAAGAATTTTTTTATTTTTTATAAAAGAAAAATAAATATATAAAATAATGGGTGGGAAGGCAGGGGTAGGGGGAGGGGGGTGAGAGGGGGGGCTAGTAGTGGGGTAAGAAAAGTTTCTCATTTTTTATAAAAATCTTGTATAAGTAAAATAAATATATAAGTAAAAACTTCGGGGGGATGGGGTAAGCAAAATTTTCTCATTTTTTTATAAATAGTTTATAAGAATAAATATATATAATAGAAAATTTGGGGGGGAGGTAAGAAATCTTTTTATATTTTTTATAAATTGTTTATAAATATAAAAATAATATAAAATAGAAATTTGAGAAGGGGGAGGGGGGGGAGGGTGGGGGTGGGGGGGGGAGAAGTGGGTAGGGGTGGTGGGGAGGTGGGAGGTGGCGTGGAGTAGGCAAGGAAGGGGGCTGAGATGTGAGGGTGGTTCAGTACTTGTGTGGGGCTGGTGTAGGGGAGGGGTAGGGTGGATGAATAGTGTGGTGGGTGGTTGGGGTGCGTTGATATATTTTTATTGTTCCGAAATAATAAAAGAATTTTTAAATAATTATTTATAAATAAAAATCTTAATCTAGAGTAGAGCTCTAATCGTTAAGATTGAACATTTTCGTGGGTCAAGTTTGGGCATGGGTTCATTTGAACTGTTGATTTATGATGGGTCAATTTAGACTTAGCCCAAACCAACCCATAATCAAAATCACTCTTGGTCAAACCCATGAAACTTTGGGCGGGTCATTTGGGTTTGCGCTCATTTTACCACCCCTTAGGCATAAGTTCCATTTAAGGGACAAAATTAAAGACCGCCCCATTTGAAAGGCAACCGTGCAACTAACCAAAAAAACCTGCCCTCAAAATGCTTTCTATAACATAAATATCACAAGACATGCATTATAAAGTTTCTCTAGTAAGACTTCTTTGGTTATATATATACTAGACGGGCATGGCCCGATTGTTCTAGCTCAGACCAAGTAATTGCAGTATAACTGTTCATCAGTGGCTTGAATCATACCAAAATGCTTGAAATAAAAAGTTCCAGAGGTTGTTGTGGCTATTGTAAGTTGCACTCCATGGCAAACTTCTATCAGCTTTATCGCTACATACAAGGTACATTAAATGCAAACAGACATGGTAGTGAACATAACTCTTTTTTCTTCCTCAGGTCAGCATGATCATTACTTGCATGCATGTTTACAAATGCATTCTTCAAGAGTTCCACAAACTCTTTTGGTCTTTCAAGTTTCATGGTAGTGAAGATCCTTAAACAATTATAATTTCTCCTGCCATACTATATGACTTTTTTGTTTTTTCATGTTTCATGGTGGTGAACATCCTTACACAATTTTAATTACTCCTGCCATACTATATCTTTATTTTGTTTCTCCCCTTCTTCTATTGTCATATGTTGCCTTAAGTAGTGTTATTTGCTTGTTTCATCTTTTGTCATTTACAAATAGGCAAGGGAGAATGTATTTATGACTTTCCATTTCTTTATTTTTGAAAGAGCTGAGAGAATAGGGATTTCCACTTTAACAAAAATTTGCACTTCAAGAAGAACGACAAAGAAGTTCGATCAGTAAATGAAATTCAAACAGTATGCGTGAGAGACTAGAGCATTAATTATTGCATTCAATCATTGGCAAATAATTAGTAATTTTCATTAGAAACTACATGTCTTCTTTGCACATTCCTAGACAAAAAACTCTGTTATGAAGGAGAAATGCACAAGGAAAGAAATGAAAGTAGCTTCAAATCTCACTCAGAACCACAAGGTATTGGTGAGGAAAGACTCAATCTGAAGTATACCCTTTTTTCTTAAACAAAACCTGTGTATATTTGGGCTTCACCCAATCAGATTAAAGTTCTATAATGAAAAATGGACAGTGTATTTGCTAATTAAATCTAATGGTAATTTTAGCTTTTATCTCATAATTAATTGGTGAACATCATGTTAGGAGATTTTACTCTTGTACTTTATAATGCAGTACGGAAAATATATTACTATTACAAGTATTCGAAAGAATAAACAAAGATTCAATAATTCAACTAGAAATCTGAAATTACAATTGTTGAATAAGAAAAACTGGAAATTGTTTTTGCTGAGTCGAGTGTGACACTCTGTCCTTAAGACAATATTGCCCCGTATGTATCCTTTATACGTCCTGGACAATTTGTCTCCCAAGATAAAACAGTAATGGAACACTTGAGCAAAGGAAACTCAAGTGCTACCGTGAAGAATATTGAGTAACGAAATGATGCTTGGAAGTTGTAGGAAGAAGAGTTTTCTGCTTTGTGTATTTTCGTGTATATCAAGTCTTAGTGTTAGTCCTCAACAATGGTGTAAGGGGGTGTTTATATAGGTGAGGGAGGGACTGAAAAACTGCCTCCATAACAGCCAAATAATGGCCATTATGGAGGTAGTAAAGTCACCAACATAAATGGTGAAAGACCAACGGATTGGCCATTATAGGAGGAGTAATCAGCCAAAAATAAATGGCTAAATTGAGTGTTGTGGCGTTTCTGCTTTGACCGTCCAAATTCTGACTTTCTGGAAACTTCAGCGACCAAACTGTACATCTTGAAACTTCAGGGATCAAACTGTACATCTGAAAGAATTTTGGTCCAAACTGTACATCTGGGATCAAACTTTACTTCTGGCAAAGTGCTCTGGCCCAAAAAGATAATATCAGAAGACCCATGACCCACAGCCACATGCAGCCCATGACTCGCACCCACAAACTCATGACCCACAACCCTGACCCACAACCCACAACCCGAGACCGGAACCGAACTCCGGGCGAACCGAATCAAATCGGACGGATCGGCGGACGGCGGCGGCGCGCGTGTGGTCTTTCCTTCGAAGCACATCTAGGTCCTCCCTCCTTTAAACACATGGGATACCCCTTGGGGTCCCAAACCCCAAACCAATTTCGAGTCCTATATACACAACAATTCTTTCTTCCTCTACCGATGAGGAAGAATTGAACACAATACCACACTTTTCCATGCTTCAAACACCTCACTTCGTGAACCAATATCTCTTTCATTTCTCAATGAAATTTGACGATTCTTGGCCCTACGGTTATCTACGTACTTAGTAGATCATGCATGTGTGAAGAACCGGATTCTCCAACATACGTAACACTAGTGTTTAAGCCGTTAAAGTTGGTCGGTCGCAACTCCCGCCAAAGGCTAATTTCCAACAATCCCCTCTTGAAAGAGATTTTGGGGCACTCACATGGTGTCTTTGCATTTCCAGCAATATTTCAGCGGACCGATGTTGCATAAGGAGAGGTAGCTTCAGCTTTGAACCTTTCATAGTTAAATACCATCGGACTTACTTACTGCGCGGTGAACGTGATGTCTTGAACCGTCAGTGTTTAGTGTAAGCCAAGTCAATGGTACCAACACAATAAATTCCCTTACTCTCTTCTTCGTAATATTTTGTCCGTTTTGGCCATGGACAACGTCTTGGATTCTTAAGTGCGTTCATTTGAGGCGGCCCGTCCTCGCACTTAAATAGGTGGTCTCCTACAAGGTATCCTGCTATACCCCACTTCACAAGTGTTAGGAACCATTAAAAGTTTCTCAAAGACCTAACCTCAACTTGTTGAGGATCATTACAGGTTTTGAAAACTTAACCTTTACCCATACTGCAGATAGCACTTAACGTCTATCGCGGGAACGGCTTTGGATTTGGTGTTTCTTTTCAGAAATCACTATCCGAAGTGCTCATGCTTCCACTGAAGCGATCAACTAAACTTTTACAACTTAGTTTTCCCATTGAACCAAATTATTGGGATCTCCAGTTAGTAAGGTTGGGTTACCACTGTATTGGTCCGTATATTTTGGGTTTTAAGCCCATTCCCCTAGACAGGCAGAACAGTTGATCTCCGGGTAGTCCCTTAGTTAGTAAATAAGGAAGTGACACCCGTGATGATCAACTGCCATACGGTCTTATGTCTCCGACAGATCCTGACAGATATGTCCAGACGCCATCATCCGTGTCCTTCCTGAAGCTGACCGGCTAGCCATAGTGTATAACTGCTGAAGGCACGGGTTTCTCCCAATAAGGGACGTCCTCTAAGGAGTCATGAAGTTACTCAACTTCTTTCATGCTTTGTATAAAGCGATAAACTCTGATACCATCATGAATCGGTCGATGCAAGTTTGCTTAGAGGTTTTTCCAAGATCCACCATATACATTTACTTGTGGCTTTGGTGTTCTTCAGATCTGATGTCCAGTTTGCATCACTGTGTTCTCCCAGAACCGCTGGACATCTAGAATACTATAATCCTTAGATAAGCGAATAATTCAGATATCATCATATCCGACTTAACACCTTCTATTGATCATGTATTAAGATCATCAGTGAAACTTAGTTCAACTGATCTATTTGTAGGACGATATCAGGTCGGTTGTAGTGTGTACAATACATTGAACTACACATGACCTGTGCATATCGCTCCTTGTCTATGGGTGCACCATGATTCCAATTAGTTCTATGATTCATATTCATTGGTGGCTTCAACGAGACTGTCAACTATCGACCAGTCCGTTAGATGTCTTAGAAATCCAATTCCTAAGATGTCATCTGTGATACCCATATCTTTCATATCGAGACTTTTTTTCAATATGACTTTTACTTTCAGACGGTTGATTCTCCAACTGTTGGCTTTCTAACTTCAGAGTCAATGTTTCTGCGGTCAGATTCATTGTTCCTGTTTTATCTGAAACTTTCAGGACAAAAATGTAAACATTTCAGGGACCAAGATGAAAGTTCAGAAAGAAACCCAACAGTCCAGAAAACTAATTCTGATTCTCTTCTTCCAACTCTCCGATTGGGAAGGCTATTTCAATATTCATGCCACGCAAGACTGCAATGGCCCATGATGTTAAGCTACTCCCAGGGGAGCACATGTACAAGTAGCCGAGGCTTTGAACTCGTCAGTAGATCCATCTACTTTGTACTCACTTTTGAGTATCCTTTTTCACAACCCAAAGGTTCTTTTTCCGGAGGAAGATCAACCATTACGCAAGTATGGTTCTATATGAGGGAATCTATTTCTCTCTTTGTAGCTTCCTTCCAAAGCAGCGCATTTGGAGATGACAATTATTTGTTAATTGTCCATGGTTCATTTTTAACCATACACGCTAGAAGGACTGGAACAATTCTTTGTCCCCTTCTTTGCTCCGTCTCGGTTCAACATCTAGAATCCCTGAGTTCTGCAGATCTGGAATATTATGTTCCGAATAGCCAGCAACTTTCGATTCATGTAGATATGGAAAGTCTAGTTCCGGACAGTCAGGCCCTCGTGGGTTCTTGTTAACCTTGAGCAATTACTCATTTTTCCTATTTCAAGGAAAGTTATCTTCAATGAATTCATCATTCTTTGACGCCAAAAGGCGATAAGCACTACTGTTATTTGCAGATCTAGTGGATATGCAATCTACAGCGTTACGTACGAAATCACCTCACATCAAAACATTTGTATGTGAGATCATTTCCATGTCTCACACGGAGGGTTATCCTTATCCTTATGCGGAGTTCTGTTGAGAATCACATTAGCGGTAAGGATCGCCTTGCCCCACATAACTTGGGCGTACGGGTTTGCGCTATTAACAAAGATTGGGTGAGGTGAGTAATGAACAGTCGTTTAATGAACGATGCTTCACATTCTCCCCCTCTATCGCTATGAATTTCGCAATCCATAGGCTTAGTTGATTTCCAACTTCTGCTTTGTAGCGCTTGTCCGCTTCAACAACTTCATCTTGCTGTTCAACAAACAAAGGATTTCATACGTTGTACCATCATCAATGAAGATCACAACGTACTTGTATCCCCCCTCTATTTTATATAAACTTCAAATCACCCAAGTAGGTATGACTAAGTTCTAGAGGAGCGGTGCTTCTTTCGCTATTTCCTTGACGGAATTTGGAAAGGTGATTTTGCCTCTTCGCCTACCTCACATTCATTTTGAGGGTTTATGTCGAAAGAAGGCAACAATCTCAACTTCGCTAGCTTTTAAATGACTTGCTATTTAACGTGTCTTAATCTATGATGACATAGATGCACGGATTACAAATATATCATTCATTCGGCTACATACATACTGTACCATTCTTAGTTATTACAGACCTGTTGGAGTAGTCTCAAACCAGCTTGACCAACAGCGTCCCTTAAACCAAGTTAGGAACATGTATCACCTCATCTTAGAGTGATCTCATTCCCTGAAGTCCTATTGAGGACAACCTCTTCAACCCTTTCTACTTTAGAGGTGGCGTTGCTTCACATGAACAACCTCTTACCCGTGGTTAGGGTGTAACCGGATCATATGTGATCTGGATTCTCTGGCCCACTGCAGTTGCTTTGCAGACTGAGTGTCAAATTTCTTTTTTGCCTTTCTTTAGGCCTTCAGATCATTTCAGACCTGGAAACTCTGGCCCACCTTGCTAGGTGTCCATTACTTTTCCTATGAAATGAATTCTGGCCCCACTCCAGTCGCCCGGAGGCTTTATATGACTGAGTGTCCAATATCATCATATTAAAGGAATTTTGGCCCACTCCAGTCACCCGGAGGCTGTGTATGACTGAGTGTCCAATATCATCCTATGAAGGATCTTCTGCCAAATAATATGACAGGCTCAACGTCATTAACTTTTAGACTTCTTCCGTTATGATTGGTGCCCAGATAATTATTGGCGCTTACTTAAGTATGGTAACAGTTTTCGCACAATCAGTGGATCTTTCTCCCTCATATGTGCCAATATACTTTACATACTTTAATAATTACACTTAAAAGAACGGATCTTTTTTAAGTCGTTTACAAAATCCAATCTTTAAACGGAAAAGAAGACGAGATTAAACTTCTGATTTGTTAAAGCGTAAGGAATATAAATTATTTTCATATTCCTCCTTACTTTAATCCATTTTTAATCAGACATCATTTAATCTTTATTCTTGATAAGTAAGAAAAATACTTATCATTTAATCTTTATTCTTGACAAGTAAGAAAAATACTTATCCCAATTTCAGATTCTGGCTCACTTCAGTCACTTCATCAGACTGAGTGTCCATTTCCTTCTCACCATTATTCGGATCTTTTGTCTGGGACAGATATAGGCCTTCTGCTGCAAGATAGAATAACATCATCAGTCTTCTCCTCTTGTCCCAGTTGACATCCTCAGGCTCTCGAGAGCGCTTATTCATACCAGTCTTGGTAGTGGTGACACCATGAACACGTTCATCATCATCACTCTCTTCTACCAGAAAACCATTGCCATATCCAGATTTGGTCACACAACGTTTGACCGACATATTTCGAACATTAATAGTAATACTATACAATATTGTCTTACGTTGTTGGGAGATTTTACTCTTGTACTTTATAATGCAGTACGGAAAATATATTACTATTACAAGTATTCGAAAGGATAAACAAAGATTCAATAATTCAACTAGAAATCTGAAATTACAATTGTTGAATAAGAAAAACTGGAAATTGTTTTTGCTGAGTCGAGTGTGACACTCTGTCCTTAAGACAATATTTCCCCGTATGTATCCTTTATACGTCCTGGACAATTTGTCTCCCAAGATAAAACAGCAATGGAACACTTGAGCAAAGGAAACTCAAGTGCTACCGTGAAGAATATTGAGTAACGAAATGATGCTTGGAAGTTGTAGGAAGAAGAGTTTTCTGCTTTGTGTATTTTCGTGTATATCAAGTCTTAGTGTTAGTCCTCAACAATGGTGTAAGGGAGTGTTTATATAGGTGAGGGAGGGACTGAAAAACCGCCTTCATAACAGCCAAATAATGGTCATTATGGATGTAGTAAAGTCACCAACATAAATGGTGAAAGACCAACGGATTGGCCATTATAGGAGGAGTAATTCGGCCAAAAATAAATGGCTGAATTGAGTGCTGTGGCGTTTCTGCTTTGACCGTCCAAATTCTGACTTTCTGGAAACTTCAGGGACCAAACTGTACATCTTGAAACTTCAGGGATCAAACTGTACATCTTGAAACTTTAGGGATCAAACTGTACTTCTGGCAAAGTTTTCTGGCCCAAAAAGATAATATCAGAAGACCCACAACCCACAACCCACAACCCGGAACTCGGAACCGGATGGGACGGACGGGCGGGCGGCGCGCGTGTGGTCTTTCCTCGAACCGAAGCACATCTAGGTCCTCCCTCCTTTAAACACATGGGATACCCCTTGGGGTCCCAAACCCCAAACCAATTTCGAGTCTTATATACACAACAATTATTTCTTCCTCTACCGATGAGGGAGAATTGAACACAATACCACACTTTTCCATGCTTCAAACACCTCACTTCGTGAACCAATATCTCTTTCATTTCTCAATGAAATTTGACGATTCTTGGTCCTACGGTTATCTACGTACTTAGTAGATCATGCATGTGTGAAGAACCGGATTCTCCAACATACGTAACACTAGTGTTTAAGCCGTTAAAGTTGGTCGGTCGCAACTCCCGTCAAAGGCTAATTTCCAACACATCATCCTTCAAAAACTTTGCAAGACCAACTTATATTCACAAGAAATCTACAAATCGTGCACCGTTCAAATTATCCACAAGGTAATTAAGATCATAATAAAGCAAATAGAGTAAAATACCTCAGCAGGAAAAATGGAGCAATTGCTATGACTGTGCAAAGCTTGGAGTCAACCTTCCATGAATAAGCAGCACAAGATATAAACAGAATCTGATTCACCCAAGAGATCTATCTACGCAAAGACTTTTTGAATGATTTCATCTTGAGAGATAGTGTACATCAAATGATCCTCACCGTTATATGTTGTAGGTGATCGAACTAATAGGTGTACACAATGGCAATTTTTCGCTCTTGATAGGGCTACAAAAAGCTGATCATGTGAAAAAACATGTTCACGTGAAGGAAAAATAGCTTAATGTTTTCGAATTTCAAAGAAATAACCCAAGATGATCTCAAGGATACATGGTGATCTCTTTTAAAGATGGTAGCAAGAATAGGAGTGTCCAAATAAAAATGCTGAACACTTGAACTGTATGTTGATCCCTTCTCTCACATGATATAGTGCCCGGTTAACATCTTTCCTTGCAGAACATAATCGTTGTCCAAACAATCAGTCCATCATGTTTCTGTAAGGCAAAAGAAAATTAGGACGTCAAAAGAATCATATTCCTTTCTATTCAAGTATAAAAAGAACAGATAGATATGCTCAATGCCGTGAAAGAACTAATGCAGTTAAAATGTGTTTTGAATTTACTGAAATAAGACACAAATATTATTCTGTTTACATCCAACTTCATGATCCTCAAACAATCACACCTAATACCTCATTGATGAGGAAAAGCCACACACTATAGGGACTCCAAAGTAGAGTTTAATCATATTGCTTGATATTATATGAGCCTATAATCGACTTTATCCATTAAATAAATTGATATAACTCAAGATCACCTAATTAATCTCAAGCATCATCAGTCGCCTTGTTCTTGTATGATCATCCTTCCAATTTCAGAATTTCCATTATTATGAGTATGATAACAACCAATTTGGCAAGTTATTGCTTCCAACTATCCAATCAGAAAACCTGAATCCAGTAATATCCAATTAAGATATTAAAAATATTAGAAGAGAGCTAAGTCATTACAAAAATTGAATCTAGAGGTGAAGTGTTTTTAAATTTTTGTATTCCAATATTAAAGTTGCAGCTTTTATCCAAACGCAACACCAAAACAGGTCACTGTCCATTATTAATACACAAATTCTTTTTTTTCAAGAAAAATCGACCCGCAATTTAGAGGTTCTGAAAAGAATGTAGAATTGTAGCTGACTAGCTTGGAAATTAGAACGTGAAATCAACTCTTTCTCCTGATTCGGCCTGCTTGTTATTCTGATTTTTCATTTTGAACATTTCAAATTGCTAAATTAATGGCTATATTTTCTCAAAATGCGATACAAACAACAAAATGATCGACAGTGAAAACTTAGCTTAAGTTACAGACTTTAATGTCATTGCTAATTTCACGTCAGCTCTAAAGAATTCGACAACTTTCACCAATACATCCTCAATCACCTGGAAGTTGAAAGATACAAAGATATATCAAAATTGTTTTTTTGAAAACTACTAAATGGAAAAAGATATGATATATTATGTTATATCTTTTTGAAAAACTATTAAGTTATATCTTATTCTTCTTGTCGACAAAAAGCTAGTCAAATAGTAGTAATGCTACAGTAGAATTACACATGCAAGCAAATGAAATACCATTACCAAAGAGCAATAAAATTAAGGTAATTCTAGAAACACTTAGCTGGTAACCCCTTCTCGTCAATAGGTCAAAATATTTAGACAAAAAGCACGGGCTCACAGTAAAGCGCATACTTCAGTTTCATTAGCTTTGCAATATCTGCCGAAACGACCAACTCTCTTCACGACACACGAGTTTTGCTTTCCCTGGGGAATTTCGTCATCAATTATCTGCAAAAAGTCATCACATTGACGGAAAAATAAAGTTTATGATATATTATGGTTTCCCTAATCAAAGTAAATATTTTATATTTAGATTGTAAATATTTTGAGTATATTATACCATAATTGTAGGCTAAATTGAGTCTTGTAAACATGTATATAATATGACATTCAAGGAATGAAATGATTACGGAAAATATTTTCTTCATGGTATCAAGAGCAAAAAATTAACCCTAGCCTAAAACCCTAAATTTGGCCGCCGCCCAACCTCGTCGGAACCCTAAGTTCCGCCGCCACCCTTCCTCATCCAAACCCTACCTCCTCTTCCTCTTTTTTTTTTCTTATTTCTCTAGGGCAACAATGGTCGACCAACACAAATTTCATCCCGCTCTTGCCGTAAACAACGTCAAGAACTTCATTTCGATAATTCTTGAGATGAAAAAAGGGAAATATTCATCTTGGATGGAGTTATTCAAAATCCATTGCCGGGCATACCAAGTCATTGACCATATTCTTCCTCCAAAGCCTCAATCGGGTGTCATGGAAAAATCCACCGCTATTGACATGGCTCTTCAGTCTCGCTTGGATGCTAAAGTGCTTCAATGAATTTACGGCACTATATCAAATGACCTTTTCCACACCATATTGGAACAGAATTCAACAGCTCAACAAACATGGGAGCTTTTGCAAAATATTTTTCAAGATAACAAGATTTCTCATGCGCTTTATCTTGATAATCAATTCACCAATGTCAAGATGGATGATTTTCCAAACGTCTTCGCATATTGTCAAGAATTAAAAATGCTTGCCGATCAACTATCCAATGTTGGTGCTCCGGTGACGAATCAAAGGTCAGTTCTCCAATTAATTGCGGGTTTGAATGAACAATATGATGATGTTGCTACGTTCATTCAACAAAGTAATCTGTTGCCACCATTTTATGAGGCTCGTTCAAGATTGATTCTTGAAGAAATCCGAAAACTAAAATAGGCGGCGACGAGGGAAAATAATGCAGGCACCGCCCTCCTTTCCACCATCACGTATACCGATGACTTTGGGCCTCAAAATCTTGTTCGGGCAGTGGACAAAACCGCAACAACAATGGACCAAAACGGGGACAAAATCGCAACAATAACAAAGGAAAAAATAATGGTGGAAGGGGACGAGGCCGTGGCGGCGAAAATCAGGCCGGCAGCAGCAGCAACAACCGGCAGGAAAGGAAGACCAAGCCTGGCCAGTGGCAGCCGCAAGCCCAGCCGTGGGGGAAATACCCACCGTGGGAGCAATACCCACCGTGGAGTTGGGCACCACAACAGTGGGTTGCCCCTCCCTGCCCGTACCCCATGGCATCTTGGGACAGGCCACCGCCACCCACTCGGCAGCCCGGGGTTCTTGGTAGATATCCTCAGTAGGCATTTGCAGCTCATGGACCATCTTCTTCGAGTTATGATCCAACAGACATCGAGTAAGCCATGTACACCATGACTCTCAACGTTCCTGATGACACATGGTACATGGATACGGGGGCGACCTCTCACATGACAGCATCTCAAGGTAATCTCTCGTCTTATTTAAAATGAACAGTAATAAAAATATTGTGGTTGTCAGTGAACAAGAAATTTCAATTCGTGGTATTGGGAAATCAAACCTCCCCCCCCCCCCATTACCCACCTTTACATTTAAAGAATGTCCTACATGGCACCCAAACTTATTAAAAACTTGATATATGTGCGTCGTTTCACCGCTGAAAATAATGTTTCTGTTGAGTTTGATCCGTTTGGATTTTCTGTGAAGGACATTTGGACGGGGATACCAATAATGAGATGTGCTAGCACTGGGGACTTGTATCCCATCACCACCACCACCACCAATAACCAAGTCACCTCTCCATCAACTTTTGCTGCTCTTTATCCTACTTTATGGCATAATTGTTTGGGACACATGGGAGCATCGGTGTTCAATTCCCTTAGAAAAAATAAGTTTATTGATTGTAAACAATCTTTGGATTTCCATGTTTGTGAGTCTTGCATTTTTGGGAAGCATGTTAAATTACCTTTTTCTTTACCTACTTCAAACATTATTATGCCATTTGATATCATGCATAGTGACTTATGGACATTCCCGGTTTTCAGTTCGACAGGTCATAAGTATTATATGCTTATTTTGGATGATTACTCAAATTTTCTATGGACATTTTCCATTGGAAAAAAATCGCAGGTTCACACTATTTTCAAGCAACTTAGTACTTTCATCAAAACCCAATTTGAGAAATTTTGTCAATATGAGGGAATTCATAAATGACCAATTTAAGGAATTTTGTCAAAAAAAATGGTATGGAATTTTGTCTCTCTTGTCCGCACACTTCTCAAAATGAGAAAGCCAAACGCAAAATACGAGCAATAAATAATGTAGTTCGAACACTTCTTGCTCATTCATCCATACCACCATCATTTTGGCATCATGCTCTTCAAATAGCCACATACCTCTTAAACATTCTCCCTAGCATGTTACTGTCAAATTTTTCACCCACATAAATTCTTTAATATCGCGTTCCTTCCTACACACATTTGAGGGTTTTTGGGTGTTTATGTTATCCTCTCTTTCCATTCACAACAATAAATAAAATTCAAGCATGTTCCACTCCATGTCTGTTTTTGGGATACCCAAAATATCATCGGGGCTATAAGTGTTATGATACATCTCTCGTCACGTTATTTTCGATGAGTCCAAATTTCCATTTTCCAACATACACACGCCTTCCCTGCCCTCGTATGATTTTTTGGACATTGGTTACATCATCTATTACAATATCATTTAAACAACTCATATAGTCAAGCTCAAATGAGGGAGTGCACTGCTTCCTCTCCCTCTCTATCAGACCAGTTAAATGGCCAAAATGGGCCAGCCCAAATGAGGGAGCCCACTCCTCTCTTTCCCAATGGCCGAAATAGGCCAGCCAAAATGAAGGAGCCCATTGCTCCCTCTCCCCCTCTATCGGTCCAGATAAATGGCTTATTATTTCACCAACTGAGAGAGCCCATTGCTCCCTCTCCCGCGATCCAGTCAGCCCATGACAACCCAAGAGCCCCCACTGCCCCAGCAGTCCACTTTAGCCCCAACCCAATCCATCGAAACTCGTGCCATACATGGGACTTTTTGGCCTAAGCATCATTTTAACTTAGCATCCTCTGTGCAACCATCCCTGATTCTCCATAACCCGAAAGCTGCCCTATCGGACCCAAATTGGAAGGCCGTCATTTTAAATAAAATTGATGCTCTTATTAAAACATAATACATTCTATGTGGATTTTTTGTCATAAAAATCTGATGATTCATTTGAGAGGCACAAAGCTTGTCTTGTTGGTGATAGCAGGTTGTAGTGGATTATGATGAAACTTTTAACCCAGTTGTTAAATCGACGACTATCCGGATAGTTCTCAGTTTGGCTCTATCAAAATCATTGTCCATTCATCAGTTGGACGTAAATAATGTGTTCATCTACGGTCACCTACAGGAAATAGTTTACATGCACCAACCTTTGGGATTCTAAGATCCTATTCATCCTGATTATGTTTGCTTGTTGAAAAAAAAATTATACGGTCTCAAACAAGCCCCACGAGCATGGTATAATAGGTTTGACACTAGGCTTCTCACATAACAAATCTGATCAGTCTCTATTTATTTATCAAAAAGGGAATGACATGGCATACATTCTTATCTATGTTGATGACATCATCCTCACAACATCATCTGCATCTCTTCGCTAGTCGATTATTTCCCTTCTTGTATCTGAATTTGCAATGAAGGATTTAGGTCCTTTGAACTATTTCTTGGGAATTGTTGTAACTCAACATACAGGTGGTCTATTTCTTTGTCAAAGAAAATATGCTGAGGAGATAATTGACTTAGCCGGCATGTCTTCATCAAGCCTTCACCTACACCGATGAATACCAAGGCTAAGTTAAGTAACTCTTCAGGTCTCCATACAGCGATCCGACACATTACCGCAGTTTAGCAAGGGCATTGCAGTATCTCACCTTTACGAGACATGATATATCATATGTTGTTCAACATGTATGTTTACATATGCATGACCCGAAGGAGGAGCATATGGGTGCTCTCAAACGAATTATGCGATTTATTCAAGGTACTCTTGATTTTGGCTTACATCTATATAAGTCAATCGTCTTCGGTCTCACGTCTTATACTAATGATGATTGGGGTGGATGCCCTAATACCAGATGCTCCACCTCTGGTTATTGTGTATTTCTCGGAGATAATTTGATCTCATGGTCGTCGAAGCACCAACCCACGCTATCTCAATCTAGTGCTGAAGCCGAATATAGAGGGATAGCGAATGTTGTATCTGAATCATATTGGCTCTGTAATATGTTATTGGAGCTCCATTGTCCAATCAAAAAGACAACCATAGTATATCGTGATAATGTGAGTGCGATATATTTGTCAGGGAACCCCATATAATATCAACGCACTAAACATATAGAGATGGATATTTTATTTGTCTGTGAAAAGGGTGCACGTGGACAAGTATGTGTTCTCCATGTCCCGCCCCGCTATCAAATTACCGATATATTTACAAAAGGTCTTCCGCGGATACTCTTTGATGATTTCAGGGACAGTCTCAGCGTACGAGAGCCTCCCACTAAGACTGTGGGAGAATGATAGATTATGGAAATAATCTTTGATTATTTACATAATCAAAGTAAATATTTTATATTTAGATTGTAAATACTTTGAGTTTATTCTACTATAATTATGTCTAAATTAAGTCTTATAAACATGTATATAATATGACATTTAAGGAATGAAATGATTACGAAAAATATTTCCTTCAGTTTACTCCCAAAAAGGTGTTACAATATACAAATTGAAAAAGAGAAATGCCAAATTGAAGGAGGGAAGGAGAAAAAGAGAGTTTTTACCACTATCACAATCAAAATCAACAGAAACACCAAAGAGATCAAACATTGAAAACGTGAACAACAAAGAGAAGATTGGCAAACTCAACTGTAGAGAGAAAGAAACTTCCAAGCCTGAAAGAGAGAGATTACATAGAGTTTTAAATGAGACTCTGTATTTGCTATTCCACCATTTTAGAATCACATAAACATTGATGTTGTACACTTCTTCACCGTACACGTCTCTACAACTTGTAGCAGATAGGACATGTGTTAGCTATCGGAGTAGAACAAGAGCAGAGCTTGTTATTAAATGACCCATTTGCCCCTGTTCGTCCAAGTTTAGGGTGCAATTTGCAGTGCTTGTTGTACAAACATTTTCTGCAGTGTTCGTACAGCCTTGTTGGCTTATAAAATATAAAAAAATTGGTCTGTGACCAAATTCTAGAGCTTGGTCGCTGGCCGATTGCAGGGACAACTATGACCCGCGATGAGCGGAAGATATGGGATCACTTTTCGAACATGAAGCAGTCATGAGAGGTTGCATACCTTGGGTATCATCGAGTCACACGGAGTTAGTTTTGTGGCCTTCAACTCAAGGTAAGGATGCTACCTTCCGGTACACCCTTGGAGGCTCTTATCTTATTTTGTCTTTTTATTGTATTCGAGAGACATGTCAGGCATTTAGACTATGCTACTTTTCTTTTATCAGACTCTGTATTAATTTAGAGCTCTTGTATTATTCACCATATCATTGGGGGATTGTATTTGATGTTTCAGACTTTTATTTCGCATTTTATATTATGATCGACAATTATTTAAGTATTTTGTTACATTTTTGCATTTCTATCTTATTTCATGTTACTGAGACTGGGAGTGGTTCGCCTACCGGTAGAAAGTGTAGGTGCTACATCAATTCTTGAAAAGGGTCGTGACAAAGTATATATATATATATATATATATATATATATATATATACCTTGAGAATTTCTAAGGTATTTTGGATCATATGATATGAGTCATATGAACTGAATCATTTAAAATATTAAAATTTATAAAGTATTTTGTCAAGGAGATATACCTTGGGAATTTCTAAAGTATTTTGGATCATATGATATGAGTCACATGATATAAATCATGTGAGAGGTATTTTGATCTAACCTAAAGGGGATTTTATTTGGAGCTCTCACTTCTCTCTAGAAAAGAGTTGAAAGGAAAAGCTTACAAGAAAGAGAACTTAGAAAAAAGAATTTATAAAAAAGAACTTATCTAACTAAGGGAGATGGAGTCTCTTTTTATAGGAGTTTTACATGGTATTTTCGTAATTAAAAATGAATCTAACTATTCATCCGAGTGGATAATGACTATTCATCCGAGTGGAGAATGACTATTCATCCGAGTGGAGAATGACTATTCATCCGAGTGGAGAATGATGTCATCCATGACATCATTGACTTTGGCATTTTCTTGAATTATTGCTGATCTCTTTTGCTTTTACTATTTTCTTTTTTGAAAGTATCTTTTTTGGGCATTTTCTTTTGTCGAAATTTTGTCTGAACTCTGCTCCGGATATTTTATCTTCTTTTGGCAATCTTTTTCAGAATCCACTGTTGCCAAAAATGGATTGTCTTCAATATTAATTTATGGTTCTTCTTCTTCTGATGAAGAGCCTTGTTTTGATTAAGACGGTGCAAATATCAGAATTATGGCTTATATTCTTCTGGATTTTTGGCCGCTGCAAGCATTGATGCCATTTGAGATTTCTGTGAAAGGAACTGGGTGTGCTCCGGTGTTTGTAGTGGTGCATGTACCTGAATGGACTTTCGGGTATTTAGCCATTCCTGAACTTTTTGTGGTGTGAGGCTTGTTGGTATTTTAAAGTTGTCCCACCACCTGATTTTGAACCTTCTTTGGATCGTTGCAATTTTAATTTCAGAATAATCTACAAACCATGTGAATACCCATGGTAAATGGAATTTGGTGTGAAAAAAGGTGCAATGGCACAAATCTTTTTTCTTCCTTTAAGGGTTTATAAAGGGATTTGAAGAAGCTAAAAGATTTAGTGACTTGGGATTTTTGTATTTCAAGGGTGGATCCAAATTATTCCCACCATGAATTCCACAATGTTGGGAATTGGGATGGAATACACGAGCTATCAAAATGAAAGAGCCAAGTATGGCGTCGATCGGTATTTTGAACAAAAAAGGAATTGAATCAAGCTTGTTGGTAATCCGAGTAATTAAATTGAATATTAAAAAAATGGGGCATTTTAATTGAAAATTTCAGAAATTGTTTTTCTGGGGACTTGTGATATCACAAGTTGGGATTCTGAAAATTGAATTTCAAGAAATGGTTTTTGAAAATAGATTTTTCGAGAAAGGGTTTTGAAAATTCTTTCTCTAATTTTATAAAATTTTGAGTGCGTTTATCTTCCGGATGATCTCCTGTTTACGAATCTCGCCTTTGTAGTTTTGGGGATTTGTCAAGGAGTGAGAGGTGTTTAGTAATTCTTTCTTGGAGGGTTTTTTCTCTGTTTTGAAGGAATTCACGGGTTAAGAAATCTGGAATAGAATTTGTTTCTCTTTTAATATATTCAATATCGAAATAAAAATGCTA
Organism: Anisodus acutangulus; assembly: GCA_029783415.1. Classification (NCBI taxonomy): domain Eukaryota; kingdom Viridiplantae; phylum Streptophyta; class Magnoliopsida; order Solanales; family Solanaceae; genus Anisodus; species Anisodus acutangulus. Next base: position 13,845,345 of record CM056504.1, read on the forward strand.
AGAATCGCTTGCCATCATGCAAAAATCTGTTTTGATGCAAGGTTTTGAACATCTTTTTGTAAAACTTCTCTAGCACTTTTGCAATCAATTCTAAGTAAAAAAAATTGATTTAGTAAATCAGTTTGAAATTTTTGTATGCATAAGACGATGCTCAAAATTTCTTTTTTAATGGTATAATAGTTTTTTTGGGTATCATTCCAATGGGCAGAAGTATACTGGACTATACGCACTTTCCCCCCTGATTTTTATTTCAGGATCCCTCTGTAACCTAAGTTAGAGACTTCTGTTTCTATGATCTTAGGTAGTTGAGGGTCTGCTAAATGAAGACACGGGATTTCTAGCACTTTTTTTTTTAATATTCTGGACACAAGCATTATGGTTACTAGTCTATGGAGCAGGATTTTTCTTTTGTCTATCATGGAGTAGTTTTGCCATCTTATTAATCTCTGGATAGAAATCTAAAACATAGTTTAGGCTTCCTAGGAATCTCTGTAATTGGGTTTTATCAAGGATTTTACCAGAGAATTTATTAGCGAATACAAAGGATCTTTCTATAGGGGTGATTTTCCCCTGGAATATATAATGCCCTAGAAATCTTATCTTTGTCTGAAAAAGACTCACTTTTATTTGAAAACTACCAAACCATTTTTCGTTGTAACATCGAAGAAAGTTTTGAGGTGTTTGAAATGTTCTTCCACAAAATTTGAGAAGATTAAGACATCATCAATATAAATAATGCAGAATTTGGAATAATCATTGAAGATGTCATTCATTATTCGCTGAAATTCAGAAGGGGCATTTTTGAGACCAAAGGGCATTACATTCCACTCGTATTATCCAAAGGGGACCGTAAAGGCGGTTTTGTAACGATCTTTTGCAGAAATTTGGATTTGTCAAAAACCGGACTTCATATCAAATTTTGAAAATATCAAGGCAGAATGTAACTTCTGTAATAAATCTTTTTTGTTTGGAATTGAGTAACTATTCTATTTTAGGATTGTATTTAAAGGCTTATAATTAATGACTAATCTAGGAGTTCCTCTTTCTATTTCGTAATTTTTATTTACATAGAACGCAGCACAACTCCAAGGGGATCTAGATTTGAAAATTAGTTTTTTATTTTCAAGATCTTGAATTTCTTTTCTGCAGTGTTGTTCAAGATCACTATTCATTTGAATTGGTCTGGCTTTTGTTGGGATTTGTTTTTCGTCAAAATCCTTTTCATAAGGAAGATCTAGGATATGTTGCTTTCTACTCCAGAAAGCATTTGGAATCTCAGAACATATTTCGGTTTCAAAAGAATTTTGGAGTTTAGATATTTTTTCTTTAACACCAAGTAATTCTAATTGTGTTTTTAATCTTTCAAAAGAAAAATCTTTTTTCAGTTCTTGTAGATGGTATGATTTTCCTTCTATTTTTGCATTTGTACTATCTTCGTGTATTGAACAAGCTCTCATTAGGTTGAGACTTCTTGTTTTCGGTTTTGTTATGAAACAGAATTTTAATTACTTTTTATTGAATTTAAAAGATACGAAATCACTATCTACCTTATATGGGGTGATAAGATTCATGAACGGTGCTCCTAAGATGACAGAACTGTGTATGTCATTTGTTAAAACAAATGATGTTTCTATAGAAACTCCGTCATTTTCTATTGACGCACTGGTTTTGGAATCAACTTTTATTTTAGTGTTGTTAGCAGCTGCCAATTTCTCACGAGTTTTTTCTCTAAATTTTTCTGGTACTATACCGGTTTTTATCATATTTAAATCTGCTCCTATGTCAAAAAGTGCATTTGTTTGAATTCTAAAATCGTCTGAGAATTGAAGGGTTATTTTTAGTAGGTATCTTTTTGACGTGATTTGTCGTAGGATACTTAGAAATTCTTCTGGGATGTTTTCTGAATTGGATTCTTTCATATTATGAGAATCAGAGTTTTGTGGTATAGCTTTTGAAAGGATTTATTTTATTAATAAAGAATCTCGTTAAACCTACTGAATCACAAGAAGTAGATCTGTTGAAAAATAGATCCATGTTATAAAACTCCTATATTAGATCACCCGGACTCTTCCTACAATCAAAGGCGTTTCACGGAGTATAACTGTCTACGTTCGTTGAGGACTTACTAACCCCGGACCATCCTAAGCAAAAACCTCGGAAGAACCCAAACCTCTAACAAGGAATCTCATCTGATCTGGACAGTATTCTCTCTATCTCTACCATTTATGGCTCTGATACCAAACTTAGGCCGGGGATCTAAAGAGGATAACAGACAAGGAAGGAATTGAGATATAAGGGATTGAAGAATTAAAAAATAATTGAAATATGCAGAAAGCAAATTAAGATTAACTTACAAATTAAGGTTCCAGTTATGGAAACCATAATTCAAAGGTTCTGCAGGAATTTAAATCAAATAGGCGGTGGAACCGGCCAAGTATTTAATGCAAGAATCTAAAAGCATGAAGTATTTAAAAGATTAGGAGGTAGTAGCATCCATAATCATATTTATTAAAAATATTAAGATTCACAAAGTATTTTATCAAAGAGATATATCTTGGGAATTTCTAAGAAATTTTGGATCATATGATATTAGACCTGTCCAAAGGTCGGGTCGGGCCGGGTCGGGTGGTTTTTTTTTTCCTCCTTGCCCGACCCTGGCCCGTCCCTGACCCTATATTTTTTTTTAAATTCCGACCCTGGCCCTGACCCTTCGGGGACCCTACGGGTCACGGGTCGGCCCTGACCCGACGATTTTTTTTTGGCGGGCAGGGTCGGGCCGGGTCGGGCCGGGTCGGGTCGAGATTTTTTTTAAAAAAAATTTGAATTTTCAAAACTGAAAATTGGTATTCACCCCTACATTACCACGAAATTTCGACGTTGAAATGTATTGTATATCGTGACATCTTGACTAAAGAAAAAGAGAATTGGAAATCGATTTGGAGAAAAACACAAATTAATTGGAAAAACTGACGTTTTTCTAAAAATTGGCTGCGCCAAACCGCCATAAGGCGGTTTGACCGTCCCTGTCTCGAAAAAATATGCAAAATCAAAAAACAATTTGGATAAAACGGACATCCGAGCGCAGAGTTATGACCATTTAAAGTTTCATCAATTTACAACTACTTTATCTCCCTACATTATGCTTCCATGATATTAACAAAATGACTAATAATATAAATATATAATTAATAATCAGCTACCGTTTTTATCTTATTTTATGTCGAGCTAAATGTAGATTAGATATATATATATATATATATATATATATATATATATATATATAAACAGGCATTATATCACTTATTAATGACAAAAATATATATAAGTACAAAATAAATATTAATGAAGGAAAAATAATATAAATTATATTAAAAAATATGCGGTCGGGTCGGGCCGAGGTCGGCTCGGGTCGGGCCGAGGTCGGCCTGGTCGGGCCGAGGTCGGCCTGGTCTGCCTGGTGGGTCGGGCCGGGCCGGTCGGACGGGTAATTTTTTCGACTCGCCCGACCCTAACCCCGCCTCAGTCGAGTGGCTCTGGTCGAGTGGCTCTCGGGTCACCTAAAGTCGACCCTCGCCCTGCTTTTTGAGGCCGGCATGTCCTCACCCTATGGACAGGTCTATATGATATGAGTCATATGATATGGGTCATATGATATGGGTCATATGAACTGAATCATATGAGGGGTATTTTGATCTAACTAAAGGGATTTTCTTTAGAGCTCTCACTTCTCTCTAAAATCTGAAATATTATTTGAGAAAATGTGAAAGAAAAAACTTACAAGAAAGAGAACTTCTAAAAAAGAACTTGGTTCCTCAAAATATTTTCAAGTACTAGGACGCAAATATAGGAAAAAATCTATGATTTTGTTAATGAACATAGGATAAACATCCTATTGTTTGACTGGTTTGATTATTATTCCTCTGAAAATTCCATAGAATATCCCTTTTCTAAAATGGTAAATCCCGTTACGACTAGGAACAAAACACCGGAGTGGAAAACCCTAACTCAAGATCTGTTTATCTCCTTTATCTTTTAATTATTCAATCCCTTATATCTCAATTCCTTCACTGTCTGTTATCCCCTTTAGATCTTCGGCCAAAGTTTGGTATCAGAGCCATAAAGGGTAGAGATAGAGAGAATATTGTCCAAATCAGATGAGATTCTTTGTTAGAGGTTTGGGTTCTTCCGAGGTTTTTTGCTTAGGATGGTCCGGGGTCAGTAAGTCCTCAACGAACGTAGGCAGTTATACTCCGTGAAATGCCTTTGATTGTAGGAAGAGTCCGGGTGCTCTGTTATAGGAGTTTTATAACATGGATTCATTTCTCAACAGATCTACTTCTTGTGATTTTAGCTCATCTTCTTCCATAGATTCAAAGAAGATAATAAACACCGAAGATATCTTGATACAAGATTTTGAAAACTCTATAGATAATTGGGAAATAACGAGATCATATTTATAAAAATTCCAAATACCAGTTTTTCAAAATCGATTTCACTATCAAAACAGAGGAAAGAGATATCAAATTATCTCAACCTTTTGAAACAATCCAATTACTTTCTCAAAATTCCTTGAAGAAAGAGAAATTACAAAACAAAACCTAGACATTCTACGTCAGATTTACCCAATCTAAGAAACGTAGACTACTCCAACGAAATACTGAGACTCGTTTATGAAAATTCCACTGTTAGAGAAAAGATAGAGGACCAAGAACCTACTAGTCTGACTTTTTCCTCGATTACAAAGAACATAGTAAATGAAATTGGTGTTTTACAAAAAGAATTCCAAATAGATAAGAGATTCCTACAAAATGAGTTTTATGAAAAATACAACCTAGAAAAAAGAATTTGGTTCCTCAACATCTTTTCAAGTACTAGGGCGCAAATACAGGAAAAATTCTATGATTTTGTAAATGAACATAGGATAAACATCCTATTCTTTGACTGGTTCGATTATTATTCCTCCAAAAATTCCATAGAATATCCCTTTTCTAAAATGGTAAATTCTGTTACGACTAGGAACAAAATACCGGAGTGGGAAACCCTAGCTGATTCTAGAAAAGTCCAGTCCAATCACCCTCCTCTACAAGATATTAAGCTAAATATTCATGGCTGCCTTGTAGACGCAATTCCTCTTAAAAATCCAGCAGAGGATGAAAAAACAAATACAAAGAATATCCTCGCACAAAACAATTTCACCAATATCAGTTTAAATACCCTAGGAAAATAACTCGATAGAGTGGAAAAACACATGAAAGACCGCCCTTTAGTCACCATAGATTCCCCATGAACGACTAAGGATATGAAATTTAAAAGTCCTATCTTTAAACCATTTCAGGTGTTCAAAGATGGTGTCAAAAACATCCAGCAAAATAAGTCTGAATTTTTTCAGGCTATACAAGATCAATTGAGTAGAATTGGGACATCCAACAGTTTTAATACAGAACACGTTGTTCCAGATACCCCACAATCATCCAATAAAATCACAACTCTAACGAATGATTCCGACGACAGTGATACTCTAGAACAAATCCAAAACAAAAAACCCTTTGTTAACCATATGGATTGATAAAGACCGATACAACAGGTACAACAACAACAGTTGCAAATAATTCCTGCTCCAGACATAGGAATCGTAAAACCCCTAACTCAATCCCATTTCAATGCCTCTTACATTTATGATTGAAACATAGATGGGATGACCGATTACAATATCCTCAGTTTTCTCCAACAAATGACCATGTTCGCAAATACCTACAAAATTCAAAATGGTACACAAGACAAGACCATTGCAGAACTGCACATCGCAGGATTCTCTAGTCAATTGAAAGGTTGGTGGGATAACTATCTCACTGATCAACAAAAGGAAAATATCATCAATTACATCAAAACTGATGAAGAAGGAATACCAATCCTTGATGAACAAGGTGAACCCCTACAAGAGGCAGTATCAACCTTGATACTCACAATCTCTTTAAATTTCATAGGAGATTCTTCGAATCTGAAAGATAAAAATGCCGAGTTACTTTCTAACCTCAAGTGCAAAAAACTCAGTGACTTCCAATGGTACAAAAATACTTTCTTAACCAGAGTTATGCTCAGGGAAGATTCCAACCAGCCATTTTGGAAAGAGAAATTTCTGGTCGGACTACCTACCCTTTTAGGAGAAAAGGTTAGGAATAAAATCAAAGAGAATTGTGGAAAATAGATTATACCCTACAGTGCATGCGGACAATTAGTCAGTATAACTCAACAGAAAGGTCTAAAGATCTGTCAAGCCCTGAAATTACAAAAACACCTCAAATTGGAGCTAAAAAGAACTAGGTGTGAACTTGGTACTTTTTACAAACAGTTTGATACAAATTTCACAAAACCTTCTCCGAGTTGTACAGAAAATTATAGCAAGACTCATAAATCCCTTAAGAGTACATCAAGAGGTTACAAATAGAGGGATTTCAGCAAGACTAATGAAGAGTATTACAAAAATCCTTACAAAAATACTCGTTATTCTAGAGATAGACCGAATCCCAAAAAAGTTGATTCCAAATACAAAGACAGTACGTATTACAAATGTCTCAAAAAGGGTCATACTTCGAGATTATGTAAAATGAATAAAAAATTACAAGAATTGAAACTAGACTACGAGGTAACCCAAAAAATCTCCAATCTTCTCATTGATTCCTCCGATTCAAATGTCGAGTCAGAACCTGACTATTTTTCTCTGTCTTCTGAAGACAACAAAGCCCTTCAAATAGATGAATTGCCCACGACCAGTTCATCTGAAAAATCTGATAAGCGTAAGGGAAAACATGTTTGTGTTCTAACTAAAGACCAAGAATTTATGTTAGATATGGTTAAATACATAGATGTCGAACACCAAAAGGATTTTTGAATAAACTCCTCAAATCCTTTACAGAAGAGAAAAAAGATACCAAAAATACGATTTTACCAAATACTTCCAAAAATACCTACGAGTTTGACCAAAATCCTGAAGAATGGTAAAAAGATGAAAGATTCTAGAGAAACGCCAGTTCTAGAACTTCAAAAGGAGATAAAACAAATAAAACTAGAGATCAAGGTTCTAAAATAAAAACAAGAACAAGATTCTCTATTAATAAAAATAATCCTTTCAAAAGAAACCCAAGAGAGTTCTAAGTCCAGTTCTGAGTCCGACAATTCTGACTCTGTAAATCTAGAAGGACCTTCTGATAACCAACATCTTGAATAGATCCCAAAAGAATTCCTTACTGTCTTAAGACAGATCACGTCAAAAAAATACCTTCTCAAAATAACCCTTAAATTCCCAGGCAATTTTAGAATCACTACTATTACTCTTTTTGACACATGAGCAGATTTAAATTGCATAAAACAGGTCTAATACCTGATAAATTCCATGAAAATACCCAGGAAACATAAGAAGCGGCTAATAACACAAAGTTAGAAATCAATTCCCAAACCAGTGCGTCTAGTATTAACGATAGAGTTTCTATAGCAACATCATTTGTTATAGTAAGAGACATACACAACTCTGTTATCTTAGGGACACCGTTTATAAATCTTATCACCCTTTAAAAGGTAGATAATGATTTCATTTCCTTTGATCCAATAATAAGAATTTGAAATTCCCTTTTTTGACAAAACCAAAAGCTAGAGACATCAAACTGATAAAAATGTATTCTTGTCAGCTAGGAGAATTAAGGAATAGTTTTTTAGATTAGAATTCTGAGTCCCCTAGAAACCATGATACATGTTCCATCAAATTAATTTATGCCTTTGCATACCCAAAAAAATTTGAAGCATGATTTACAATATCAAAAACATTTCCAAAATATTGCATTAAAAATATTTTCTGCAAATTGATTCCTAATACTTTTTACTTTAAAATCTTTTAATCAGTGATTTCCTCATAAACATGAGAGAAAACCACAAATTTTTTATACTGGTTGCAACGCAAAAATGTCCTATCACTGTCTCTTGGCCCATTGTTTGGGCTACAAGGACAATATATCCAGGAAAGACATGCGAGATTCCAGGAAATATTGTGTCTACGCGATGTGTGGAGCCTTACTCCAAAAGAGAAAGGAAGAGATTTCTCTGCCAATAAATACATCAGTTGTTGCACAACAACAACAAACAAATTCCATGGCCCCCAAAAACTCCATAAACTCCAACACTTCCAAACCAACAAAAGAAGATAAAGAAAAATTCCCTGCCAAAACTCCCACTGAAAAACCCATGACTTGGTATGACGCAGTTATGAAAGAAGAAAACGAAAATACTGCAGCATCTGTGCAGAAAACACCAGCAACTCTCGCACAGGAAATAACTACTGAGAATCCTCTACAACTTCTTGCAATATACCCGGAACTACAACAGGCATTGATACAACTTCAAATTCTCAAACAAGAAGTTGCTCAAAGCTCAGGAGAGGGAAAACCTCTCAAAATTTTACGAAAATCAAGAAAGGAGAATCTTTCAAAAACTCTTTCTCAAAAACAATTTTAAAAAACCCAACTTGAGAAAGAAGAATCTTCAAAAACCATTTCTCAAAAACAATTTTCAAAAACAAAACTTGTGGTATCACAAGTCCCCAAAAAAATCTGGCTCTGATACCAAACTTAGGCCGAGAATCTAAAGGGGATAACAGACAGAGAAGGAATCGGGATATAAGGAATTGAAGAATCAGTGGATAATTGAAATATGCAGGAAGTAAATAAAGATTAACTTACAGTTTAAGGTTCCAGTTAAGAAACCATAAATCAAAGGTTCTACAAGAATTTAAATCAAACAGGCGGTAGAACCAGCCAAGTATTTGATGCAGGAATTTAAAGAATTTAAAAGCATGAAGTATTTAAAATATTAGGAGGTAATACCATCCATAATCATATTCATTTAAAATATTAAAATTTACAAAGTATTTTGTCAAGGAGATATACTTTGGGAATGGAGTCATATGAACTGAATCATATGAGGGGTATTTTGATCTAACCTAAAGAGAATTTTATTTGGAGCTCTCACTTCTCTCTAGAAAAGAGTTGAAAGGAAAAGCTTACAAGAAAGAGAACTTAGAAAAAATAACTTATATGGGGTTCATGTTGATATATTTACTAATCATAAGAGCTCTCACTTCCGACTATTGTGTTTGTCCTGAAGATATGGCGCAATTACTTGTATGGGGTTCATATTGATATATTCACTAATCATAAGAGCCTTCAGTATATCTTCAGGCAGAAGGAGCTGAATTTAAGGCAGAGAAGATGGCTCGAGTTGTTGAAAGAGTACGACGTCGACATCTTATATCATCCCGACAATGCTAATATGGTAGCCGATGTTTTGAGTCGTAACTCTATGGTAGTTTGTCACGACCCAAATCGGAGGCTCGCGACGGGCACCCGGATTCCACCAAACGGGTACCGCCATTCGTACATTTAACATCTTATCATAGTTAATTACAGACTAAGCAGAAAGAAAATTATGAAAATATCAGGTAACCATCTTATATATATACATACTCATATCAAGGCTGACAAGGCCATACAAGACCAATATCCACAGGACACCTATCTACAAGCCTCTAAGAGTAGCAACATCAAAGGTCGGGACAAGGCCCGGCCATACCCATATATACAAGCAAAAATGTACCGTACCAAAATTAGACCAACACTCCGAACAAGGGGAGTGCTCCAAAAATCCGATGGATTCGCAATCAACTAACGTGAACTGTCACCTTGCCTATGTGAACCTGCGGGCATGAAACACAGTATAACAGGGATATAACAATAACTGAAACAGAAACAACTGACCAATAGTACATATCTCTGAGGGTCCTAATACATATGCCTAAATGTCATGCACAATGCGGTATACATATACATTGGCCCCATTGGGCATCTTCCTTACCATAACAGCCTTTGTGGGCATCATTTCGTGTCGGCCTCTGTAGGCATAATATGTCTAAATGTCATGCATAATGCGGTAAATACATATATACTGGCCACACAAGGGCATATTCCTCCCCAAAACATATATATATATATATATATATATATATATATATATATATATATATATATATATATATATCCCTTAATCAGGCATCTTCCTTCATTAAGCCACACAGGATTTATCATTATCATATCCCAGCTGATCAGGTGGTCTGCGTTTTCCGTTTCCCGTCCTCAATATACGGTCTTGGGTAAAACATGAATGCAATGCAAATGAAAATGCATAAATAACAATAGCACATCCTGGGTGACACAATATTCTTGTACCTTCGACTAATACTGTAAATATCAACATCTTTTCTATATGTCTCAATAAGGACTTAAGAATATATTTAGACATGCTTTTAACATAGGAATCAATAACATGAATATTCTTAACTTCTATGAGTGGAATAAATTATGGAGCAATATCACAATTATATTTCGTTACATGGAACATGCCAAAAGAAAGAAATAATTTGCCTTAACATACCTTGATATAAGGAAGAGAAAGGGAACGTTTATTATAGGTTGTTGAAATTGGGGAAGTAAAGGGATATTTGACGCCCTTAATTTGAATAGAACAGGGAAAAAATATGTTTGCTATGCGTTGTCAAATTCTAAAAGAGAATGAAACGTTGGCTGCTATTTTTTTGTCTCAAATTCAATTTGCTCCCAATTGGAAATGTTACTTGAATATTTCTTTTGGTCTACAAAGCATTCTTAAAACAAAGATATACTATCTCCCCCAAACGTAATTGTTGCAGACTCTAATGTGTAACCCCTACTAATCATACATGCCACCACTTAATTCCACTTTGCCTTAGTTACTAGGCAACTCCTCCTAAGGCCACACATAATTATCCCACTTTATCTTGTCCCCTCCACTTAAATCAATTAATCAATCACACACATAATTAATTTCGTGATTCCAATTCACTTAAATTCTAATAACCTATTAGAAATTCATATCCTCAATGTCATAATTTCCTAATATGCCACTAGTCCATAACCTCTTTGCACGCACCAAATTTATTTTCGCTTCCTGTCGTCACACTTCTTACGTCCAAAATTATTTCGGGATTTTATCCTTCTATATGCTAAACTCTTTATTAGCATACGTGATCCAAAATTTTCCCAATGCTCGGGTCTATTTACATACGCCTAGCGATTTTTCATACGCCTAGCGATTCAAACCGTAACCCGAAAGTACGGGATGTTACAGTTTGAGCCATTATAAGCCAATGAAGTGGAGATGACTAGAGATATGTGCCAATTGGCCAGTTTGAGAGTTTGATTGCTTGTTTCATGTGATGGTGGTGTTGTAGTTCAAAATATAGTAGAATCATTACTTGTAGAGGAAGTGAAAGAACGATAGTTCGAGGATCCTGAATTAGTGCGAATGAGGGAAGGGGTTCCACAATAAAGAAGCCAATATTGGAGCTTGAGGAAGATGAAGTTCTCAGGTACCAAGGTCGGTTATGTGTCTCAGATGTAGGGAAGCTTCGGGAGCAAATTATGGAGGAAATTCACCAGTCATGATATTCTGTTCATCCTGGTTCAACAAAAATGTATCATGACCTTAAGGGGGTCTACTGGTAGAATGACATGAAAAGGAATATTGCAGAGTTCGTGCTCAATGTCCTAATTTCCAATAGGTTAAGATTGAGCATCAAAATCCTAGAGGATTAGTTAGGAATATAGAGATTTCGACATGATAATGGAAGATGATTAATATAGATTTCATTACATATTTTCCCCGTACTCAATGGAAGATGATTCTATATGGGTGATTATTGATTCTATATGGGTGATGTTGACAAGCTTATAATTCGGCCCACTTTCTACTAGTTAGAACCACATATGCGATTGAATATTATGTCAGGTTGTATATAAATGAGATAGTCCGTCTTCATGGAGTTTCAATTTCTATTATATCCGATAGGGATGCCCAGTTTACAACCAATTTCTGGAGATTCTTTCTGAGAGGTTTGGGTACTCAGGTGAACCTTTGTACGACATTACATTCACATATTGACAGTCAGGCCGAGTGCACTATTCAGACGCTAAAGGATATGTTGCGGGATTGCATACTGGATTTCAAGAGTAGTTAGGATGATCAGTTGTCACTGATTGAGTTCGCATACAATAATAGCTACCATTCTAGCATCAAGATGGCTCTATATGAAGTCTTGTATGGGCGAAAGTATAGGTCCCTGATTAGTTGGTTCGAGGTGGGTGAGCTGAGTTGCTAGGACCAGATTTAGTTTAGTAAGCGGTAGAGAAAGTAAAGTTGATTCAAGATCGACTATTGGTAGCTCAGAGTCGACATAAGTCTTATTTAGATGTGCGGTGCTGAGATTTAGAGTTTGTCATAGACAATTGGGTATTCTTGAAAGCATCGCCTATGAAAGGCGTAATAAGAATCGACAAGAGAAACAAGCTTAGTCCCAGGTACATCGGGCCGTATAGAATTGTTCGGAGAATAGGTAAGATGGCATATGAACTTGAGTTACATCCTGAATTGCAGTCCGTCCATCCGGTTTTCCATGTATCGATGCTACAAAAATGTATGGGGGATCCATTATGCATTGTGCATGTGGAAGATGTTTAGGTCACCGAGAATATATCCTACGAAAAAGTTCCCATTGCTATCCTAGACCGCCAAGTTTGGAAGTTGAGAACTAATGAAGAAGCCTCCGTTAAGGTATTATGGAGAAATAAAAATGTTGAGGAAATGACATGGGAAGCGGAGGAAGATATGAAGTGTAGATATCCCCACCTATTCCAAGCTGAAGGTTATAACGATTATCGTGTGACACATCTGCTTTATCTATACTCTATGATGACAAACTTAACCTATGCACTTTATTTAGGTGACGATCATAGCAAGAATGTGATAGACGTAGCCCAGGCTACAAGTTCAAATATTCGAGGCGAGTCGTAGCCTATAATATGAATCGCTTGATAGTAGACGATCGTATGAGGCTCGTGTAATGTTATAGTTGTGTTATATGGCCCTCTGAGGCATGTATTATATTTTCTAACTGCGTGGCAGGTTTGGGGTAGTCCTATTTATATAGGAAACTCTGCCGAAATTTCAATAGAATCCTCAGAGTTAGAATTTTTTAATGTACTACCTCCACATTTCAGGATCAATGTTCTTAAGGGGGGAAGGATGTTACACCCTGTAATTTTACGTTTAGATACATCGGTGATAAATCAATGATATTTGGAAGGATTTGGTCTATATATAAGGATGCCGATGGTTTAACGTGAGTTTAAGGAAGTGTCGGAGGTGTGCAAGTCAAAATAATAGAAGAACGCACGTTACGACAACAAATGAAATTGAAGCTGGCCGTAGTTACATTTAACAGCTCGTTAAAGTGATTCACGGACTGTGAAATAGGTGGCTCCACCGTGGGTCTTAGGCAGAAAGCTAGAAATATTCCTCCACCATTCATAGTGGAAGTGCATGGCGTGAAAATTTTTAACGGCCACCATGAAACTTTGACGGGGCGTGAATGCTATCATGGAAGTAAGGCGGTGGCAGCCCTTTATAGACAACCAACCTCAAATTTTATGTCATTTTTCATTCCCACAACCCCTAAGCAGCTCTATATTCTCTCCCAAGGTTCTCTAAAGGTTCTATAGACATCCAAGCTTAGTTCGGAAGTAATCAACGTAAGTCTCTCATCGGGAAGTCTGTGGTGCTAGTCTTCTTATTCTTCTCTTCCTTGTTGTTGAGTGGAAGACTTCTTCTAGTAGAAGTAAAGTGTATCAAGGGCTAGTACGTGGTGTTTAAGGTAAGAAATTCACCTTCCTTAATATGTATAAGTTCATCCAAGCTTTCAGATTTTGATTGTTAAACGTTTGCAAGTTGGTTAACCAGGAAGTATGACATCGAAGTAGGTCATTGTTGTGCTGCCTATTTGAGAGAATAATTGTGGAATTTAAGGGCTGAAAATATAGCTGTTGTGATTTACTAAGGATATGGATGTTGTTATTGGAGTTGGAAGAAGGTAGGATATGAAGGGAGTGTGTTAAACTAGTTTCATAGCAAGCTTGTCACTCGATGACTCATTTTTCATATTGTTCTTTAGCTTAACATTAGTGTCGACGTCGCTTTTTGTAGATCATTATGTTAAGGAGGCTGATTCCGAAATAATTTGATAGAGTTTCGACGTTAAGATATGTAATGGTTATCCTTTCCTTTTTTCTTTGGCATGAATCCAAACTTATGACGATTTTCATATGATAGACATAATGAAAGCATTCTACTCTTGCAATTGTTTGTCCCTTGTCCGGAGTACGTTTCATCTTGTAATGCTATATCTTCTCAGGTGATATTCCTAAAATGACCTTCCAAACTTTCTATAGGTCAGGTTTTCCTTCCAAACGAAAAGAGTCTAAAGTACTACCCCCAGATTAAACTGAAAGTCGTACGGGGTAAAAGAATGAGTCTTACGAATCCTTAATCCTAGAATACTAGCTATATATATACAGATGTATGTAAGATGGGAAAACCACCGAGTTATAATCGGTGGGCGATGATCCCCTATTGTCACGACCCAAATCACGGGCGTCGTGGTGGCACCTACACTATTCTCCCAGTAGGCGAACCAATTCCAAAACATTATACAACGACATAGTAACAAATGCAGAAGTGAAAGAATAATACCAAAACATAATGAAATCTTTTTATTAAAAATATTACTCATAAACCAATCCTTACAATACAACATTTCCCAAAACCTAATCTGACTTGTACAAGGACTCTACGATACAATTAGATGGATGAAAAAAAGAACAATGCCGCCATGAATGAATAGAGTGGTCTAACTAGGACGAAAACCAAGGCCACCAGGAATGAGTGGTCCGCCTTAATCTTTCTGTGCTCCAGACTGCAACCTGAATTGACTGGATGCCTGCATCCACATAAAAGATGCAGCAAGCGTAGCATGAGTACACAACGTACTCATGTAGGCATCATTGGCCGATAACGACGAAAGTTACGTAACAAATATAAACATCAAGTTGACTCTCACATAACATCATATTCTAGGCAGTTCAAATAGTCATGTAAATCATCTATACACATAAGGAACCATGAATCATATATAAAACAATTAGTTGTCACACCCCAAAATCCACCCTGGACTCAACAGGCATCCGATGCTATGAACAACACCGGAAGCACCTTATAAAATAAATAAACAACTAATCTCTTTTAATAATATTTCAGTATTTACTTAAAACGAGTCATTTAAGGCTAACTGAAATCAGGCTCACTTATAAAATAAAGTCAGTGGAAGTCTAATATGAATAATCAATTATAAAACGTGGTCATACGAGACTTTCGACATCTACCTACAATATGACAACTATCTATGGAGCTTCTAAGATAAATAAATGAATTGACTAACTTCAGGACACAACCTAGAAACTAATATAATTAAATGAAGATATATGGGTATTCCACTAACAAGGGTGTGGGATCACCAATAAGTCTGAAAAGCAGCAAGTTCTCCTACTCCGTACGTGTATCACAAACCTGTTCTTCTTCGTTATCTAACATACCATCAAAAACAACAATGGTATGCCTTAGTACTGGTACTCAGTGAGTGTCTCCGAAACGATAGTTAATAGCAAAATACTATAATAATAAGCAGTAAAATAGTGTAGGTAAAGCAGTTCGAAATTCATAGATAAAATAGTTCACCAAACTTAAAGAAACCATTAGTAGAATCAGTTAAGAGAGAATTAAATCACCTTCAATCCATTATACCATTTATCAAGATTAATTCTTCCATTTATGAACTCAAGATCAACATCAAGTCACTCACGAACAATCACAATCATGCCAATACATGCCAAATCAATGAAACAAAGGAATGGCCATTAAGGTTCCCTAAAATCGTATTGAAGCACCCCATCGGGGTTGTCACCCTCGATGGCTATCCTTCCTCCGGAATAGCTAGGCAAACCACATTGTGGATATTGTCCCTCGATAGCTATTCTTTATTCCGAATAGCTAGGCAAACCACACTAGGATCTATGGCTACTACCCTTCCTCCCGAGTAGCTAGGCCAAACACAAATAAAAGAAATCATGGTAAATTAGCCAAATCACAATCACAACAAAGAAGTCCAATCACTCACTATGGCATCCCGTTAATATAGGTACATCAAGTTATAAATAGGTTGACAAACTATGTTCAAATCATTAAATAAGTTTCAATTTTAACAAAACTCGTTCCTAGGGCAAAACACATAAAATATCCAAGGTTTCGAAATTAAGTTTAAAGTGTCCCTTATAGGGGTAGGGGTAAATCATGTTCAAAGTCCAAAGCTTTATAAATCAGTTTCAACAATCCTTTGATAGGAAAAATCACAAACACATATATATAGTATGATACACCTAAGGTTCCATGAGGGTTTGTCCCTCACGTACATGAAACCTTCCCAAAGAAACCATTCTTAAAGGTTGGAAAGTATGTTCGAAAAGAGACATGCAAATCACTTTTATAGTCAAAAAGATTCTAAAAAGAGACATACCTTGATTCCCGCTAAAATCTAGCAAATTTATTCCTCCAAGTTCAACAATAGCTCTACAACTGATAAGGATGATAAATATTAGAACTTTAATGTAATTCTACCAATCTTACCCCTTTTATCGAAAAACTAAGGTTTTCATGTCTAAAAGGTGTTCTTGATTTCATGCGATTCACCCATGAATTATAATGATATATAAACGGTATATAAACCCAAAACAATCCTCATACTTATACTAGAATGATATAAACATACCTCACGACGAATTCTCGACGATTCTTTTCTTTATTTTTTTAATCAAATTCTCACAATTTATGAATTAAAGGAGGATTCTATTGTTAATCCTTATTATATTAAGTTAATAATCATGACGTTTGAGTAAGAACTTACCTTAGAGGTTTAGAGAAGGCTCTAGGGTGTTTTCTCTCCAAAAAAGATGGCTTAGAATTAAGTGGGTTAGGTTTTATGAAGTTGGAAATATATAATATTTGGGAAAATCACGACATGCTGGAAAATATGACTGGCGTCCCGCGCCAGGCTTAATTCTGGATACGTCAACAACATTCAGTAAAATGGGCATAACTCCTTGCAAAAATGATTTTTTGATTGTTGCGTAAGGAAGCGGGCGTAGCTTTGATTGCTCAAGTTGCCCTCTCACTTCAGGTCGTGTTTCATCTCCATACATGTGATCTTTGATGAATTCTCATTTCCATTTGCTACTATCCAGTCTCCAAGTTCTACTAATGGCACTTCTTATGATGATATGGTTTTCCTCTTCAACGAATTAGAACCCATTAAGGGGAAAGAGCTCCAATTGAGATGGTCCATATATGGTTGGAAATATATTTCAAAGACCTACAACTTTTATTTTATTGGATTGCTCAAATTCTTAATGAAACTACACAAAAACTAAGTACAAGTGAGAACAACCTCAGACTTAGACGAATTTAAGAACTTTTATGAACTCCCTTAGTTGGTTTGACTTCAAAACGACTATCTATCACCCGAATTCATCTCGAAGGGATTCACATAACTAAAATATGATATGTCAACGGTCATTTAATTAATTCACACCTAATCCGGATTTACGGAATATTACAGTATCCCCCTCTTAGGATCATTCGTCCCCGAATGAAGGTCATGACTTATGATTTTTCACTATACCTCAAATTCTTAGAATTTCCTAGAGTTTTTTAGCAAAGTGAGTTCTCCCCAAGGACAACATATGACTAACCACACAATGATTAGATCATTCAAGCCTAAACACAAGAGTGAGGGATTTATACCTCTAATCTATACTTTCGTAGGAATTAAGTAATCGGAAAGTTCAACACATACCTAGAATATGAAATAAGTTAGGGTATTACGGCTTGAGTGTCATTAGTGGCAACTATATAGTAACTACACTCTTCGAGTTCATTTGGTGAGTCATAAGATACGAAGTAAGTCTACCTCAAGGTTTACCAATATCATTTCTCTACTGCATAATGAGTTCATCATGAAATTCAAGCTTAATCATTTTGACTAACAATTCAGAGTTTCATAACACCTGGACAGCCATTCTATCCCCATAAACACCTCCAAGTCCACCATTTCTAATTCAAGAAAATCATCAGTAGTCTCATGACCCTTATACAACTACACAATCTATATAGACTCTATGAACCATAACGAGAACACTAGCAGGGGTATTCATAGAAGAAGGGTTTTAACAATTGTTCGGGTTCCACACCAAGAATTCAAGAGCAAAGTATGGAGTCACATATGAAAGATTCGAACCTTGATTGATCAACGAATATGCCTCAAGAGCACCACTAATGAGAACATATGTGACCACAATGTTTGAGACTTCAGTTGCCTCCCTACGAGCCAAACCACCAAACTCCTACTACAGAATTCTAAGAGACTTTATACCCTCCATCAAATTATACATCACAACCAATGTGCAATTTATAGCACCATTGTTCACAAGGTTAGAACTACAGCACGACTTACAACCATTTTTGCAAGGCACGAGTTAACGAATACTTCAGAATGATCCTAAAGGAATTTCAAGCTCTATAGCACAATCTAGAATCAAGAAGAATGAGAAACACCTATAAATGTACTGGTAGTCATACATCCATATAGGTGCTAGTCTGCATGAAGAAGACTCCACTAGACACAACTCTACAAACAGTGCTAGGACACTTCTAAACCTAGGTACTAATACCAAGCTTGTCACACCCCAAAATCCACCCTAGACGCAACAGGCATCCAATAATATGAACAATACCGGAAGCACCTTACAAAATAAATAAACACCTAATCTTTTTAATAATCTTTCAGTATTTACATAAAACAAATCATTTAAGAATAACTGAAATCAGGCTCTCACTTATAATATAAAATCAACAGAAGTCTAATAATAATATTCAATTATAAAACGTGGTCATACGAGACTTTCGACATCTGCCCATATTATGAAAACTATAAATGGAGCTTCTAAGATAAATAAATGAATTGACTAACTTCAGGACACAACCTAAAAACTAAAATAATTAAATGAAGATAGAGGGGTGTCCCACGAACAAGGGTGTGGGTTCACTAATAAGTCTGGAAAGTAGCAAGTTCTCCTACTCCGTACGCATATCACGAACGTACTCTTCTTTATTACCTAACATACCAGCAAAAACAACAATGGTATTCCTTAGTACTGGGTACTCAGTGAGTGTCTGCGGGACAATAGTTAATAGCAAAATACTATAATAATAAGCAGTAAAACAATATAAGTAAACCAGTTCGAAATCCATAGATAAAAACGTTCACCAAACCTAAAGAAACCATTAGTAAAATCCGTTAAGAGAGAATTAAATCACTTTAAATCCATTAAACCATTTATCAAGATTAAGTCTTCTATTTATGAACTCAAGATCAACATCAAGTCACTCACGAACAATCACAATCATTCCAATACAAGCCAAATTAATGAAATTAAGGGATAACCATTAAGGTTCCCTAAAATCGTATAAAAGCACGCCATCAGGATTGTCACCCTCTATGGCTATCCTTCCTCCCGAATAGCTAGGTAAAACCACATCGGAGTTATTTAGCATAGATGACTATCCTTTCTCCCAAATAGCTAGGCAAACCTCATCGTGGTTATAGTCCCTTGATGGCTATCCTTCCTCCGGAATAGCTAGGCAAACCACATTGTGGATATTGTCCCTCGATGGCTATCATTTATTCCGAATAGCTAGGCAAACCACACTAGGATCCATAGTTACTACCATTCCTTCCGATTAACTAGCCCAAACACAAACAATAGAAATCATGGAAAATTAGCCAAATCACAATCACGGCAAAGAAGCCCAATCACTCACTATGGCATCTTGTTAATAGGGGTACATCAAGTTATCAATAGGTTGACAAACCATGTTCAAATCATTAAATAAGTTTCAACTTCAACAAAACCCATTCCTAGGGCAAAATATATGAAATATCAAAGGTTTCGAAATTAAGTTTAAAGTTTTCCTTATAGGGGTAAATCATGTTCAAAGTCCAAAGCTTTATAAATCAGTTTTAACAATCCTTATATATATATATATATATATATATATATATATATAGTATGATAAACCTAAGGTTCCATGAGGGCTTGTCCCTCACGCACATAAAACCTTCCCAATGAAACTATTTTTAAAGATTAGAAATTGTGTTCTAAAGAGACATACAAATCACTTTTATAGTCAAAATGATTTTTAAAAGAGACATATATTGATTCCCGCTAAAATCTAGCAAACGTATTCCTCCAAGTTCAACAATCGCTCTACAACTGATAAGGATGATAAAGATTAGAACTTTCATCTAAATCTACCCATCTTACCCCTTTTATCGAAAAACTAGGGTTTTCATATCTAAATTGTGTTCTTTATTTCATATGATTCACCCATGAATTTTAATGATATATAAATGGTATATAAACCCAAAACAATCCCTATAAATATACTATAATGATATAAAGATACCTCGCGATGAATTCCTGATGATTCTTTTCTTTAACCATTTTTTAATCAAATTCTCACAATTTATGGATTAGATGAGGATTCTAGTGTTAATCCTTATTATATTGAGGTAATAATCATGACGTTTGAGTAAGAACTTACCTTAGAGGTTTAGAGAAGGTTCTAGGGTGTTCTCTCTCCAAAAAGTCGGCTTAGAATGAAGTGGGGTAGGTTTTATGAAGTTAGAGATATATAATATTCTGGAAAATCATGACACGCTGGAAAATATGCATGGCGCCCCGTGCCTACGTCCAAGGGCCATGCCCCTCTCCAGGCTTAATTTTGGTTGCATCGACAATGATCAGTAAAATGGGAATAACCCCTCGAACAGAGCTCCAATTGAGATAGTACATATATGGTTGGAAAGGTATTTCAAAGACCTACAAATTTCATTTTATAAGTTTTTTCAAATTCCCAACGGAACGACCCAAAAACTTAGTACAAGTGAGCATTATCTCAGGCTTAGACGAATTTATGAACTTTTACAAACTCTCTTATTTGGTTTAACTTCAAAATGACTATCTATCACTCAAATTCATCCAGAAGGGATTCACATAACTAAAATATGACACTTCAATGCTCATTTAATTCATTCACGTAACCCAGATTTACGAAATGTTACATTAGTCCACATAAGAGTTCAACAAAGTCAAGTACACTTCAATCTATACAGCAAACCGGGACTCTACAATCAATACCCACCCATCTGAGACTCTGCCTAAGTGATATTCATAATTAGCCCCACTTACTCGACTTAACACAACCAATAGACAAGTTGACACTCAATTCACAACATTATTGATAAAAAACTTTCTAAGAGTATAACAATAAGATTGAACAATAACGACATTAACTCTTTAATAATCTCTAGTCTTTAGCCTCAATTATGACTCCATACAGTTACGGAAATGACATATACTAGTTCATTAAATACCCTCATTATACCCTAGGTAATTACCTTCACCGTAAACCCTTTTATTAAGGAGGAATCCTACATACATAAGGCATACAAGACAACTACTACCAACACATCATCTCCCATACTAGACCCTTTTATCAAAATAAACTAGCAATTATCAATTACACGAAGATGCAATTAGTTCCTTTTGACCTACAAATAGTTCTAAAAACAGGCATCACCGATCATAAGGAACAATTTACATTGATTTCTTAGACTCTTAAGTTATAATCACATAACCAAATACACAAATAACCAAGCCAAGCATGGCAACCAATCCAGTCAAATAGAATCAGTCCAATAATCAAGTCCATTTAATCATGATAATCATCCAAATTCTAATAATCATTCCAAATCTCATCACGAAACAACATAAAACCAATGTATAATTTATGTATGTTATGAATGCAAATGTAATGCCAGGTACCTTTCATTTCCAGCATACAAGCATTCAAATTCTATGAACTTCACACCCATAGGGGACTCACGACATCCATATACTTGTCTGAGATTTCTCAATGGATCCCAGCTTTTGGCTGTAATATCACTATCAATCTTTTCCATCATCTCAGTTTTCCCAACCATCTCAATAGAACAACTTACCTTTCTGGTCTCATTGGACCCATAACATTTTCATACAACTCTCATTTCAATATCATCAGAACCATGAGTGTATGGATACAAATAACAATCCAAGGCAAGTACTTAGAATGTATGAAATGCAACCAAGTATAAGAGATGAATATCACATGCTTTCAAAACGTCATTAACACATATTCCACGTAAATCAGGATATCATATTGAAAGTAATATGATTAATAAACATAAAAATATTAAATATGGCGACGAGCTCACATAATGACGACAAGTCCAAACAATAGCAGTCGAAATCAGCTTAAGGTTGATTCCTCAAATCACCCATCATCAAAGTTAACACCAGTACTCACCCAAGCGTTCATCACAACCGCTAAGGTGGGACCCCCAAACACGTCCAATACCCCTCAACATTTATAACTACTACGCACTTCTATCGAATACTACAAAAGAGAAATCGTAGCCTACCTCATTGTCGAGCGGGTGTCACGAACTCCTAATCTTCAAAGTCCCTCCGGACGAGTGTCGGATGGTCATAACCCAAACAAGCACATAGGTGTCCTAGGTTATCATACATACAATCACACATAAGGCTATTTCTATAAGAGTGGATACTAGCCGGTCCAGAAATAAATCATCGTATTAAAAGGAAAGGGTAATATAGGAATTTTTCTTCGAAAACCCAGTATTCATGAAGTCCAAAAGGACCGCTAACTAATCGATATCATATTAGTTTTATCAATTTATCAAAAATCCATAGTCTTTATAAGAAACTCCCTTTTGATTCCATTTAGAAAACTAGTTTCAAACCCAAAACTCAATCTATAGTACTTCTCCTCACTAATACATTATTAAAATCAGGAAATCCATCTCAAAACCCAAGTTTTAAGTTAATAAATCAAGTTTCCATAATTTAAGATTTTTAACATCAAACTCATCTTCCCCACCAAAGCTTCCACCATTAAAATATAACTTAATAGCATAAGAGTCATAAATAAGGTTAGTGAATCTTACTCCCAAGAATTTATCACAAGAACCTTTGAAAATCTCTCTCTGCCGAGTCTCCTAGCTTGAGAAATGACTTTGGGGAAAAGAGGCTCGAAGTTCGAGGTTTTAGGAATTATAAATCTAGGTCTGCACAGCGATTTCTACTGGCGCAGAACTCTTTCGGCTTATGTGGTACCGTTTCTGTGAAAGACATTTCGCAGAGGCGAACTCAATAAATTTTCTGAATCTCTGCCGAAGTGGAAAAAACACCATTGGTGTGGGATCACTGAGGCGACACGATCATCGTCGGAGCAAAGATATAATTTTCGATTATCCTCAAGTCGATTAGTCATCTCTCTAAATTGCTAATTATTATTCTTACCCATAGATTCTGCATGTAACAGTTATCAGTGAGTACCCAGATGAGGGATATTTTAGGAAGTCAGGCAAAAAGTGCATAACGATCAAATATGTCATTACACCTATATGGCATGTATACTATTGATTGATGAACACCACCGGTTGGGCGTTAGATATTTATTTATATGAACACCACCGAGATATAATCAGTGAGCGATGGATATTTGTATATGATTATGAGATTCAGTAAGGTTATATAGTTTCTATTGTTTGCCCTGTGTGGTATCCAGGTTATCATGTTGTTTCTTATCCCTGATTACAACTTATAGCTTTCATGTTGATATTCATACCTGTCATACCAGTACATCTCATTCGTACTGATGTTCTTTTTACTGAGGGCACTACATCTCATGGTGTATGTCCAAGTAGAGACCCAGATAGACCTCTCTAATAGGTGTTTGCTGGGTTCAGTGGTTGGTTAGTAAGCTTCACTTCTTTCGGAGCTACTGAGTTAGATGTTTGGCTATGTTATATGTATATACAACTGATGTCTAGGTTGGTGCCCTGTCCCGACCATATTACAATTGTCATGATCCTAGAGACTTGTAGACTTGGTTTGTATGTCTAGTTATCATGTATGGCCTTGCCGGCCTTTCTAATGATCAGTTGATCTGCATTGTGGCATTGTTGGCCTTATATATGTATATATGTATATATATGTATATATGTTTTGGGTTGCTTATCCTTCTAGGTTGTTATGCTCAGATTGTCATTTTCTGGCCTTGCCGGCCCATATGTTCCACATGCTGTTGTTGGATGATTTCAGGTATACGCTAGGTCAAGTGCGGTACAGGGTATTGGTCACACCTCCCCAAGTTGCGGTGTGATATGCTCGATAAGAAATCTTCTTTTATGTCTTTTATTTGGAGACCCTTATAGGTTTGGGTTCATGCCAAAGAAGGAAGAAATATAGCCATTACATATCTTTTATCGACACGACTAACTTAGTCTGTTAAACACTTTAATCTACAACAACAACAATAATAGGGCCAACGTCAAGCTAAAGAATAGCTAGTATACGATACATCGAGCGGCAAGACCAATTCTTAATTAACAACACAATGCTCTTCTATAATCCTCATTCACTTGAAGTTTTTATCAAAAACAAAAATAATATAGACAAATCATTCTCTGAAATTCCAGCCACAACAACATCATAAAAACACCACAAAACAATCCAACATGATACAATAACTTCTATACGACTTTTGACCGTCAATTCATAAGTTCTAGCGTACACAATTTAGATATACCCTGGATTCACTCAAATACTTGCGAGAGATGAGAAATTTAACCTAAACCAGAAAGAGAAAGCCTAGTCTCAAGCTTACTTCAACTTGAAGGAACTCTCAACTTCAACACAACAAGAGGAAGCTAAGTTCTACTATCACCACGCGATTCTCGATGATAAATTTATGTTGTTTTCCTTTAGATTTACGTTTCAATCATGTAAGAAATCTTAGAGAACCTTTAGTAGTGTTGTAGGATATTTTTTGGTCGAAATTGGAGTTAAAATGAAGCTGCACCGCTTTATACTTAAAGGATAAGCTTGCACCGCCTCAAGTGGGTCCCAAAGGAGTTGTTTGTGCAGTCGGACTAAAATGTGTATATCTCCCTACCATGATGTCGTATCTATAAACTATTTAATGTGTTGGAAACTAGACTCGTAGACCTTCAATATGATGGGTGGATCACACGTAACTCCAAGTACATTGGAACAAATGCTCAGTGACATCTGACCCAAATTTCAGTAAACTTATGAACTAACTTGCGATAACTTTTGCCAACTTTTGTTTTACAAGTTGCTTGACTTCAAAAATTAACATACGACTATTATACAATTCAAATACCTCATAACATGACTTTCTTAGCATATTAAGCAATCATAGTCTTACTCCGAAAGAACGGGTTATTAGATCTTTGATTCGATTAACCACCAACTCTTACGACACTTCATTAACACTCGTTTTGAACCATTGCTATACTTATACAAGGCCTTAACCTTCTCGATTTTAGTTAGCTCACAACGTATCTTAACGTAAAAGTATGGGGTATAATAAACTTATCCACAATGACACAAATATTGTCATACTTCTCCAAAGTCTATGATAATCCTACCACAAAGATCATACTAATCCGTTCCCACTTCCACTCATGTATAGACATCTTCTGAGTCACACCGCTAGGCTTCTGGTATTCATACTTCACTTATTGACAATCCAAGCACTGAGATACAAAATCCACTATGTCCCTCTTTATTTGACACTACTAATAATGTTGCTTCAAGTCACAATACATCTTTATAAACCCCGGGTAGGTTGAATATCTCAAACTCTGGGCCTCCTCCATCATCAACTAAGTCAAGTCACTTATCCTGAGTACACAAATACGACCATTGATCCTCAAAACACCATCTTCATCTAGAATCACTTCATTGGCATGTCATCGCAATACTTTGTCGTGAATCTTACACAATTTCTTATCAATAAATTGTTGGGCGTTAATCTACTCCAATAAAGACGACCTCATTTCCATGAAAATTTGAACCCTGCCTAGTTCTTAAATATCAAGTCTTACAAACCTTTTAGCCAATGACTGAACATTCATAGACAAAGGATGCTCTCTTGCCTATAACAAAGCTAGACTACCCATACTTACCGCCTTCTAACTCAAGGCATCTGCAACTATATTGGCCTTGCTCTGGTGATAAAGGATAGTCATGTCATAATATTTGAGCAACTATAACCACCTCTGTTGCCTCAAATTGAGATCCCTCTGATTGAATATATACTGGAGACTGTTATGATTCTTGAATATATCACAATGCACACTATAAAGGTAATGCCTCTAAATCTTCAATGCAAACAATATTGCCATTAACTCCAAATCATGAGTGGGGTAGTTCTTATCATGAAACTTCAATTTTCTCTAAGCATAGGCTATCACCTTATCATTCTTCAATAACACACAACCAAGATCAACTCTCGAGGCATCAAAATACATAAGTTATCCTGTATTTTTGCTCGTTAAGTTACATCATAAGTAAGTTGACATAGACATAGGAAGCCAGATTATTATTAAGGTTATAAGTACTTAAACTAATGTTTGATAAGTGTTATGTAAGTGTCGTGAATATTAGAGGTTGAATGAATCAAAGAGCTTAAGTTTCATCGAAATCCTACATTTGGTCATGAGTTATGCTAGGATTTGGGGGAAACTTTCTGTAGATATATCTCCAAGTATATGAAGAGTTATGGGGTGGATTACCTAACCAAGTCCAATTTTATCAAGTGTAGTTTCCAGCGCATGAAACCGTTCGTCAAATGGAGTTCTGGACAAAATGTTATGTACATTTTAAGAAAATGTATTTTGGCAACATTGACAAATGCCGAGTAGAATACAGCCACATACTGAGTATGATGCACCGCAAACTGGCTTCAAACATGCAAAACTTTTATATTTTCTGGTTGGGAGAATGCTGCCAACTTGTGGTGGCATTTAGAGAATGCTGGCCGCATTCTCCACTGCAAGTTGAGTCGGTGAGGCGATGGTTCGGCTTTAAAAGTCGTGGGAGGCTTAATTTTTCACTCCTAACACTCCTAAATGAGTTCCTAAGCTTCATAAAAGTTCCCCTAAGGGTTTTCCATTATTCAAAAAGATGTTTAACAAGATTTGACCCTAATCTACCTTCGAAAAGGTCGTGGTACTCACTAGACTTCTCTTTGTCGTGTTTTGAGTTGCTAAAGCTTCTTGCAAGTTGTAGAGAACTGAACATATTGATATCTAAGGTAAGAAACATCTTCTCCTCCATGTTTCTAAGATTAACTTGAGTTCTAGAGGTGTTCTATTGCTATGATAATATGGTTGTACGTTTAAGTTGAGTAAAATGTTGTTGTTGTGCATAGTTGTAGACTATTATTATCATGATTTAGGTGTTGGAAGTATTAGCATGTTCTTGATGATTGTTTTGATGGTATAAACATGTTATGTTATTACAAGTTGTAAGTTGAAGGGCTAGATGATATAGTAGAAATGTTGTTTGTGTTGTATGAGGTGTTGGGCTGGTTTTATGGGTAAGTTGGGTTGTTCTTGTTGTATGATGGGGCTGAATATGTTTATATGTATGTTTGTGTGTTGATTGGTGGAGTTTCAATATTTAGAAAGGGGCTAGGTAAAGATAAATGTCATATGAGCTTGTATAAGATAGTTTGTCGTTTGTCGGCTAGTCGATGTGCCTCTTATTGATTAATTATAGTGTTGTCTTCATGATTGTAGCATGAATGGCAAAGGAAGTTGTTTCCAACATCTTCGTTGGAAGGTTTAAATAGAGGTATGTAAGTCTATTTGTTACTCTCTTCTTTGGCATGAATCCATAGTGAGCTTCCTCTTTCGGAAATGAGTCCTAAACAGAACTTTTAGATATTCTACGCATTTACTTCATGGCTTCATACGATCCTATTTGAGGTTTCCTCGATAAGTTAAGTTAAGTTAAGTTTTAGATATATAGTAGTCCATGCTCCCACAGAAAGTGTAATTAACCTATAACAGCCCCTCATAAATATTTATTTAGTATAATGACTATTAAAATGAGTTGTTCCATTCATGTACTAGGCCGTTTTATATATATTCCTTAATGGATATTGTTTCGATGACATGAGTCTTATATGACTCTAATCGGTCCTATGTTCCCTTCAGAAATTCGACTCGAGCCCCAAGGATCCCCTCGTAGGGATTTATGTCGAAAAGCGACTACTAGTAAGAATTGTCCTATCCATGTGCCAGATAGCTTTACCTTTATTCCTCTGGATAGTGCCCCAAGGAGTCGAGTTTTATAAGTTTATTAGTAGCCTCTTATTCTATTCAGAAAATTGCTACAAGCAAGTGTGGCTCCCCTACGGGGACTTCAGTATTATGACGAATAACAGTCGGCCACTATGAGAATCCTACTTATTGACAATTACTAACAATGATGATATGAGACTTTTACTGGTCAATGTTGTGGTTGCTTGATATGATAGATCCGCACAGTGAATAGGTTTAGAGACCTGGTAGTACAAGAGTGCTAGCCTGACAGAAATGGGCATGATAGCCCGGTATATGACGGATACGATAGTCTGAAAGTACTGGCTCATTAGTCGAGTATGAGAGAGAGTACCGATACGCTAGCCAGAAAAGTGCAGACTCGTGAGTCTGGTAGCTAGCACATACGCACGAGATGATACAAGTAGTTAGCATTACAGTTTTTTATATATTTACTCGACTTGTGTATTGTAGACTCGATATACTATGAGCTATGAGATATTGTTACAAAAAGATAAGCTACAGAGAAGTATCACGTATTTTAGTTGGTAAGAGTATGTCGTATGACCTTACAGATTGATTCTTGACAATTGTTATACGTAATCATTTCTTCAGTTATACCTTACTTTGATTACAACACTTATTTCGATTATTCAATTGCTTTACACACTCGGTACATTTTTTGGTACTTACATCCCTTTTTCAGAGACGCTGTATTTTATGATGCAGGTTCAGATAGTCAGTTTGATAAGACCCCAGAATAGAGAGTCCTAGCTCCAGTAGTTGATTGGCGAGACTCCATTTTATTCGGAGTGCAGCCGAATCTAGAGGTTATCTGATTTCGTTATGATTATAGACGTAATGGGTAGGTCAAGGTCATGTCCCGACTATGTTATGTCAGTCAGATGTTCTTAGAGGCTTTTGTAGATGTATGTATGTCTGTGATTATGTTCAGTATGTTGGTCCGGTATATGTACAGGTCAAGGCCTTGTAGGCCCATGCAGATGATATATATGGGGTTTTTTTCTATTTGCAAGTGTTTGAATGCAGTAAGTTTATTAATTTACATGAGGATCGCTTGCGTGAGTAATGCACTAGGTGCCTATCCACCTCATCTAGGTTGGGGTGTGACATACACATGTTTTTCTTTCTTGTAATTTTTCAAGTTTGGGTATGAACATGGTTATCTGGTGGTTTATTTTATGCGGAAAATTTACTAGCATCGGGCTCCTATTCGTTTTATGAGATTACTTTTATGTGGATTGAGGGGGAAAATTATGTGGACTAAATAAATGTTAAACAACACGTCCAGTTGTTTAATAGCCAAAACAGTTGGCAAATATTTAGTATTAAGGAAAGTATATTGTTTGTATATTGTAGTATATTTGTTACCTAGATTAGGTTATACACTTACCATAATTAGGATATACACTTACCATATTGTAGAGTTAGAATTATGGTAGGAGAAGGTTTGTAACTTGTATATATATCTATTCAATCAATGAAAATAATCAAGGGGATTATTTCTTTCATGGTATCAAGAGACTAGGTCTAAACAAAAGTTTTCTTCTCTCAAACTTTTGCCTCCTCTTTGGCCGAGAACCCCCCCCCCTCCCTCGGGTTTTTCTCTCCAAATATCTCGTCTTCCGCTCTCAAAAACCTCTCTTAAAATTATCCTCCTTCTTTGTTCTTTCAAAAATGTCTAAGAACAATTTTCACCCTGCCCTCACGGTTTCCAATATCAAGCTCAGTGTCCCTATTGTTCTTGAGATGGAAAACGTTCAATATGCAATGTGGGCGGAGTTGTTTAAAATTCACGCTATCTCTTATCAAGTTCTTCATCACATAATTCCTCCCGCTAGACCCCTACCTGCGGAGGATCCTGAGGTATGGATTACACTTGATGCTACCGTTCTTCGGTGGATATACGCCACTATTTCAGTGGACCTTCTACAGACGATTATGGAGCCCGATACCACGGCTATGGCTGCATGGAATAGATTGCGTGACATATTCCAAGACAACCAACATTCCCGTATCGTCACACTCGAGCAGAATTCTCTCTCGCTCGAATGGGCGTATTCAACGCTTCGCATATTGCAAGAAACTAAAGGAATTGGCGGATCAACTACGTAACGTTGGCGCACGGTAACAAATAATCGTCTAGTTCTACGATTGGTTGCCGGTCTTTCGAGGCCTATAATGGTGTTGGCACTCTCCTTCGCCAAAGCAACCCTCTTCCCGACTTCCATCAAGCCCGCTCCATGCTTACGTTGGAAGAAGCGGTTTGGCTAAAAAGCGACTCGAGCAAGTCCAATTGTCATGATGACATCCTCTCCTAATCCGTCAGTTTTTGTTAATAATTCGGGCCAAAACCATAATAATGGTGGCGGCAAGAATAATCGCAAAAATAATAAAAACCGCGGGGGCAAACGCGGTGGTAATGGTGGAGGTTCCGATAGTCAGCAAAACGTCGGTGGGTCCCATCCAATGAACATTAGCCCACCACCCCCATGGGCCCAGCAGTGGGGCCCATGGCAGTGGAGCGATGGCGATGGGACCGTGGGCGGCCAGCCCATACCGGCGGCGAGAAATTCCGGCGGTGGTCGGCCAACAATCCAGGCCCAATGCCCGGCGGATGGCGGCCCATCGATGGCCCAACGGCGGCGATGGTAGCGATTACGGGCCAGGTCCAGCACGGCCAGGAGTTCTTGGGCCCCGTCCTCCGCAAGCCCATCATACAGCAGGCCCCACTCAGACTGATATCGAGGCCGCGATGCACACGTTGGGGTTGACTCACCCAAACCCAAATTGGTACATGGACACCGGGGCCACTACTCACATGACTTCTGAATCAGGTACTCTCTCATCTTATTCCAATTTGAGCACCCCTCGGGGGATAATTGTTGGTAATGGCAGTTCTATTCCAATTCTAGGGTATGGTCAGAAAACGTTGTCTCCCCCTAATCCACCACTCCTCTTGAAAAATACTTTACATGCTCCTAAATTGATTAAAAATTTAGTGTCTGTCCGAAAATTCACAAATGACAATTACATTTTCTGTTGAGTTTGATCCTTTCGGTTTCTCTGTGAAGGATTTCAAGACGGGGAGTCATCTCATGAGGTGTGATAGTAGGGGGGATCTGTATGCTATCAGGCCTGGTTTCAGTCGATCCAGTCCAGCCTTGCCGTCAACTCTTGCGGCCATCTCTCCTTCCATGTGGCATGCTCGCCTGGGTCATCAGGGATCTTCTATTTTATCGCCTTTAGATAAAAATAGCTTTATTTCTTGTAAGTGCACGAGTCGTACTCCAATTTGTCGATCTTGTTCATTAGGAAAAATTGTTAGGTTGCCATTTGTAGACTCCAATTCTCATACGTCTATGCCATTTGACATTATTCATAGCGACTTATGGACATCTCCTGTTCTTAGTTCAATGGGTCATCGATATTATGTTCTCTTTTTAGATGATTATTCTAGATTTTTGTGGACGTTTCCAATTGCGAATAAATCACAAGTGTTTTCCGTCTTCATCAAATTTAGAGCATTCATACGCACTCAATTCGAAGAGAAATAAAAAATATTGAGTGTGATAATGGGAAAGAGTATGACAATAGGGAGTTTCGGGAATTTTGTGCTACTAATGGGATAAATTTTCGTTTTCATGTCCTCATACATCTTCACAAAATGGGAAAGCCGAGCATAAAATCTGCTCCATAAATAACATTGTCCGAACTCTCCTAATACATGCCTCCATACCTCCATATTTTTGGCATCATGCTCTACAAATGGCCACATATCTTCTTAACATAATTCCTTCTAAAGGTCTGACATATTCTTCCCCCCTCAAAATCCTATATAATAAGAACCCTTCTTATTCTCACCTTCGGATTTTTGGGTGCTTGTGTTATCCGTTATTCCCATCCACCACAATTAACAAACTTCAGGCATGGTCTACCCCGTGTGTGTTTTTGGGTTATCCGTCGAATCATCGTGGTTATAAGTGTTTTGATTTATCCTCCAAGAAAATCATAATCAATCGCCATGTCATTTTTGATGAAACTCAATTCCCATTTATGAAAGTTCATACTCCCGAACCTAAGTCGTATAATTTTTTGGATGACCAAATATCCCCGTATATTATTCGGAATTTTTCGGACAACTCCGTGCACCAGAATTCCCGGGCCCATCGCCTACCGGCCCCACAATAACGCTACTCCTCATCGCTTCCAGCCATCGAGCAGTTCAGTTATTGGGCCACCCAGCCACCTCGAACTGGTCCGTAAACGTAACTCACCAGAGCCGATTTGGGCCAAGAGCCCACCGTTGGCCAATCCATCCCGAGACCGTAAAATTCCCAAAATTCCCTCAATTCTTCCTCAAGTCATAGACCGGTCACTCGTAGTCGGGCCGGGTATTTTTACACCTAAAAGACATTTTAATTTACATTCGGATGTCTCTAAATCCCCCTTGCCCCGCAATCCTGTGTCCGTATTAAATGACCCTAATTGGAAAATTGCTATGACTGATGAATATAATGCTCTTATTGATAATAAGACGTGGGAGTTGGTGCCCCGTCCATATGGTATTAATGTTATCAGGTCTATGTGGATTTTTGCTCACAAGGAGAATTCCGATGGGTCCTTTGCTCGACATAAGGCGCGACTTGTTGGTGATGGTAAGACTCAGCAGGTTGGAATTGATTGTGGTGAGACGTTTAGTCCGGTGGTCAAACCGGCTACCATTCGCACTGTGCTTAGCTTGGCTCTTTCAAAGACTTGGCCAATCCATCAGTTGGATGTCAAGAATGCTTTTCTACATGGTGACCTCAAGGAAACAGTCTATATGCATCAGCCGTTGGGTTTCAGGGATCCCAACCGCCCTCATCATGTCTGTTTGTTGAAGAAATCATTATATGGGCTTAAGCAGTCTCCACGTGCCTGGTATACACGATTTGCTGATTTTGTTTCGACTATTGGGTTCACACACAGCAGGTCAGACAATTCTTTGTTCATCTACCGCCGTGGTTCGTCATTGGCCTATATTCTGTTATATGTGGATGATATCATTTTGACTGCCTCCTCCGATGCTTTGCGTCAGTCTATCATGGCCATGCTCAGTTCTGAATTTGCTATGAAGGACTTAGGGCCGTTGAGTTATTTTTTGGGGATTGCCGTCAAACGTCATTCAGGTGGTTTGTTTCTGTCTCAACGGAAGTATGCGGCTGAGATCATCGAGAGGGCTGGGATGTCATCCTGTAAGTCCACTTCCACGCCAGTTGATGCAAACCCAAAGCTAAGCGCCGCAGCAGGTGCACCATACGAGGACCCGACCCGCTATCGCAGTCTTGCAGGGGCCCTCCAGTATCTTACCTTTACCAGACCTGATATTACGTATGCGATTCAGCAAGTGTGTTTATTCATGCATGATCCCAGAGTTGAGCACATGAATGCAATCAAACGCATCATTCGGTATATTCAGGAGACACTAGACTATGGGTTGCACTTGTATCCTTCCTCTACATCCACAATTGTCTCTTACACGGATGTCGATTGGGGTGGTTGTCCCGACACCAGACGGTCGACTTCTGGCTACTGTATGTTCCTTGGCAACAACTTGGTCTCCTAGTCGGCAAAGCGTCAGGCAACCCTATCACGCTCAAGTGCAGAGGCAGAATATCGAGGGGTAGCAAATGTGATCTCCGAATCATGTTGACTACGTAATTTGCTTTTGGAGCTTCATTGTCCCATTCAGAAGGCAACCTTGGTATATTGCGATAACATTAGTGTCATCTACCTTTCAGGTAACCCAGTTCAACACCAGCGCACCAAGCATATCGAAATGGACATTCACTTTGTCCGTGAAAAGGTTGCAAAGGGTCAAGTTCGCGTATGCCATGTCCCGTCTCGATATCAAATTGCCGACATTTTTACAAAGCGGTCTACGGCGGTTCTCTTTGAAGATTTTAGGGACAGCCTCGCGTTCAAGACCGCCTCGCTATGATCATGGGGTGTGTTAAACAACACGTCCAGTTGTTTAATAGCCAAAACAGTTGGCAAATATTTAGTATTAAGGAAAGTATATTGTTTGTATATTGTAGTATATTTGTTACCTAGATTAGGTTATACACTTACCATAATTAGGATATACACTTACCATATTGTAGAGTTAGAATTATGGTAGGAGAAGGTTTGTAACTTGTATATATATCTATTCAATCAATGAAAATAATCAAGGGGATTATTTCTTTCAATAAAAGACTGTAATATGTTTTGTTGGTTTTTATATTAGTTTTGATATAGTGACTTTTAAAAGGATATAGATAAAAATAAGTGATTTTCTTATTATAAAGAAAGAAATAATTTTGTTAAATAATCCACAAGAACTGAGTAACCTTTCGAATAACAGAAAAACCAAAGAGAATCACAACGGCGACTAAAATATGCAAAATATATCAATATATAATTATTGTAGTATCATGAGGGAAAATACATCCTTGTTGGCGTTTTATACAAGTGGAAGCTAATATTAAAAGGATTTGATAGTTTTTGTGTCTTGTATATCTGTCAGCATGGAATTTAATAATGCATAAATTTGTCAAGAAATACTTGGAAACACACGAGTTTAAACAATTGGTCAGTTGGGACCTGAAAATGAAAGATATTTTTATGTATTAAACTATATATTAGATAGCTCCAAGCTTTGATGACATACAACGATCATTATACTTAAAAGTTGTTAATTTGTAATGTAATGCACTGCACTAAATACTTAAGTTGATGTCATTGTTTGGGATTTAATATTGGACGGCCCTTAATTTACAAGGGAAGTCCAATTTGCTGCTTCAGTTATGCGCAGGTAAGATCTGTTTAGGCAAAATTTACCAATTCCCTCGGAAATTAGAATAAGAAAAGAAAGTGCAAGTAAACCTGGAAAAAAAAGATTTAAGATATATATACTACATGTTGAAAATTTGTATATTATTTGTGTAATTTACCTAATACAGTGAATTAGCTCTATTTCCATATTATGCTATTTATTATGAAAAACTATTTATTATCATAGGTCAACTCAATATATTGATGTAAAAGTATAAATATATTGTTGGGGCCGGTTTAACAACCGGACTGAATGTATCACCACAATCAATGCCCTCCTGCTGATTAGTGTCATTGGCTACAAGTCTAGTCTTATACCTCTCTAAGTCATCACTGTCTCTGAATTTGTGACGAAATAGCCACATGCAGTGGATCACATTCACTTCACCCCAGCCGGTCTAGGAACCAAATCCCAAGTTTGCTAGTTCGTTAAAGCATTAAATTCCTCACGCATGGCCGCATTCCAATTAGGGTCCAGCTTGGTTAATTTTGAGTTTTTGGAAATCGGGAATATAGTATGTGTGGATAGGTTAAAGTGAACCTTGGGTTTGAAAATCCCTTGTTGGACACGAGTTTCCAGTGGGTGGGTAAAGGTGCAGTGTCGGTAATTTGTTGGGTTTGGGTTTCCTGGTTATCGGGTTCTGGGTGGAGGGACTGGGGGTTGTTGTTTTCTGGTGTTAGAGGATCTACACCATTTAAACATCTTATCAAATTCATGTCTTTGATGAGATCCCTTTGAAGCACTATATTTCTTTCAAGCACAATGTTGAGATTTGTATTTGCAACTGTTAACTCATTCTCCAGCTTTTCTTAGATGTTCTCAACATGATCCTTTCATTTGGAGTTTGTGATGAGAGGTCTCTTTCTTCCAGTTTCGAGTATGGATTTTTCATTATCCAATGTAAAGTCTGATTTTTAAGAAAATCTAATGTTTGTTCTAGGTTATCTTCTACTTCAAGTTTGTTATGATCCAGTTGAAGAGTAGTGTATGCATTCATCACCTTTTCTTTCACAACGTGCAAACTCTCAAAAGCTTCAATTACTATGTGAGTTATACATAAGAAAATTCTCTTGGAGTATGGATATATAGCCTTTTTATCTCAATGAAGTTTAATTCTAGGTCATCATCTTCATGTTCAGATTCCTATTGGGTCATTAGAGTTATGATTCCTTCTAAGTCAAAATTTATTTTAGGGTTTGGAGGCTGGTCATTCCTTTCCTCTATCTGGAGTAGCTCATATTTCCTAATTAGCAGGTCTGCTCTTAGGTCTTGTTTTTACTAGTTTCTTTATTGAGGAATGGTATCCTTCTGATTGATTGTCCTTCTTGAACTCCTAGTAGCGCAGTCAGTTCTTAGTCTTTCAAAGTGTTAGTCTTTTGAAAGAACTTGCCCTAATATCATTTGATAATTTATGCTACCACCTAGAAAGAACTTGCCCTAATATCAATTGATAATTTATGCTACCACCTAACCTACTGAAGAACATAAATTACGGTATAATAAATCACACAAAACATTTTGCGTGGAGAACTCTTTGCTTATTAAGATAGTCAAAAATCATGTCCTATCTCCAATAGGATTTATTCAAAACTCACTAATAGCACGAGCATTTTTAAGAGTACAACTCCTTGCAACCTAAGAAACTGACCATTACAATATCTATCCCTGCTACAGTTCTTCACTAATTATAGCTAACTTCTTCAAAGACTCTACCCAGTCTAAGAAGCCCCTTACAACTCAAAACAACACCTAATACAAATTCTCTATGAATATAAAAGGTTACAGCTTAAGCACAAAGAAACTAACAATTACAACTCATTGAACTGTATGAATAAATCTTAATAGGAACATGTTCTTCTTTTTTGTGGTTGACTCTTTCTCAATTGAAGACACTCTTGAATAAATCTCTCTTTATTTGCTCTGATCTTCTATCTTTGGTGGTTGTCTTCACCAGTATCAATATGATTCTTTATATAGGAATATGATGGTTGTTTCTTGTTCTTCAAATCCAAACCAAATTTGGTTCAAGAAACCAAGATTCCAATCTTTGTTGGAATTGGTTTTGCGCGCCAGCTTCCTTTTATTTTCTCCTATTTCAAAGCTAATTTAATATATTCAATTATGGTAATATTTTCATGTCGTGAACTTGTATTTCTTGTAGAATTGAATTAAGCCTTAATTTCAATTCTGCAAGATTTTCTTTTTGCGCATGGAATAGTTATTCTTGCTTGGACCAATCAGTCTCCAGTTCTTTTGCAAAGGAGTTGATTCTTCCGGTGCTTATCCTGTTGTCAACATTATCAGTTTCTTTAGGAGATTTGTTAAGGACCTGGTTTTGTGTATGTTATTTCATCCTTCTTGATCATCAATTATACATTATTTGTCAATCATCAAAATTTTAATGAGATCTTGAAATGAAATTCAGATCAAAGCAACTCAACAAAAGTGATCTAAGGCTATCTAACAATCCTATTATAGTCTTTAACTGATTCAACTCCTTAATTGAGTTTATTAATCACAGTTAATTTTACTCGTAGTATTCTCCCGAACTACTATTCATCTATTCAAGCTAACGTAATGCATGTATTAATTTGGATATAGAATTAACAAGAACGCATTAATAATTCATGTGTAGTGACTAAGTAAGATTGTTAGGTATATTCTTATCCTAATCGTGAATTCATTACCATGAGGCCCAGGTTCAAAAACTTGCTCTAATCAATCTTATTTGCAATCTAAAATTCACTCTCCCGAGCTCAACTCTAAATTTATAGATGGTATTTAATTGGTGATCAATCAATCAAATAATTAAGCGCGGGATTGAATATATAAACTAAAATGATAAATTAAGAAACCAATTTTAATATCCAAACAACAATAATCATAAAAGAACCAAAACTCTAGAATGTGAAATTTGGCTCTACGTAGACATAGAAGAAAAATAGCAAATCATCTAAAGAAATATAAAAATAAATAATATGAAAAAAAAGAAGGTAAAACCTAATTAATTCTGCCTCCACAGCGGCTAAATACGTCTATGATGTATTCATAGGGTACAAAAAGTTCGGCTCGCGGCATCCTTGAGACTCAAGGGGTGGCGCAACAGCCTTGGCAAAATTCAGAAATCCAATTTCCTCAAGGCACGCTCACGCACTCATGCCATGGCACGTTCAACATGTTCACGACACCCTTGCAACACACTGCTACTTTTCTGGGATTTCATCACTTTTCACTCAATTTTACTTCAAATTTCATCTCCAGTGCACCTACAAAGTAAAAATACAATAGTAAACACAATTCACTATAATTAATACTCAAACAGTAATAAAAGTACTAAAATGAGAAATAAATAATGACTAACTATATGCATTTTAAGTCGAACATCACCAAACACTAGAAGATGTTATGATATTTAAATATTAATGGATGTTGTCACAGACTATATATCTCTCTTGACAAAATTAATAGAACAGTTCCTGAAGGAATCAAAATACATGAAGCATGTGAAAAAACTTGTTCATGATTCTTATATGGGTTAAATCATTCAAGACTGACCTTAGTGATCATTTATCGAAGAAGAATACAAAAATGGCTTTGATTAGCCTTATGTCTTTATGAAAATAACGAATCTGAATTTGTCATATTATTATGCATAATAGTATTTGAATATTATTTCGAACTCATGAAGTGTTTCTAGAATTGTAGATCATTTGTTGAAAGAAGTTGAAATAAGAAACTTGAAGAATTTTGAGTCCCGAAGTATTATATCTTTGTGCAATTGATGCATTTATATATCTTGCTATAACTATGAATATCATCATGTGCGAGCAAAATATAGTTTATTTCCTACATAGAAACAACATCAATTGTATATTTTAAATGAAAGCACTAATATAAATTCATTTATCCTAATAAATATTGTCATGTTTTTGTTGGTTATGCAAATGCGACAGTCATCTAATCAATATAAATGTTTGACCTAGATATATTTTTCATTCACATGGGGTATACTAACACACCATATTGTTCTACATGATATTCAAATCATGTAAAAGTAACAACAATCTATAAAACAAGTGAGGAATGTATTTGGCTGAGATTCCAATAATGATATATGACAATGATGCAACTCTATCAAAAGAATAGAAATATAATGATCAATCAATTTGTTCAAATGATAATTTGACTGATCTGATAACAAAAGCATTATCAACCTCAACATATGATACTAATATATAAGATTGGAATACACATTTTCAAAAATTATGTGATACTTTAATCAGGGGGAGTAAAATAGGTGATATACTCTTTTTCCATTAATTAAAGTTTTGTCTATCGAGTTTTCGAGCAAGATTTTAAATGAGATAGCCAAAAATGTGTATTACCATATATGTGTTTTTTTTTACGAGAATTTTTTTAATAAGATATTTTTCTAGTAAAATTTTAATGAAGCACATTATATGTTAATAAACATTGAATGGGAGTGTTATGAATACACTGAATTGTGGATGTTTATTTAGTACTCCTGTGACTTTCTGAAAAGTTTGCTCGGTGGAATCCCAAAGGTTTGGTTGTTGAAGTGGTTTCAATGGCATTGAATCCACCCAATAATGGTCATTACTTGGACCATTATGTTGATGCATTACTTGGGGGGTTAAATGTCATCCATTACATGGCAATTGAATGCCATTATGAGGCATTTGAAAGGCCATCTTGCACACCTATAAATTAAGGCCTTTGGCTCGATTCTATAGATGAACATATGAACATACTTACAAGTTAACAACACCACAAAGAGATCAGTTTTTCTGATAAGCAATCCTTTTCTTAGCAATCTTCATTATTCGTGTTCTTCGCTGGGATCATTTGTGTAGGCTTTGCACATTTGATAGTTCGATGTTTCATCTTGGGAGACTATTGTCCACACTTCCGTAAAGCCTATATACCGGGGCAGTCTTGTCTTAAAGATAGAGAGTCATCTCTCGACTCAGTCGGTGGTGTTATGATTATCTAATTGGTTGCTAAGTGTTTTAAGTGTGAACTAGAATCTCAAAGGACTCTAACTGTTCGGATTCTCAGCGGATCTACAAGACACAAGTGTAGCAGTTCATGTTCTTGTATTTTCGAATACAAGATCCATATTTGAAGTTCCAATTCAAGATCAAGAGATTGACAACTTATTATTATAATCTTTATTGTTTATCCTTTCGATCACTATAATAGTTATTTACTATTCTCGTACGTGCTTTACATATCCAACAAGTTTAAGACAAGATTGTATTAGTGTTCGAAAGATATTGGTCGACAAGTGTGTGACCAAATCTGGTTGTGGTTTTCTTCTTAAAAACAGTTCTGTTAACAGTTCAAACACTGTCTCTGTCAACAACCGTGCTTTCAAATATGGTCCTAGTTTTGGTTCTCTCTTTGACGACAGTTGTAAATCTGTTTCCGTCAAAAGTGGGATCTTTGAATCTGATGTTGAGCTTCAAGATACTGCTGATAGTCATGCTAGTACGGCTAAAGATCAAGGACGAGTTAGTGTCACCGCTCCCGAAGGTAGTGGAAACGAGCGCCCACGAGAGGCTGAGGATGTCAACTGGGACAAGAAGAGAAGGTTGAAGATGATGTTCTATCATGTAGCAAAAGGCCTATATCTATCCCAGACAAAAGATCCGAATTATGGTAAGGAGGATGTGGACACTCAGTCTAACTGAAGTGGGCCAGAATCCAAAAGGTCTAAGTTAATAATCCTTCCTTATCTATAATGTATTTAGTTAATATCTGAATAAAAGTGTGAAAAGCAAGACTGGGAAAATGAAAGTGTTTTCATTAAAAACTCATATTCCATACACTCTAAAATCAGATATTGAATATTTTTCCTTCCTGTATAAAGATTGGACTATTGTATACAAAACTTAAAAGATCCGTTCTTTTGAGTGTAATTATTAAAAGTGTATAAAGTATGTTCGCACATACGAAGGATAGAAATCCACTGACTGTGCGAAAATTGTTACCACTTTTAAGTAAGCACCAGGGATTTCCCTGGGCACCAATCACAAGGGAAGAAGACTAAGAGATAATGGCTTATCTTAAGACGTTGAACATGTCACCTATCTGACAGAAGATCCTTCATTTGATGGGATGATATTGGACACTCAGTCGTACAAAGCCTACGGGCGACTGCAGTGGGGCCAGAATTTCCAGGTCCTAAATGATCTGAAGGCCAAAAGAAAGGCAGAAAAGTAATGGACACATAGTGAGGTGGGCCAGAGTTTCCAGGTCTTAAATAATCTGAAGGCCAAAATAACGGCAGAAAAGAAATTAGACACTCAGTCTGCCAAAGCAACTGGAGTGGGCCAGAGTATCCAGATCATATATGATACGGTTACGCCCTAACCACGGGCAAGAGGTTGTTCATGTGAAGCAACGACACCTTTAAAGTATAAGGGGTTGGAGAGGTTGTCCTCAATAGGACTTCAGGGAATGGGATCACTCTAAAAGGAGGTGATACATGTCCCAAACTTAGTTTAAGGGACGTTGTTGGTCAAGCTGGTTTGAGACTAGTCCAACAGATCTGTAATAACTAAGAATGGTACAGTATGTCTATAGCTAAATGAATTATATATTTGTAATATGTGCATCTATGCCATCATATATTAAGACACGTTAAATAGAAAGTCATTCAAAAGCTAACGAAGTTGAGATTGTTGCCTTCTGTATACATAAACCCTCAAAATGAATGTGAGATAGGCAAAGAGGCAAAATCACCTTTTTATTCCGTCAAAGGAATAGCGAAAGAAGCACCGCTCCTCTATAACTTAGTCACACGTACATGGGTGATTTGAAGTTT
This sequence comes from Anisodus acutangulus, assembly GCA_029783415.1. Classification (NCBI taxonomy): domain Eukaryota; kingdom Viridiplantae; phylum Streptophyta; class Magnoliopsida; order Solanales; family Solanaceae; genus Anisodus; species Anisodus acutangulus. Next base: position 13,887,411 of record CM056504.1, read on the forward strand.
ATACAAAATAGAGGGGGAGATAAGTACTTTGTGACCTTCATTGATGATGGTACAACGTATTGCATCCTTTGTTTGTTGAAAAGCAAAGATGAAGCTGTTGAAGTGGATAAGCGCTACAAAGCAGAAGTTGAAAATCAACTAAGCCTACGGATTGAGGGATTCGTAGTGATAGAGGGGAGAATGTGAAGCATCGTTGACCGAACGATTGTTCATTACTCACCTCAGTCTAACGGTGTTAGCCAAGCGCAAGGCCGTACGCCCAAAATGCGTGGGGCAAGGCGATTCTTATCGCTAATGCGATTCTCAACAGAACTACGCATAAGGATAAGGATAACCCTCCATGTGAAACATGGAAATGATCCCACCTACAAATGTTGTGTTGTGAGGTGACTTGGTATAGGTTGGAATACCGAAATAGGTCAAGTTGGACCCAAGACTGTAGATTGCATATCCACTAGATCTGCAAATAACAGTAGTGCTTATCGCCTCTTGGTGTCAACGAATGCTTTGAGGATAACTTTCATTGAGAAGGAAAAAGAAGTAATTGCTCGAGGTTAACAAGAACCTACGAGTGCCTGATTGTCCGGAATCAGACGTTCTAGAGCTACAAGACTCGGAAGTTGCTGACTATCCGTAACTTAATGTTCTAAATCTACAGAACTCAGGGATTCTAGATGTTGAACTGAGACGGAGCAAAGAGGGGACAAAGACTTATTACAGGCCTTCTATCTTGTATTGTTGAGAATGAACCATATACAATTAACAAAGAATTGTCTTCTCCAGAAGCGTTGCTTTGGAAAGAAGCTACAGAGAAAGAAATAGATTTCATCATATAGAACCATACTTGTGTAATGGTTGACCTTCCTCCAGGAAAAGAACCTTTGGGTTGTAAAAGTGGATACTCAAAAGTGAGTACAAAGTAGATGGATCTACTAACGAGTATAAGGCCTCGGCTACTTGGACATGTGCTCCCTTGTTAATAGCTTAACATCCAGGACCATTGCAGTCTTGCATGACATGGATGTTGATGCCACCTTCCTAACCGGAGAGTTGGAAGGGGAGGATCAGAGATGGTTTGTTGGACTGTTGGGCTTCTTCCTGAACTTTCATTTTAGTCCCTGAAATATTTACATTTTGGTTCTGAAAGTTTCAGATAAAACAGAAACAATGAATCTGATAACAGAAACATTGACTCTGAAGTTAGAAATCCAACAGTTGAAAAACCAACAGTCTGAAAGTGGAAATCATATTGAAACAAAGTCTCGATATAAAAGATATGGGTATCACAGATGACATCTTAGGAATTGGGATTTCTAAGACATCTAACGGACTGGTCTAACTCCAAACTCAGTTGTGAGATAGTTGACAGTCTCGTTGAAGCCACCAATGGATATGAATCATAGAACTGATTGGAATCATGGTGCACCCATATACAAGGAGCGATATGCGCAGATCACATGTAGTTCAATGTATTGTACACACTACAACCGACCTGGTATCGTCCTACAAAGCAGATCAGTTGAACTAAGGTTCACTCGTGATTCTAAAAATGATCGATAGAAGGCGTTAAGTCGGATATGACGATATCTGAAATATTCGCTTATCTATGGATTATAGTATTCTGGATGTCCAGCGATTCTTGGAGAACACAATGATACAAACTGGACATCAAATATGAAGAACACCAAAGCCACAAGTAAATGTGTATGGTGGGTCTTGGAAAAATCCTCTAAGCAAACTTGCATCGGCCGATTCATTATAGAATCGGAGTTTATTGCTTTAAAGAAAGCATGGGTTGAGTAACTCCACGACTCCTTAGAAGACGCCCCTTATTGGAAGAAACTCGTGCCTTCAGCAGTTATACATTGTGGCTAGCCGGTCGGCTTCAGGAAGGGCACGCATGACGGCGTCTGGACATATCTTTCGGATCTGTTGGAGACATAAGACCGTATGGCAGTTGATCATCACGGGTGTCACTTCTTTGATTACTAGTCAAATGATATTGCGGACCCTTTAACTAAAGGACTACCCAAAGATCAAGAGGTTTTCCTATCTAGGGGAATGGGCTTAAAACCCAAATGATACAAACCTTTGCGGTGGTAACCCAACCATACTGACTGCAGATCCCAAGAATGTGGTTCAATGGGAAAACTAAGTTGCAAATGGTTCAATTGATTGCTTCGGTGGAAGCAAGAGCACTTCAGATTATGATTTCTTTAAAGAAACATTAATCCAAAGTCGTTCCCGCGATAAACATTAAAGTGCTACCTGCATGGTGGGTAAAGGTTAAGCTTCTAAACCTTTAACGATCCTCAAACGGTTGAGGTTAAGGTTGGGGAAACTTTTAATGATTCCTAACACTTGTAAAGTAAGGTATAGCATGATACCTTGTAGGAGATCACATATTTAAGTGCGAGGACATGCTGCCTCAAATGAACGCACTTAAGAATCTAAGTGTGTCCACGGCCACAACGGACAGAACAATACGAAGAAATAAATAAATGAGAGGTATTATGTTGGTACCGTTGTCAAGGCTTACATTAAACACGGACGGTTCAAAACATCACATTCACCGCGCAGTAAGTAAGTCCGATGGTATTTAACTAGGGAAGGTTCAAAGCGGAAGCTACCTCTCCTGATGCAATATATTTTCGCTGAAAGATTGCTGAAAGTAGGCATATTGCGAGTGCACCCAAAATCTCTTTCAAGATGGGATTGTTGAAAATTTACTAGTGTGGAATTAAGTTTATCCCATTATTTATGACTCGAATAATTGGGTCCCCGCACGTCGGAAACGTCGTTTCCACACACGTGCAGTCTTAGTGCCAAGTATCATAAATTTCGTTAATGAAAGAGATATTGGTACGTAAGTGAAATGTTTGAGGCATAGAATGATGGAAGGTTATTGGATAAATAACAAGTGTTCCACGTTGGTAAACGAAGGAAGGATTGTGCTAGGTGTAAGATGGAACGGGTCGGAAATGGTCGCGGAGCCGAGAAGGGTCGCAGCACCTCCCGGACTGGGCCGCAGTACCGCGACCCCCCCTTGCAGCGCCGCGACGCTATTTCTCTATCTGGCATTCTGGAGCCGCGGCGCTTCCCAGGCAGTGTTTGCTCGACGGAATCCCAAAGGTTTGGATGTTTAGGTGGTTTCAATGGCATTGAATCCACCCAATAATGGTCATTACTTGGACCATTATGTTGCTGCATTACTTGGGGGTTAAATGTCATCCATTACATGGCAATTGAATGCCATTATGAGGCATTTGAAAGGTCATCTTGCACACCTATAAATTAAGGCCTTTGGCTCAATTCTATAGATGAACATACTTACAAGTTAACAACTCCACAAAGAGATCAGTTTTTCTGATAAGCAATCATTCTCTTAGCAATCTTCATTATTCGTGTTCTTCGCTGGGATCATTTGTGTAGGCTTTGCACATTTGATAGTTCGTTGTTTCATCTTGGGAGACTATTGTACACACTTCCGTAAAGCCTATATACGGGGGCAATCTTGTCTTAAAGACAGAGAGTCATCTCTCGACTCAACTGGTGGTGTTCTGATTATCTAATTGGTTGCTAAGTATTTCAGGTGTGAACTAGAATCTCAAGGACTCTAACCGTTCGGATTCTCAGCGGATCTACAAGACACAAGTGTAGCAGTTCATGTTCTTGTATTTCCGAATACAAGATCCATATTTGAAGTTCTAATTCAAGATCAAGAGATTGACAACTTATTGTTGTAATCTTTGTTGTTTATCCTTTCGATCACTGTAATAGTTATTTACTATTCACATATGTGTTTTACATATCCAACAGATAGAAGCAAGTCCACAAAGGAGAGAAGCAGATGAAATATACCAGGACATACATGGTAAAGCTCATATCCAACAACTATGCACCAGGGTTTCAAATGAGCAAGGTACAACATCAGATGTACAAAACACAGCACATGCAACAAAACAAAGGAACATGAGTGAGCCAAAACATACTCTGGCACAAAAAAATTGAGAGACCTCAGATGGAAAAAGCATACCAAGTGTCGGTGAGGCGAAAAGATGATGAAGGTATTCAAATCAACTTGGATATGTGCAAATCAGCTCCAGCTCAGAAAATCGAAGCTTTTAAGATCGAAATCCAGCTTGAAGCATCATTTTTGCACTTCAATCGACCTTCAGCTAGAGAGAGAAGCTCTGACGGAAGGGAGAGAAATAACCGACAATATAGGGCAACATTTGCGGACAACAAAAGAGAATTTCCTTGTATATATATTTTTTGCTTTATTTTGTTTTGTCTATTTTTGGACAATTTTAAACTTTGTTTATTTTCTTTTTGATTAAAGAAAATGCCCTAATGAGGCCAATTTTTTTTAAAAGGTAGAAAGATTTAATTCTCAAGAATTAAGAAATTATTTCATTATATAATTAGATCATACGTCTTTCGTCTGAGGAATAAGAAAATTTGTATACTATAATTAGATGAGTTCACTGACATATTTATTGAAATAGCTCAAAAGTGAATTTTAATAAAATAAATTTAGACATTTGTAGTAGGTTCGACTAAACTAATTATTTTAATATTAAATCATATATGCACATGAAAAAAGAAAAAACTTTGAAAATGTATCGTATCTAGGAATTCGTCAACTTTAAGTCATGATACATCTTTACAAGTTCTCAAATCTTGATGTAAAAGAGTAGTATACAATTTAGAACTACAAAGGAGTGTTTTCTCCTTTAAGAGTTCAACACCATATGAATGAAAATTAATTGAATCAATATGTTTTGAATACGGAATAGTTAAAATTACAGTATAGATAAATATTACCAGTAAAAAGGGTGATTAAGCTGCCTCATTTAACACTGTCATAAATATTTTAGAAAGAAAAAACAGAAAGTGAAAAGGGTGATACCTCCGGAGCAAATCTTTACGAGATGATGTGAAGGCACAAGAACAAATCTTGGGTCTTGACCACCAAAATGGGGAAAAGGATGATGTTTCCAAAGTAAGGTCATATAAAACCAAGACTTCTCTTTTTCCCCGACCATAGCAAATCAAGAATTGTATTAAAAAAAAAACATCTTAAGACCTACTCCGTCTTACGTAATCCTTGATTACCGGTAACCTTTGTCCAACACATCATTTCCATAATCTATACATTTCTTGATCAAGTTAAAATTGCTGCAAATGATCTACTCTATTGGTTTGACTTCATTTCCCTTGTTCTTAATTAATTCTAACAATGGATGAGACCCTCATAGTCCATGTACAAGAATCAGAGGAACAAACTCCTCTGCTCAAATCTGAACATACCCAAAACCATGAATTTCAACAAAATGGAAATGCCTATGATCATGATGATACAGAATTAGATAAAACTCTTCAAAAGTTAGAATTATTTCTCACTTTCTTGGGTTTTAATCAGTCTTCAGTTTTGAGCTTTGTGGTGTCATGGGTTTTCTTCTTGGTATTTGGGGTTGTGCTTCCTGTGGTTATGCTTGAGCTCAATAATTGTCCTGGATGTGAAGGGGGTCAAATTAAAAGCTTTGAGCTTGATATTTTGGTTTCGCAAGCACTTCTAGCTGCTGCATCTTTGCTTTGCCTTTCACATAACCTTAGAAAGTATGGAATCAGGAAGTTCCTCTTTGTGGATCGCCACAGTGGTCATATGGAGCGATTCAGTGACCAATACCATAAAAAGATATCTGTGAGTGCTTATATATATATATATATATATATATATATATATATATATATTGATGTGATAGTATGCTAATCTTGCTTGGTCATCCCTACTCTTTATGTGTGTATTACTATGTGTTGTTTCATTTGCTTTGTATCTCGATATTTTGCGCGGCCCTACCGCAAACAGCCTCTCTATCCCCACATAGATAGAGGTAAGGTTTGCGTACATCCTACCCTCCCCAGACCCCATTTTGTCGGATTACACTGGGTATGTTGTTTTTGTTGTTGTTGTTGTTAATCTTGCTTGTTTCTGAATAGGATAGAAAAAGTAGCAAATTTTAATCCTATGGACTCCTCCCACCAGTTTAGCCATAGATTCCAAATATGTTTCATTTTATTTAGAATTTATGAAGTTGGAATTGAAGATGAGTTGTATTTGGTTATACTTTTTACAAAGGAGAAAAGAGAGCATTTTATTTGAAATTTATGAAGATGGTGTTGGAAAACAGGTTCGGAGCAGTTCTCCAAATTTGGAATCCAACTCCAAGTTGGATTTGAAAATTTTATAACCAAACACTAATTTTGAAAGAAAGTGAAAAATTATTCTGGAAAGAAGTGAGTAACTCTCATGGCCAAACGGCTATTCATTCAAAAACAGTATAAAAAGCTCATACGGCTTTCAAAAGTGATCTGTAACTTTCTTCCATTGGTGTCGGAAGTAGGTTATGTAGGCAACAAATTTTTGTAGGTTGCTCCATTGCGAAAAGGCCACATAGCCGAGTTTTAGTATGTCTGTGATGCCATATTTCCTTGTTTACATTAGATGTCACTTTCCACGTGCTCTTTTGTGTTGATTATGTGGATCTAGTTTTGGTATATTGCCCTGGAGCACTATTATACGAATTAAGTTTGGAAACTTGTTGTCTTTAAAGATTGTTGGTATTCCTTTGCGATGACTTCTACTCCGGGACATCACGAGAAAAATAAAGGAATTTGAATGTGAATATTAGAAAACGAAAAACAATAGTGACGGAAAAGATATTTGAAACATGTGTTGAGATCTCCAAGCTGGAAAGTTTCGTGACTCATTCATAGACACGATTGGAAAAATGGAGGATTTAATGCTTAAAGGAGTGCATGAGAATAGTCGTAAAATGTAGAGGAACAAACCTTTCCGATCTTCAAACAAACAATAATCTTAGGTGTTGTGATGAAAGATAAGTACTTTTAGCTTTCCCTATAGCAAGTCGAGGAGCTACCTAATATATGGTTTAGAAGAGAAAGGAGTATTTACTCTACCGAATAAAAGAGATTGGCAAGCCCTGGATGGTTATATTTCCGTATGCCTGGTAAGGTAAATGAAGTCAAACTAGATTACCTTATCAAAAAAGGTAAGTAAATTAATGAATAAAAGTGAAGTCAAATTAGGTTAGCTCTCACTAGAATGGTCATCATCCTAAGCGTAAGTACTGAAGTAACCAGATTTTCGAATTGGACTTCTTCACTTTCATTAATAATATATTCCCACGTCTTATTTAGGACTTAAAACATTTACCATATTTTGTTTTGCAGGATTCTGTTCGCTTGCTAGTATTGTGGGTGCTGCCATGTTTCCTTTTGAAGACTGCACGTGAAATAATTCGCATTTTATATGTGCATCATGAGTCGTGGTGGCAATCGGCTGCTATTTCTTTAGCTTTTATTTCATCATGGACTTATATTACTGTAATTTTCTTGTCGGCTAGTGTTTTGTTCCACCTGGTCTGCAGCTTACAGATTATACACTTTGATGACTATGTGAAGTTCTTGGAAAGAGAGCCTGATTGTTTTGTTTTGATACAAGAGCACGTTCGTCTACGTTATTATCTCTCCAAAATTAGCCATAGATTTCGAATCTATCTTCTGCTGGAGTTCTTAATTGTCATTGTTAGCCATTTTATGACTCTCTTCCTCACAACTGGTTATACTGGGCTGATTACTTACATCAATGGTGGTGATTTTGCTGTAAGTTTTGTCTGTCCTTCCTTTTAATAGACAAATGTTATCTGGTTGTAGTTTTCAATTGATCCGAAATGCAATTATTTCCCATGTATCATGCTCATGACATTGGTTAATGTAGTTAGAGATCGTTTGGTATACAGGTATTAGTAATACATGGATTAGTTATGCAGGGTTTAGTTATTCCATCTTCTACTCTACATAAAATAATACATAGATTCCCTCATAACTTATGAATTTTATACATAGCAATTAAAATGCTACCAAACGTGGTACTAGTTTTGTTGGTTTTAGTACATGAATAATTCACTCTCTAACCATCAACCAAACGACCCTTTAATTCTCAATCTTTACTTGTTTGAGAATTCCGGGAAAACAACTCTTTCATGACTGTGAGGTAATCAACCTTTCATTCACATGTCCAATGTACTTGTTTATGTGCATTTTCATGTACTTCATTAGCTGTCATGATTCACTCATTGTTGGAGGTGAGGCATTTGTCTAAAGATCTATTTTCAAGGCTAATTTTTCTTCCCTCGTCTGGTGTTCAGGTCTCCTCAGTTGTTGAGGTGGTAGGGGTGATCCTTTGCTTGAATGCTGCTGCAAAGATATCGCACAGAGCCCAAGGTATCGGATCAATAGCGAGTAGGTGGCATGCTATGGCTACATGCACTTCAGGTGAAGCGTCACAAATGAGAAACTCAACTAGCATGAGTAGCCTGGAAGCTGCTAACCGGTCTAGCACATTATACATGAACTTCTCAGAAAGTGATTTGGAGTCTCTACATTTTGTAACAGAACCAACAAATACACAATTGGCGTCTTACATGTCCTCCTACCAGAAGAGACAAGCCCTAGGTATGTTATAGTTGACACCTCAGTGAGACACAAAACCAGGATTCCCTTTGTCTATACATGTTTGCAAAAAGTTGACGTGTTATGATTTATAGTCTGTTTGGTCAAGCTTATAAAATCAACTTATTTTGAAAAGTACTTTTCATAAAAGTACTTTTTGTGTGAAGCGGTTTGTGATTGACTAATCAATTTGAAAATTACTTTTGAGCAGCAATTAGTGTTTGGTCAAGCTTTTAAAAAACGTATCTAAGTATTTTTCAAAAAAGTACTTTTGGGAAAAATTATTCCCTCCGTCCCAATTTAAGTGTCTTGGTTTGACTAGGCACGGAGATTAAGAAATAAAGATCGACTTTTGAATCTTGTGGTCTTAAATTAAAGATGTGTATAATTTACTAAAATGTCCTTTAATCTTGTGAAACTTGCCATGTAGGATCTTTGAATTGTCATCTTACTAAATGGGGAAACAAGCACTCTTTTTGGGACATGCAAAAAGGAAAGTAAGACACTTAAAATAAGCATTCTTTTTTGGACATACCAAAAAGGAAAGTAAGACACTTAAAATGGGACAGAGGGACTACTTTTTTTAGCTTTTGAAAAACAGCTTCTGCTACTCTCCAAAAGCACTTATTTTCTCCTAAAAGTGTGGCCAAACACCTCAATCTTTTTAAATAAGCACTTTTTGGCGAGAGAAAAGCACTTTAGGCCTCCCTAAAGCTTGGCCAAACAGGTTATTAGTAGGTAAGTCCATAGATCACATGCAAGGTACACCTCAGGCAAGCTTCTGAAAATAAATATTTGCTCTGTTTGATGGAAATATGGGCAGACTCTTAGACAAACAGAAATTCTATAAACAGTTGAAAACATATTTGCTCGTTAACATCATGCTAAAAAGAACTGAAATGCACTTTATCTTCTTCCTATACCATCCTCGTTACACGGCTGCAATTATATTAGCTGGTGAAGCTAAAACAGAATTCTATAATCCAGTAAACAAAATCTATTTTGTAATTATTTGAAGTTTTGGTGAACTTTAATGATCTATTCCCAGGAAGATCCAAGTATCTTTATGTTTCACCAAACTACTACAACAACAACAACATACCCAGTTAAATCCCACAACGTGGGGTCTGGGAAGGGCAGAGTGTATGCAGACCTTACCTCTACCTTGGTAGGTAGAGCGGCTGTTTCCGGGAGATCCTCGGCTCAAGACAAAGCATAATCACAAGCAAAGCATTTCACCAAACTAAAATGATTTTATTTTTATCTTAGTTGATATACTTTAGTTACCTCACTGGAAACGGTTGTCTCCGGCAGGTCAATCTTCAGACACAATTTACACAAATGTCACCCATTACCCAAAACTCTACTTCTCGATGCACCTACGAAAAAGATTGAAAAAAAAGGTCCCCTGCCTCTCAAGGTCATTGCAACTATTGCACTTCTATATGATCAATCTAATGTATCTCTCTTTTCTCCCTTACCTGTGGTGCTATTATTTCTTCTTGTGGATATTGAAGATTAATAAAGACAACCTCAATCCCTGTTGTTGTTGTATGTTGTCTCTTCTCTTTTAGTTGTGTTAATCTCATGCACGTAAACTCACTTTATGTATAATTGGTTATGCAGTGATGTATTTGCAGAACAATCCTGGAGGAATTACCATATTCGGATGGACAGTTGATAGAGGTCTCATCAACACGATCTTCTTCATTGAATTGACAGTGGTAACGTTCATCCTTGGAAAGACCATAGTTTTTACCGCTCACTAAGTTCCGCAGTGGTTTGCAAAGATACCTTTTAGTTGATTGTATCGGGTTGTCAACATTGCCTCAATCTATCAGCAAATGGAAGGGTCTCAAATGAATCATTGTTGCTTTTGATTATTCATGAAGTATGCTCGGTATTCAGCCGGTTCTAGGTGCTGTGCCAGCCATTTCACCATTCGTATAATTGTTTCGTCTCATCCTTATTGCTCTATTGAAGTTAACCCTTCTGTTGTTTTTGAAGAAAAGTGAGGTTGAGCAGTGTTGTAGCAAGAATGAAAAGGGAAAGTAAGTGAAGGATGTAACTTGGCTCAAGTAAGAAAGTTAGTGCCTAGGAGATATGAGTTTCAATATATCTGTATAAATGTTCATATATGATTTGTATAAATGTCTAGTAGTCAAAGTCCTGTGATCTAGACATTTCATGTCAATATATTTGTCAATTTTGGCGACCTTTTCCTACTGAACATTTGAGCAAGGAACCATAAACGCAGAGCAGAAAGTAAAAAAGTACTCCAGTTTGTTAACTCTATACTGTTCAAAATTTGATTTAAGGGGAAATAACATGGTCAAGTTCATTTTGTTATGAGTACCGACGGACTTCACAAAATTAATGTAATTTGTTTCACAAAATTAATGTAACATAAAAAGGGCAGCCCGGTGCACTAAGTCCCGCTATGTGCGGGGTTCGAAGAAGGGCCGGACCACAAGGGTTTATTGTACGCAGTCTTACCTCACATTCTGCAAGAGGTTGTTTTCACGACTTGAACTCATGACCTCATGGTCACATTGCAACAACTTTACCAGTTACTTCAAGACTCCCCTTCACAAAATTAATGCAACATGTTTCACAAAATTAATGTAATTTGTTTCTTTATACTATGTAACATTGTTGGATTGATGAAAAGTTAATAATTATCAAGTATCAAGGAGAAGATTTCTCACATAAGGATAATAATTACTGTACTTCATAGAAACCACGATTTGTTTAATTTTTGCTAACATATACTTTTGGAGAATTACAACAACAATAACATACCCAGTAAAATTTCACAATATGGGGTTTTGAGAAGGGTAAAGTGTACGCAGACCTTAACTTCACCTTGATAGGTAGAGCGGTTGTTTCCGGGAGACTCTCGACTCAAGACAAAGCATAATCACAAGCAAAGCAAGAAAAGCAAAGCAAAGCAAGATAAACGGTCAGACTTAGACAAGAAATTAAAGCATATGAACATGCTGATAACAAAAACGACATGGTAGCGCATTCTAACAAAATGAAGCAGTAGCTAACATAACTAAATAAGATAAACAAAGTACACTAAAGAACACATAGCAGCGGAAATTAAACTACATGGGACTATAAATCAATATTGCGCCTATTAATATGATAAGCTAAGCGGGCCTACAATAAAAACACTGCAACTACCAGTTTGCAAGCGTAAGTAGGACTATGCTCGACTACCTACTACCCTTCTACCCTAATTTGTTTCCTCCACGGCCCCCTATCTAAGGTCATCTCCTCAGTAAGTTGCACCTGCGTCAAATCCCGTCTAATCACCTCTCCCCAATACTTCTTCAGTCTACCTCTACCCCTCCTGAACCCGTCCATTGCCAATCTCTCACACCTTCGCACTGGGGCATCTGTGTCTCTCCTCTGCACATGCCCTAACCATCTCAACCTCGCTTACCTCATCTTATCCTCCACCGAGGCCACTCCCACTTTATCCCGAATATCATCATTTCTAATCATATCTCTCCTTATATGCCCACTTTTGGAGAATTGTATCCGTTAAATAGATTGATTGTGTACTTCATGTAACAAAAAATGATAGAAAAAAAAAGAGGGAACTGAAAGCAACAACAATAACATACCAAGTGTAATCCCATAAGTAGGGTCCGGGGAGGATAGAGCGTACGCAGAATTTATATCTTGGGAGATAGAGAGGCCAGAGGGAACAGAAAGCAAAAAAGTAAACTATTTAAAATTCAATATAATTAGTTTGGTTTCAACGACAACACAGCCCGAGTGAACGCAGAAGTTTGGTTTCCTTTTATGTAAAAATAGAACCGTAAACACCTCGTTCAAAGACATAATCTCCCATGAATAAGGTAAAAATTTAGGTAAACAAACAACTAAACTAATATGATTTCCCAGTATATACAATGGTGTTGTGAGTTAAAAGCAATCAACAATGGAGGAAACAAAGATCTATGTTCAAACACCGTATAGGAGAGAATAGAGATGAGCAGAAAGGGTAAGTATTAGCGAATATTCTCCGAATATTCACCGTATATTTTGTAATTATGATAGATGTATATTTAAGGTAACTTAGGATTCTAATTGTATTAGAAATCAACCATTTAAGGTAAGTAAGGATTCGTACCATATTAGGAATCAACCTTTGTACAACTATATATATTATGAATAATGAAAGGAATCCCTAAGGGAAATTATTCTATCTTACATGGTAACAAGAGCCTAAAACCTAAACCCTACTATTCTCCTTTCTCTCTCTCTTTCTCGGCCAAAACAGAAATTCTTTCTCGGCCAGAAATTTCCCTTCCCTCGCCCGGCAGCAACCATATCTTCCCCCACAAATTCTGATTCATTCACTGGCACACTTGACAACCCCTTTCAACGTTCAGTATCTTATTTTCATCCGGCATTCGCCGTTAACAACATCAAGAATTTTATCCCTATAATTCTTGACCAAGAAGACTGTCAATATTCCATGTGGATGGAACTATTCTACATTCATGCATGTGCATACAACGTACTTGATCATATTGACGAATTTGTTCCTCGTCCCACCTATGTTACAAACTCAATCTGGCGTCGCCTAGACGCCATAGTCAAACAATGGATCTACGGCACCATCTCCAAAGACCTGTTGTGCACTATCATGAAAACAGGTGCTACGGCACGTGAACTTTGGGTTCGGCTAGAAGAAATCTTTCAGGACAACAAAAATACTCGGGTTGTGTATTTGGAAGAGCAATTCAACAATACCCGTCTCGAGAATTTTAACAATATGTCCGAATATTGTAAGCAACTGAAACTCATAACCGATCAACTATCCAACGTCGGGAATTCTGTTTCAGAAACCAAGATGGTGCTTCAACTTGTTGCTGGTTTACCAAAAGGTGAATATGACACTCGCAACAATGATTCAACAAGTCGACCCTCTCCCAAGTTTCAACAAAGAACGTTCACAACTATTGTTGGAAGAAACTCAACGAGCTAAACAAGAGGAGCATAATCAAAAGGCGCTAGCCGTTATAGGAATGACATTATCGGCGACCAACACCACCCAGCCACCACCGAATGACCACCAACAGCAGCAGTCTGCGGCGGAGGTCGTGGCGGCAGAGGTCACGGCAACAACAAAGGTAAGGGCCGCGGAAAGGGCCAACGCAACCAGTGGGCTGGACAGCAGCCATGCCCAAATCATGCGTCTATCCAGTGGGCTGGACAGCAGCCAGCATGGCCCAACCAGCAGAACTAGGCCTCGCCTGCCAGCCCATACCAAACTGCAGGGGCCCAGTTCCAACAGCCTTGATCGACTGGCCTGTTTGGCCCTGCTCTAACCATCAGGCAGGCCCACCAGCAGCAGCAGCAGGCCCATCTGGTCTCGGTCCAGCAGCAGCAGCACCCAGCAGCCTGGCCCCCACTGATTTGGGTCACGCCTACAACACCGTGCACCTCCAACAGCCCGATGAAAATTGGTACATGGACACCGGAGACACATCTCACCTCACCCAGTCGTCAGGTAACTTATCTCAACTACTTCGGTTAAAGTGTCCTCAATTTATTACTGTCGGCAATGGTCATCGCATTCCAATTGAAGGTTACGGTAACACACACACCAAACATCCACACCCGCCTTTCTCCCTAAACCACGTCCTATACACCCCTAACATCATTAAAAACTTAATCTCCGTTAGAAAATTCACTAGAAATAATTATGTGTCTGTCGAATTTGACCCTTTTGGTTTTTCTGAAAAGGAACTCAATACGGGGAAAATTCTTACACGCTGCAATAGTGAGGGAGACCTCTACCCATTAACTCAATCTTCCGCTGTCAGACCACAAGCACCTCTCGCGGCGATCTCTCCCTCAACTTGGCACAACATACTCGGACACCCCGGAGACCCAGTTTTTACTTTTCTTAGGACTTCTAAGCGTATTCAATGTAATAATGGGAAAATTGTCCAACACTGTCTTTCTTGCGCACTAGGCAAGCATACTCGTCTTCCATTTATGTCATCAAACAGTGTTACTTTTTCTCCTTTTGATATTGTTCATGCTGATTTGTGGATATCTCTGATTGTTAGCTCTTTGGCTTACAAATTCTATCTAGTATTCTTGGATGATTTTTCACATTTTGTCTAGATTTACCCACTAAAATTCAAATCTGAAGTTTTTGCAAAATTCCTCGAGTTTCAAAAATTCATTAAAACATAATTTGAAAAATCTATCAAATCATTCCAGTGTGATAATGGACGTGAATTTAATAACTCGGCATTTCATAATTTTTGTTCTAAACAAGGCGTGGTTTTCCATTTTTCTTGTCCCTATACTTCCTCCCAAAACGGAAAGGCTGAACGAATTATACGTACCATCAATAACATGGTTCGCACCCTTCTGTTTCATGTCAGTCTACCACCGCCTTTTTGGGTCTATGCTGTCAAAATGGTAGAATCCCTTCTTAATATTTTACCAACTACCACACTCCAAAACAAGACCCATACTGAAATCTTATACGGTAGGCTACCATCATATGATCACCTACGTATTTTTGGATGCTTATGCTACCCCCAACATAGCCTCCACTGCACCTCACAAACTTGCCCCTCGCACTCTGCCATGTATCTTCCTTGGTCTATCTCCTAATCATCGGGGCTACTTGTGCTATGACATTGCTACTCGCAAAATCATCGTCTCCCGTCACTTCACATTTGACAAGACAACCTTTCCTTTTTCGAATCTCCGAAAATTTTAGACCACCGATTACTTCTTTCTCAATGAACCAAGTTTGTCCCCGGTCATCCAAAATCTATACCAACAACAGCACCACCCCAACAACTATCTGCTCTCAGTCAAATACCCAAACACCACCCCCGCCAGATCCAAATGAGTCTCCTCGCACCACCCATATCGCTCTAAGGCCGAGTCTCCTGCACCATCAAAGAACATCGCTGCCTCGCCCAAAGAACTACCCCACAGCCCTACTTCCTCCCAGTCCAGAACCAGTGGGCATGCAGCTTCCCAGTCCCGACCTCCCACTGCTGCCCTCTCACCGCATGGAGACTCGTGCACAACACGGGATCTTCAAACCCAAGGTTCACTTCAATCTCTCCACACAAACCTTATCACCCATTCCAAAGAATCCAAAACTAGCTAAACTGGACCCTAATTGGAATGCGGCCATGTGCGAGGAGTTTAACGCTTTAACCAAGCAGAACACTTGGGATTTGGTACCAAGACCAGACGGTGTGAATGTTATCCGGTGTATATGGATATTTCGTCACAAGTTCGAGACAGTGGTGACTTAGATAGGTATAAGGAAAGACTAGTTGCAAATGGCACTAATCAGCAGGAAGGTATTGATTGTGGTGAGATATTCAGTCCAGTTGTTAAACCGACCACTATTCGGACTGTTCTCAGTATTGCTATGGGCATGCATTGGCCGATTCATCAGCTAGATGTCAAGAATGCATTTCTTCATGGGGATTTGAAAAAAACAGTATACATGCATCAGGCCCCTGGCTTTGTTTATCCGGCAGTTCCACAGTTTGTATGTCGTCTCAAGAAATCATTGTATGGATTGAAACAGGCACCCCGCACTTGGTATGATCGGTTTGCCAGGTATCTTCTACAGATTGGTTTTATATGTAGCAGGTGTGATAACTCTCTCTTCACTTTTCACCGAGGTAGCAGAACTGCATATTTGCTATTATATGTCGATGACATCATTCTTACTACATCGTCTGATGGTTTGAAGAATGAAATCATTGTTCTACTCAAAACTGAATTTGTTATGACTGACTTGGGCAAGCTGAGTTACTTTTTGGGTATATCAGTGACCAGATCTGCATCCAATATGTTCCTGTGTCAGCGTAAGTATGCAGAAGAAATAGTGTACAGGGCCAAGATGGCAAATTGTAAAATTATGTCAACTCCGGTGGACTCAAAATCCAAGCTTAGTGCCACTGACGGTGCGCCAGTCTTTGATCCCACTCTATATCGGAGTCTTGCAGGTGCTCTTCAGTATCTTACATTCACTAGGCCTGATATTGCATATGTCGTTCAGCAGGTGTGTCTGTTTATGCACGACCCCCGAGAGTCCCATTTTGCCGCCCTCAAACGTATTATCAGATACGTTAAGGGCACACTAGACTTTGGATTACATCTATACCCCTCTGCCCCAACCAAGTTGCTAGCCTACACGGATGCAGATTGGGCAGGATGCCCCGACACACGTCGCTCCACCTCAGGGTACTGTGTATTTCTTAGGGATAATCTTATCTCATGGTCCACCAAGCGGCAGTCCACGCTATCCCGTTCGAGTGCTGAAGCAGAATATCGAGTGGAGTTGCTAATGTCGTTGCTGAGATCTGTTGGCTCCTAAATCTTCTTTTGGAGCTCCAGTGTCCATTACGCAAGGCGTCTATAGTCTATTGTGACAACATATCTGCTATTTATATGTCTCATAATCCGGTCCAACATCAGCGGACTAAGCATATTGAGATGGATATCCACTTTGTGCGAGAGAAAGTTGCCCGTGTTCAGGTCAAAATTTTACACATGCCTTCCTCTTATTAGTATGCAGACATTTTCACAAAGGGACTACCGCGACAGCTCTTCACCGATTTCCGATCCAGCCTTAGCATTCGGCCTCCTCCCGCTCCGTCTGAGGGGGAGTATTAGCGAATATTCACCGTATATTTTGTAATTATGATAGATGTATATTTAAGGTAACTTAAGATTCTAATTGTATTAGAAATCAACCATTTAAGGTAAGTTAGGATTCGTACCATATTAGGAATCAACCTTTGTACAACTATATATATTGTGAATAATGAAAGGAATCTCTAAGGGAACTTATTCTATCTTACAGTAAGTAAATGCATTGATTGAAAATGAAGATAGCATGTGAGTTCTATACACGTGGAGTGCTTATATACACAATTTAACTAATTAACCTCCTATATACACCTACCAATGTCCTACTCCAAGTAGGTCATTAAGTGGCAAACATTACGTAGAAAATGATCAAAGTCAATCACGAGTTGTCAAAACAAGGAACACTAGCTGATAATAGGTCATTTATGCATGTATGTGATGCATTTTACCCCTTACACTGGTGTATTCTAGGTGTGTTAGATGATGAAAAATGAACTATTCATGAGCTTAATTGTGGAATTTTGATGTGTAGGAAGCCTTGACGAAAAAGAAGGATGAATTGAACAAGAATGGAGTTAAAAAGCAAAAATCTAGATGTGTCATATGCACAGTTCTAACATCTAATGAGAAATGCACAATCAAATGTCAAGAATAAATATGCATTATAAAGATTCAAACTTTACACATAAACTAATATTTTCAATTTTTCAAACATGCATGCACATTGTCAAAAGCGCTCCAAAATCAGTAACTCGTGATGGAAGGATCCAATTCCATAGTAACAACTGGAACGTGAGTCCACATGCCAAAAATGGATGTCTCTTAAAAATCTACATACCCGTATCAACAATATCTCAAATTCGGATATGAATTCACATCTGTACAATGATATCTCAAACCCAAACATGAGGTCACAAGCTTGTAACAATACCCTGAATATGAGTCCAAATCTCACATAATTAATGTAAATCACATATGTGTTGGATATGTAAAGCAATACGGGAAGTAAATAAATATTACAAGTGTTTGAAAGGATAAACAAATAGGCAATTCAGAACTGCCGCAAGCTTGTTGAATATGTTGGATATGTAAAGCAGTATGGTAAGTAAATAAATATTACAAGTGTTCGAAAGGATAAATAAATAGGTAATTCAAAACTGCCGCAAGCTTGTTGAGTCTTGAATCTTGATAACCTGAAATCAACAAACACTAAATCTGGATTGTTACAACTGTGGTTGAGTCGAGAGATGGCTCTCTGTCTTTAAGACAAGATTGCCCCGTATATATGCTTTTACGTTAATGGGCAATAGTCTCCCAAGATAAAACAGCAACTAACCAACACTACAAAGCAAATAGGTTAATTCTGACGAAGAAAACAAACATGAAACGACTTGCTGAAGAATAGAAAAGGAAGGAAGAGTTTTCTATTTTTGTCCACTGTTTCTGCTCACGTTTTGGACAGAATTTATGTTGTGCTCTCTTCTGTTTGTCTCTGTGTTGTGTTGTATATATTGTAGTCTCAACAATTAATCCAAAAGGCTTCAATATATAGCATAAGGGGGGGACTTCTCAACTGCCAAGTAATGGTTGTTTATGGCCATTAGTGTTAATCAGCCAAGTAATGACATGTGCAATATTAAGGAGCTTTTAGGGAGGAGATTAAGTGCAGATTAATAAAACTTTCTGTCTTCCGTCGTTCCCAATTTCATCTTTCCAGAAACTCCAGTGACCAAACTGTAAATGGGGGTATAAAGAGATAATATCAGAAGAAGCCCGAGACCCGAGCCCGGACCGGGCGGGCGGCGGCGGCGTACATGTGCACTTAGCCTTGAACCCAAGAACATCTAGATCCTCCCTCCTTCAAACACATGGGTTACCTCTTGGGGTCCCAAAACCTTAGCCAATTTTGAGACTTATAAAGAGAACAATTCTTCATTCTCCCACCGATGTGGTAGATTTGTCCCACACCATATTTCCATGCCTCAAACACCTTACTTCGTGGACCAATATCTCTTTTATTTCTCAATGAAATTTGACGATCTTTGGCCCTACGGTCATCTACTCACTTAGTAGATTATGCACGTATGAAGAGACAAAGCCTCCAATATGTGGAACCCTAGTTTTTAAGTCATTAAATATGGGTGGACGCACCTCCCCACCAAAGGAAAATTTCCAACAGAGTCTTGAATCTTGATAACCTGAAATTAAGAAACACTAAATCTGAATTGTTACAACTGTGGCAGAGTCGAGAGATGACTCTCTGTCTTTAAGACAAGATTGCCCCATATATATACTTTTACGTTAACGGAAAATAGTCTCCCAAGATAAAACAACAACTAATCAACACTACAAAGCAAATAGGTTGATTCTGACGAAGAAAACAAACACGAAACGACTTGCTGAAGAATGGAAAAGGAAGGAAAAGTTTTATGTTTTTATTCATTGTTTTCTGTTCAAGTTTTTGGACTGAATTTTTGTTGTTCTCTTCTGTTTGTCTCTGTGTAGTATATATTGTAGTCTCAACAATTTAGCCAAAAAGTTCTCAACTGCCAAGTAATGTTTATGGCCATTAGTGAGGGAGTTAATCAGCCAAGTAATGGTTGATTTAATGTGCAATATAAAACAGCTTTTAGGGAGGAGATTAAGTGCAGAACCAAACTGTAAATATTAAGCAATTTGGGGGTCCAAAGAGATAATATCAGAAGAAGCCCAAGACCCACGACCCGTGACCCGTGACCCAAGCCCGGACCGGACGGGATGGGCGGGCGGCGGCGGCGCACGTGTGGACTTAGCCTTGAACCCAAGCACATCTAAGTCTTCCCTCCTTCAAACACATGGGTTGCCCATTGGGGTCCCAAACCCTTAGCCAATTTTGAGACTTATAAAGAGAACAATTCTTCATTCTCCCACCGATGTGGTAGATTTGTCCCACACCATATTTCCATGCCTCAAACACCTTACTTCGTGGACTAATATCTCTTTTATTTCTCAACAAAATTTGACGATCATTGGCCCCATCGGTCATCTACTCAATTAGTAGATTATGCACGTGTGAAGAGACAAAGCCTCCAACATGCGGAACCCTAGTGTTTAAGTCATTAAATATGGGTGGACGCACCTCCCCACCAAAGGCAAATTTCCGACAATCCCCTCTTGAAAGAGATTTTGGCGCACACACAAGGTGCCTACTTTCAGCAATCTTTCAGCGAAAAGATATTGCATCAGAAGAGGTAGCTTCTGCTTTGAACCTTCCCTAGTTTAATACCACCGGACTTACTTACTGCGCGGTGAACGTGATGTCTTGAACCATCAGTGTTTAGTGTAAGCCAAGACAATGATACCAACACAATAACTCTCTTTATTCATTTTCTTCTTATTGTTTTGTCCGTTGTGGCCATGGACACACTTGGATTCTTAAGTGCGTTCATTTGAGGCGGCCTGTCCTCGCACTTAAATAGGTGATCTCCTACAAGGTATCCTGCTATACCCAACTTCACAAGTGTTAGGAATCATTAAAAGTTTTCCCAACCTTAACCTCAACCGTTTGAGGATCTTTAAAGGTTTGGAAGCTTAACCTTTACCCACCATGCAGATAGCACTTTAATGTCTATCGCGGGAATAGCTTTGGATTCATGTTTCCTCACAGAAATCATAATCTGAAGTGCTCTTGCTTCCACCGAAGCGCTCAACTGAACCTTTTTACATCTTAGTTTTCCCATTGAACCAAATTCTTGGGATCTCCAGTCAATATGGTTGGGTTACCACCGCAAAGATTCATATTGTTTGGGTTTTAAGCCTATTTTCCTAGACATGCAGAACACTTGATCTTCGGGTAGTCCTTTAGTTAAAGGGTCCGCTATATCCTTTGATTAGAAATTAAGGAAGTGACCCCCATGATGATTAACTGCCATACGGTCTCATATCTTCGACAGATCCTGAAAGATATGTCCAGACGCCATCATCCGTGTCCTTCCTGAAGCCGACCGGCTAGCCACAGTGTATAACTGCTGAAGGCACGGAGTTCTCCCAATAAAGGGACGTCCTCTAAGGAGTCATGAAGTTACTCAACTTCTTTCATATTTTGTATAAAGCGATAAACTTCGATTCCATCATGAATCGGCCGATACAAGTTTGCTTAGAGGATTTTCCAAGACCCCACCATACACATTTACTTGTGGCTTTGGTGTTTTTCACATCTGATGTCCAGTTTGCATCACTGTGTTCTCCCAGAACCGCTGGAAATCCAGAATACCATAATCCGTAGATAAGCAAATATTTCAGATATCGTCATATCCGACTTAACGCCTTCTATCGATTATTTCCAAAATCACGAGTGAACCTTAGTTCAATTGATCTGCTTTGTAGGACGATACCAGGTCGTTTATGGTGTGTACAATACATTGAACTTTATGTGACCTGCACATGCTCCTTGTCTATGGGTGCACCATGATTCCAATCAGTTCTATGATTCATATCCATTTATGGCTTCAACGAGACTGTCAATTATCTCACAGCTGAGTTTGGAGTTAGACGAGTCCGTTAGATGTCTTAGAAATCCAATTCCTTAGATGTCATCTGTGATACCCATATCTTTTGTTTCAATATAACTTACACTCTCAGACTGTTGGTTTTCCAACTGTTGGCTTTCTAACTTCAGAGTCAATGTTTCTGTGGTCAGATTCATTGTTTCTGTTTTATCTTAAACTTCCAGGACCAAAATGTAAACATTTCAGGAACCAAAATGAAAGTTCAGGAAGAAGCCCAACAATCCAGCAAACCAACTCTGATCCTCCCCTTCCAACTCTCCGATTAGGAAGGTTGTTTCAACATCCATGCCACGCAAGACTGCAATGGCCCTGGATGTTAAGCTATTCACATAAAAGCACATGTACAAATAGCCGATGCCTTATACTCGTCAGTAGATCCATCTACTTTGTACTCACTTTTGAGTATTCTTTTTCACAACCCAAGGTTCTTTTCCTGGAGGAAGATCAACCATTACACAAGTATGGTTCTATATGATGGAATTTATTTCTCTCTTTGTAGCTTCTTTCCAAAGCAGCGCTTCTGGAGATGACAATTCTTTGTTAATTGTCCATGGTTTATTCTCAACCATACAAGCTAGAAGGCCTGGAACAAGTCTTTTTCCCCTCTCTGCTCCGTCTCGGTTCAACATCTAGAATCCCTAAGTTTTGTAGATCTGAAATATTAAGTTCCGGATAGTCAGCAACTTTCGAGTCCTGTAGGTACGGAACGTCTAGTTCCGGACAGTCAGGCACACGCGGGTTCTTGTTAACCTTGAGCAATTACTTATTTTTCTTTTTCAAGGAAAGTTATCTTCAAAGAATTTAGCATTCTTTGACACCAAGAGGCGATAAGCACTACTGTTATTTGCAGATCCAGTGGAAATGCAATTTACAGTCCTAGGTCCAACTTGACATGTTTCGGTATTCCAACTTGTACCAAGCCACCCCACATCATACCATTTGTATGTGAGATCATTTCCATGTCTCACACGGAGGGTTATCCTTATCCTTATGCGTAGTTCTGTTGAGAATCGCATTAGCTGTAAGGATCGTCTTGCCCCACATAATTTGGGCGTACAACTTTGCGTTTGGCTAACACCGTTAGACTGAGGTGAGTAATGAGCAGTCGTTTGATCAACGATGCTTCACATTCTCCACCTCTATCTATCACTACGAATTTCTCAATCTGTAGGCTTAGTTGGTTTTCAACTTCTGCATTGTAGCACTTATTCGCTTCAACAACTTTATATTTGCTTTTCAACAAACAAAGGATGCAATATGTTGTACCATCATCAATGAAGGTCACAAAGAATTTGTCTCCCCCCTCTATTTTGTATAAACTTCAAATCACCCGTGTAGGTGTGACTAAGTTCTAGAGGAGCGGTGCTTCTTTCGCTACTCTTTTGACGGAATTTGGAAAGGTGATTTTGCCTCTTCGCCTACCTCACATTTATTTTGAGGGGTTATGTCGACAGAAGACAACAATCTCAATTTCGTTAGCTTTTGAATGACTTTCTATTTAACGTGTCTTAATCTACGATGGCATAGATGCACGGATTACAAATATATCATTCATTTGGCTACAGACATATTGTACCATTCTTAGTTATTATAGACCTGTTGGACTAGTCTCAAACCAGCTTGATCAACAGCGTCCCTTAAACCAAGTTTGGGACATGTATCACCCCATCTGAGAGTGATCACATTCCCTGAAGTCCTATTGAGGACAACTTCTCCAACCCCTTCTACTTTAGAGGTGGTGTTGCTTCACATGAACAACCTCTTGCCCGTGGTTAGGGCGTAACCGGATCATATGTGATCTGGATACTCTGCCCACTCCAGTTGTTTTGGCAGACTAAGTGTCCAATTTCTTTTCTGTCTTTCTTTAGGCCTTCAGACTATTTAAGACCTGGAAACTCTGGCCCACCTCCCTAGGTGTCCATTACTTTTCTGCCTTTCTTTTGACCTTCAGATCATTTAAGACTCTGGAAATTCTGGCCCACTCCAGTCGCCCGTAGGCTTTGTACGACTGAGTGTCCAATATCATCCCATCAAATGAACTCTGGCCCCACTCCAACCGCTCGTATGCTTTGTAAGACTAGGTGTCCAATATCATCCTATCAAAGGAATTTTGGCCCACTCCAGTCGCCCGTAGTCTTTGTACGACTGAGTGTCCAATATCATCCTATGAAGGATCTTCTGCCAAATTGTGTGATAGGCTCAACGTCTTTAGCTTTTAGTCTTCTTCCGTTGAGATTGGTGCCCAGACAATTCTTGGCGCTTACTTAAGAGTGGTAACAGTTTTCGCACAGTCAGTGGATCTTTCTCCCTCGTATGTGCGAACATACTTTACAGACTTTTAATAATTACACTCAAAAGAACAGATCTTTTTAAGTCGTTTACAAAATTCAATCTTTAAACGGGAAGGAATGTGAGATTAAACTTCTGATTTTAAAGCGTAAGGAATATAAATTATTTCGGAAAACATTTTCATATTCCTCCTTACTTTAATCTCTTTTTAATCAGACACCATTTAATCTTATTCTTGACAAGGAAGAAAAATTACTTATCCCAATTTCGGATTCTGGCCCACTTCAGTCACTTGGTCGGACTGAGTGTCCATTTCCTCCTTACCATAATTCGGATCCTTTGTCTGGAACAGATATAGGCCTTCTGCTACAAGATAGAACCACATATTCAGTCTTCTCCTCTTGTCCCAGTTAACATCCTCAGTCTCTCGTGGGCGCTTGTTCCTACCACTCTCAGGAGCGGTGACACCATGAACACGTTGACCTTCAACAACATAATCAAAACTCTCTTCTACCAGAAAACCACAGCCATATCCAGATTTGGTCACACAACTTTCGACCGACATCTTTCTAACACTAATACAATCTTGTCTTAAAATTGTTGGATATGTAAAGCAATACGGAAAGTAAATAAATATTACAAGTATTCGAAAGGATAAACAAATAGGCAATTCAGAACTGTCGCAAGCTTGTTGAGTCTTGAATCTTGATAACCTGAAATCAAGAAACACTAAATCTGGATTGTTACAACTGTGGCTGAGTCGAGAGATGGCTCTCTGTCTTTAAGACAAGATTGCCCCATATATATGATTTTACGTTAACGGGTAATAGTCTCTCAAGATAAAACAGCAACTAATCAACACTACAAAGCAAATAGGTTGATTCTGACGAAGAAAACAAACACGAAACGACTTGTTGAAGAATGGAAAATGAAGAAAAAATTTATGTTTTTCTCCACTGTTTCTGCTCACGTTTTGGACTGAATTTCTGTTGTTCTTTTATGTTTGTCTCTGTGTAGTATATATTGTAGTCTCAATAATTGAGCCAAAAAACTTCAATATATAGTATAAGGGGAGGGACTTCTCAACTGCCAAGTAATATTTATGGTCATTAGTGAGGGAGTTAATCATGAGCTTTTAGGGAGGAGATTAAGTGCATATTAATGGAGTTTTAACGTTCCAAAAATCAACCCAAATGGCAGGCAGAAACTTTCTGTCTTCCGTCGTTCCCAATTTCATCTTCCAGAAACTCCAGGGACCAAACTGTAAATATTAAGCAATTTGGGGGTCCAAAGAGATAATATCAGAAGAAGCCTAAGGCCCAAGACCGGACCGGACGGTTGGCGCGCGTGTGGACTTAGCCTTAAACTCAAGCACATCTAGGCCATCAATCCTTCAAACACATGGGTTACCCTGGGGTCTCAAACCCTTAGCCAATTTTGAGACTTATAAAGAGAACAATTCTTCATTTTTCCACTGATGTGATAGATTTGCCCCACACCATATTTCTATGCCTCAAACAACTTACTTCATGGACCAATATCTCTTTCATTTTTCAACGAAATTTAACGATCATTGACCCTACGGTCATCTACTCACTTAGTATATTATGCATGTGTGAAGAGACAAAGGCTCCAACATGCGGAACTCTAGTGTTTAAGTCATTAAATATGGGTGAACGTACCTCCCACCAAAGACAAATTTCCAACAATATGCATATCAACATACATATATGTATATGAATAAAATATTAATGATTAATAAATCATCGTATTTCAGATAAAGTAATACATACAACCCTTAAGTAACCCTGATATTCGCATTTATATTCATCAGCTCATATATACGTTATATATGTAAAAAAATCTAATTTGTCAAAATTCTCTAATTGATGTCAAAGTTTTATAATTGTATGTCGCGTGTATTATTATTATATATATGAGATGCACATGACATACATGGGAGAGAAGAAGGTATAAAAGTCATCGTAGAGAACTCCGACTAAGAAGAAAATAATGAAAAAAGCCACGGGGGAGAAATCAGACGAAAAAGAGAAATTTGGGTGAAGACATTTTGATATTCGGACAAAGCTCCGGGATATTCTGCTGAAGCTCAAGTTGTCAATGGCGGAGTACCAGCGACCAACGAGTGAAATGGCAAAAATTAGAGTTTGTGTGAAAAAAGAATACAAAATCCTTAATTTTGTGACATTTATTAGAGGTTGTATATATTTTTTTTAAAATTATTACTATATTTTGAAAATGGAATAGTACTATTAGTTATCGTAATTAAGATCCAGTTTTAGCATATCTAAAAAATTCACTATTACTTTTTCCATTATGTTATTCTAATAAACTATAAACATACAAATTTTTTAAGTAAAGATAGATTAGGAAGGAAAGTATAATTAAGGAGGAGGTAGATACATTTTTTGTTATATGTTTCATAATAACACACGATTAGAGTTTCTTCAAATTACAAAGAATCATTCATTTTGTACATGAATAGAATTCCCCCTTGCTCAATGGGGATTTGGGGGATTAGTGGAAGGAGGAGGAGCAATTGGGTTGGGCTGTGCAACATCGTTCGTAGACAGTCATTCAATGGAAGAACATTTTCAGTGAAAAGTGACGATTGTGTGTTGCCCGTGTTGATCATTGGTGCTGGTCCTGTTGGTCTTGTTCTCTCCATACTTCTAACTAAACTAGGTATTCCATTCAAAAATATTTTTGTGAACAAAATTGTACCTTGGAAAATTATTTTCCAGTGATCGGTTGAATATAAAAGTTTAAGATAAAGGATGTGTCTGTATGAAGGAAAATGTTTTCAGAGGAAAGTAAGTGTGATTCTTACTTATTTTCTTGTGTTCTATAGATAATCAAAAAAATATTATCCTAAAACTATTTGTATAGAATCTTGATAAATACGGAGAGCGGGGATGGGGGAGTAGGAGTGGGGGTGAATATCAGGTGCGTTGGAGGGTGGAGAGAACACAATTAATGTGGAATGCCACTCGTGAAACTTGTTTTTCCTACTTTCACCAGGAAAGTCATTTTCTTCATTTTTAAACATGTTTTCGTTAGAAAAAATGTTTTTCAAAAATTTTAACCAACCAAATAGAGGTAAATTGGAAAACATTTTCCAGTACAAAATAGTTTTGATCATTCACAATAAGTTATATGGAGCAAGAGTTTGGGTGTTTGTGAAGGAAAATGACTTAAAGTCTGTGAGGGGTGAAAAGTATTTTCTTTGAAGAAAACAGTTTCAAAATCCCAAACTAACCTAACACTAGAGGAGAACAATTTTCTGCATACCAAACTCAGCTTATTGTCAAGCTATGGATTCTGGGGTTCTCCTTTTGAAATTTGTACAGTCATTTCTGTTGGTATTCTTGTTTAAATTCTGGATTTTTTCTTTGAATTCCTTTAGGCGTAAAATGTGCAATCTTAGAGAAGAACAAGGTGTTTTCCACACATCCTCAA
Organism: Anisodus acutangulus; assembly: GCA_029783415.1. Classification (NCBI taxonomy): domain Eukaryota; kingdom Viridiplantae; phylum Streptophyta; class Magnoliopsida; order Solanales; family Solanaceae; genus Anisodus; species Anisodus acutangulus. Next base: position 13,914,935 of record CM056504.1, read on the forward strand.
GCACACTTCATCAACAACCGGTCAATGGAGGTTGGTTTTGTCATGTGGAAGCATGCCTTTTTGCCTTTTGAGATTTGAGAGTGCATTGATTGAAAAACGTTTGTTTTGATGTAGCTATTGTTTCTAGGTATTTCACAAATTGGATGGTCTTGGGGATGAGATTCTAAGGTCTCAACCACCAGTAGAGTTTTGGAGAAAGTTTATCTACTGTACTTCACTGACGGGACCGATTTTAGGTGCTGTTGATCATATGCAACCTCAAGGTATATGTGATTTTTATTCTACATCTTTTGCAAATGGTTGTGCTTTAAGTCAATGTTTTAGTATTGTTATTGCAAAGTAAATACTCTCTCGCTCAAGTTTTATGTTAAACGGTCTGAACTGATGCGAAATTAATAAGTGACTATGACCAACTTTTCAAGCGATTTATCTCTAACAAAATGTTATAGTAGCTCTTTTACTTCTTACAATGGAGACTGCAACTTAGTTTTCACTTTCTTAACATGTCACTGAATACAAAATGTTACACAGGACAATTTGCACTTTATGGTTTCTTAAGTCGTCAAACTACATTTTGTTCACCTCAGATCCTCTTAACATATGAAATGGAATAATTACCCAATCCCAATCAGCAAAGATATCACTGAATCAATGATGTAAGTTCATATATGTAAAATCTGTTATTAAAGATACATTGCAATTTAGATTGAAATTTCAAGTTATCAATTCCATGAAAAATTGGCAGGTGTATAAACTACTATTATTCCATGAGTGCATCAGACATTTCTCTGTACCAAAGGAAAGTATGTATCCTTAAATGAGATGGGGAGAGTAGTATGATAACTACATTTATTGCATCACAATTTTATTGAGTTGCTTCGTGGAAGATACGTCTTACATGCTTACTTATGATTGTTTTGTTTTCTGCAAACATTTTCCCTTCTGTTGTCAGATTTTGATCAGATTGTGAGTCCTGTCTCTGTTGCACACTTCTCCCAGTACAAGCTCTCTAGATTACTGCTTAAGCACCTTGAGAAACTTGGTTTCCGTATGATGAACTCTGAAAAGGGTGAGCATGGCTCTATTGGAGAGAGGGAGATCTTTATGGGGCATGAGTGCATTGCAATCAATGGTGCTGAGCACGGCGTCACTGTAACAGCATCTTTCCTTACTCAAGGGAAGTATATAACGAGAGATATTCAGTGTCATTTCCTTGTTGGTACAGACGGTGCAGGAAGTAGTGTCAGAAAGTCCTTAGGAATTAACATGAGAGGTGAAAAGGACTTACAAAAGCTTGTTAGTGTCCACTTTCTGAGCCAAGAGTTAGGGCAGTATCTCATCAAGGAAAGACCCGGTATGCTGTTTTTCATCTTTAATAAAGATGCTATTGGTGTTCTTGTTGCCCATGATCTCAAGCAAGGGGAATTTGTCCTGCAGGTAAACCTGTTCTGTACTGTGTGAAAAATTGGCAGTGCTATAATAACCACCTGCTCATATTAATAAATCTAAATCTGTTGATATTGGTTAACAACATTTTGATAGTGTTGGTGGAAATCTTGTAGGTACCATTTTATCCACCTCAACAGAAGCTTGAGGACTTTAGTTATGAGGTGTTTTTCTACTCTCTCATTGAATTTTTTTATACTCTATTAGTTCCAGTAATCTTGCAGAAATGTAGGGTAAGGCTGCGTACAATAGACCCTTGTGGTCCGGCCCTTTCCCGGATCCCGCGCATAGCGGGAGCTTAGTGCACCTGGCTGCCCCTTTATTAGTTCCAATAATTGCCTTAAGTGGAAATTAATGAATCAATGGGTTTTATGTTCTCCTGATTCATTTATTTGGTGTACTACAATATGGGTGCTATGGCTGCAGTGCATTACATTTGAACCAATATGATTTATTTACCATGTTTGTTCTTGGTACTTCATAAATGGTTGTAGATGTGTAAGAGATTGATCTTCAAATTGGTCGGCCTAGAGCTTGCAGACGTAAATGTGATGGATATTAAGCCTTGGGTGATGCATGCTGAAGTGGCTGAGAAGTTTCTGTCTTGTAACAACAGGATAATCCTTGCTGGTGATGCAGCTCATCGATTTCCTCCTGCTGGTGGTTTTGGTATGCAACCTGTTTGCACATTGATTAAGTTTTTGTTATGTCAGCTTAAAAATGGTAATTGTTACCTTTTTAAAAGAAATGGCATTATCTTGTCAAGTCTTGGCTATTTTTACTATTCCTTTTCTCTTGCGAGAGTTGGGGGAGGGGAGAGAAAATAAATTAATGCATAGTTGTACTATGTATTTTTGTCATTGAGATGTACAAAGTTGCTTCTTAAAATGTTGATGTAACAACAACAACATACCCAGTGACATCCCACAACGTGGGGTCTGGGGAGGGTAGAGTGTACGCAGACCTTACTTCTACCTTGGTAGGTAGCGCGGCTGTTTCCGAGAGACCCTCGGCTCAAGACAAAGCATAAGCCCAAGAAAACCAAAAGCAAAAGCAGAGCAAGACAAGAGCAAAGCAAGAGAAATGGTCAGACCTGGTCAAACAAAATGTAAAGCAGTATAAAAATGCTGATATCAAAAGAGAATAAGTCATGATAGTGCATTCTGAAAAAGTAAGCAGTGACTAGCGCAGATAAATAAGCTAAACAGAGTACAATAAAGAACACATAGCAGCAGAAATCAAACTACATGGGACTATAAATCAATATTGTGCCTATTAATATGATAAGCTAAGCGGGCCTACAATAAAAACACTGCAACTACCAGTTTGCAAGTGTAAGTAGGACTACGCTCGACTATCTACTACCCTTCTATGATAATCCGTGTCCTCCACAGCCCCCTATCTAAGGTCATGTCTTCAGTAAGTTGTACCTGCGCCATATCCCGTCTAATCACCTCTCCCCAATACTTCTTCGGCCTATCTCTACCCCTCCTGAACCCGTCCATAGCCAACCTCTCACACCTCCGCACTGGGGCATTTGTGTCTCTCCTCTGCACATGCCCAAACCATCTCAACCTCGCTTCCCTCATCTTAGCAGCTTGATACCCCTATAGTTGTTGCAACTCTAGATATCACCTTTGTTCTTGTACAAAGGGGTCATTGTACTCCACCTCAATTTTCCGGGCATTCTTGACGTCTTTAAAATGACGTTAAACCTACCTTGCCTGCGCTCTTCCAAAATTCAACTTGAATCTCATCAGGCCCGGTCGCTCGTCTCCTGCGCATCCTGCGAACAACACCCTTAACCTCCTCAACCTTAATGCTTCTATAATACCCAAAATTTCGATACCTACCAGATTGCTCCAGATCTCCCAGCACAATGTCTCTTTCTCCTTTTTCGTTCAAGAGTTTATGGAAGTAAGATTGTCATCACTGCCTAATATGCGCGTCCTCCACCAATACTTTGCCGTCCTCGGCCTTGATGCACCTTATGTGATCCAAGTCACGGGCCCTCCTCTCACTCGCTTTGGCTAGTCTGTACAACTTCTGATCTCCGCCTTTTCCTTCTACTTCCACATACAAGCGTTCAAAAGTCATCGTTTTCGCCGTCGTAACCGCAAGTTTTGCCTCCTTCCTCGCCATCTTATACAGTTCCATATTCGTGCACTTCTCCACCTCTTCCTTGCTTTCTACCAATTTCACATACGCCGTTTTCTTTGCTTCCACCTTCTCTTGAACTTTACCATTCCACCACTAGTCCCCTCGATGCCCACCACGGCTACCCCGCGAGACCCCAAGCACTTCTCTAGCTACCTCTCGAATGCAACTAGTCGTCCTTTCCCACATACCGATCGTATCCCCACTGCTCCCCCAAGCCCCCTTGGCCAACAACTTCTCCCCCATCACCTTTGCACTAGCCATGGTCAAACTCCCCCATTTGATTCTTAACCTGTCATCCACAACCCTCCTCTTCTTTTCCATCTTGATCTCCAAATCCATCACCAAAAGCTTATGTCGGGTTGTAAGATACTTCCTCGGAATAACCTTGCAGTCTTTACAAAGACCGTTGTCAACCTTCCTAAGGAGCAAAAAGTCTATCCGAGTCTTAGCCACCGAACTACGAAAAGTCACCAAGTGCTCCTCCTTCAGGAACTTCGAATTGGCTATCACCATCCCAAAAGCTCTAGCGAACTCCAAAAGTGAGACGCAAAAGCCTCCATGCACACGTCGTCATAACCCCAGAAGTGACCCGATATGTCCATTGAAATCCCCTCATGCAAATAACTTGTCAGTGGGTGGTATATCACCCATCACCTCGTCAAAATCCTCCCAAAATCGCCTCTTTTCCTCCTCGTCCAAGCCCGATGGCGCGTAGGCACTAATAATGTATATAGTGAACCCTCCAACTACCAACTTAATCGCCATTATCCTGTCATTGACCCTTCTAACCTCTACCACCTGATCTCTTAGCTCGTTGTCTACTATGATGCCTACCCCATTCCTATACCTCGACCTACCCGAGAATCATAACTTATATCCGTCTACATCCTTAACCTTAGGTCCTACCCATTTGGTCTCCTGGACACAGGCTATATTAATCCTTCTCTTCTTAAGAATCTTAACTAGCTCTATGGACTTCCCCGTTAAAGTCTCAATGTTCCAAGACCCTATTCTCATCCTAGCATCTCCCTTACCCCACTTACCCCCCTAACCTCGCCCCCGACCCCGACCGAGAACATGACCCTAGTCTACCATCAGTTACCAAAGCCACTAAAGCAAATATAAAATAATAAACTAATCAAAAGTTTACCCTAAAACAGGAAGGGATCAAAGTGAAAGCACAAATTAACTAGAATCTAGAGTCAAGTAAAACCACTACGCCAAGAATGCTATAACTAAAGACAAGAAGGGTAATGCAAGAACGTAAAGTCACGAACCAATACAGCGAAACGGCAAAATTTAACAAGGATAAGGACAGAGAATGGATACGGGCAACCGGAGGTACCAACTCCAGTTGAATCGAACCTGTTCGCTGGCGAAAATTTCTGTTCACCTGTACTGTTCACCAGCACCAGAAGTACTGTTCACTTGAATTTTCACCAGAAACTCGAGCCGAAGCTCTGTCCGAAGCTCTGTGGGTCAACAATGGCGAATTTAATTTTTGCCAGACAAATCCTTCAAAACCTGATGTAGCTTTCACTGTGTTTGAACAATTTCGAGCTTAAGAAGCTTTCCTTTCGATTAAAAGAACTTAATTACACGAACTCCGGCGAACTAGATCTGACCGAAGAACAAAAACAACTGCAGGAACTCGAACCGCCAACCACGAACGGAACCCAAATCTCGAATAGAAGACAAGATATTATGGTGGACACCACTGTTCTTAACAGTGAAACTCCAGCCAAAAAGAAACAACAGGTCTACAAAGAAGATAAATATCCCGTAGTGAAAACAAAGGAAAAGAAGGTGAAGAAGTTCAAACGAAGTCAATTCTTCGAACTTTCTTCTTCAACTTCGTTCAACTAAATAAAAATAAAACTTGAAAAATACGCTAAAATAAGTTAAGAATATATCACCGGCGAGTATTTTTTCTCCGGTCACCGGCGAGATCAAGTAGCCTAGTGGCTTATTTCTAATTATGGTGCTGCACTAGCTTAGTGCTGATTTTATATATATATATATATATATATATATATATATATATATATATATTCCCTCTTGAACATTTAGATGAGATGGTTTGAATATGAGGAAAATATCTCAGACAGAGGGGGGTGACTTCACAAAAAAAATTCAATCCTGCAGGGACAGAAGAACTGTGTCTTGATAACTTTAAAATTAGGTGGTGAAAAGTTAAGGTGTCATATAAGATGCACCCAACTCCGCTTCACGGAATATATCTGCACTTGTTCTTTATTTTAGGATTTAATAGTTGAGACTGGGAGAAGAAGATCTGCTCAAGATTATTTCTTCTTTTATTCAGGGATGAATACTGGTATTCAAGATGCTCATAATCTTGCATGGAAATTAGCTTCTGTAATCAAGGGTGTCTCATCAATATCAATTCTTAACTCTTACGAACTAGAACGTAGTCAGGTATTCATTTCCTCAATTCTTGGTTTCTTAATATATATATATATATATATATATATATATATATATATTTTACAGATTGCTCTGATCTTGTCATTATGAGCTGAACGCACTCCATAAAATGTTTCAGATAGCCCAATTTAATACAGAACTTAGCGTCGAAAACTTTAAAGCGGCAATGAGAGTCCCTGCTGCACTTGGTCTTGATCCAACTGTAGCAAATGCAGGTAAAGTGAAAACCTGAAACTTAATCTTCATTACATTAATATTTAATTAAAGACTTATGTGTTTTTGCCTGCAGTACATCGAGCTCTTAATGACACGGTTGGTTCCATTCTGCCATCTGTACTTCAAAGGACAATATTAGATGGAATATTCATCATAGGTCGTGCACAACTCTCAGATTTTGTATTGAATGAAAATAATCCACTTGGATCTGCAAGGCTAGCCAAATTAAGACAGATATTTGAAGAAGGACGGAGCCTTCAGCTCCAGTTCCCTGCTGAGGATCTTGGTTTCAGGTTGCTATCTACTTTTATTTTATCCATTTAATGCAAATTGTTCAATCTGATAATGTTGTCTAATTCATGGGCTCCTATAAATGCTGGATGCTGTCTCAACTCTGAATAGAACTCCCAAAAATCCCTCTCGGATGTATGCCAGATGATTGTTTCTATCTTAACTATAATCCTGTTGGCAATACTGTTTGCATCAGTACTCTAATTTCAAGATTTTTACCTTAGGTATCGAAAAGGAGCATTGGTGTCTGAAGATGATAATGTGTTGAATGCGCATGAAGCACCTACAGGACGAAGAAGGGATTATATTCCTTGTTCAGAACCTGGATCAAGGTTTCCTCATATGAATGTAAAACTGCTTTTTAACCCGTCAAGTAAGGTATGGACTCTTTCAAGGGCACATGGTCATGGTAGGAGCCAGACTTTTTTAGATCACGGTCTTGTCAGGTCATTCATCTCTTGACACGTGTGAAGAGGCCAAATAATTGAATCAAAAGGGGATTTTTAACTTATCTCTAGCCTTCCTATAGATTACAACATTCACCTGCAGCCATCTTTGTTTCAAGTTTCCATTATTTATTTTTTCTAACAGAGTAAGATCTTACGCAGGAAATATTCTCTACTCTGGACCTTGTATCTGTAGATAAGGTTGAGTTTGTCCTTATAATAGCACCATTGAAGGAGTCCTACTGTCTGGCTCGAGCTGCACTAGAGGTGGCCAACAATTTTAAAGTGCCTTTAAAGGTTTGTGTAATGTGGCCAAAAGAAAGTATGAACGGAACTGGAAGAAGTGAGGCTGCATTGACACCCTGGGAAAATTTTGAAGACGTTGTGGAAGTGAAGAGCTCATCAGATTCGCCATCCTGGTGGGACATCTGTCAGATGACGGACAGAGGAGCCATATTAGTGAGACCTGATGAGCATGTTGCTTGGCGTACAAAATCCAGAATTGCAGATCCCATCATGAAGATGAAAAATGTTTTCCACATTGTTACAGGAGTTGATTGCATCTGATAGCACCTTTTATGAAACTTTTAACCCGTTAATGTATGGTAGGCTTGGCATTCCTTCTCTGATTTTCATTAGCTAGAAAAGAAGGTTGGAGTACTTTGCTTTTTGATGGGTAGAGTTACACAGTACCCATGCTTGCAGGTACTTGCTGGAGTAATTGAGGTGGCACAAGTTTTCAGACCACAACCAAAAGAAGTACCTTGATTTTGGTGAAATCGCCCTGCATTGTTTTGGAAGTTTAGTTGTAGGCTTGTACATATACAATTGCACTCTGGTATGAGCTCAACTATTTAGAGATATGAGGTTCTTCTTATGATAAAGCAATAGAAAGGTGATGGCAACATCAAAATCCCATAATTCCTCAAACTCGTATTGGAATTTATTAAACTTGCTTTCTATTTCTTCTCTTTTTTAGAGTTTGGTCATACTTCAAAGTTTCTTCTTCCTAGTTGTTGATTGGAATCAAATACTCGTGGACATTTTGTATGCTTCTTAGATAAAACTACAATGTATTTACTCCTATGAAAAACTTTGATGATTCTTCTCTTTTCTTTTTGTCCAAAGACGATGCAAAAGAACAAAGATAGTAACGGCACTTTTTTATGTTTCGTTAATTCAGCATGGCTGTTGAAGATAGTTTTTATTTCATTATGATCAAAGTATGTTCCAGATTGATGATAGAATTAAATTTCAAGGTGATATACAGTGGGAGTAATACTTTTCGAAAATAGTCATGAAATCAGAAGTATAGGTTTTATTTGATCGACGTTAAAGCATAATATTACACTTGGTGTCCCCCAAAAGAAGTGGTCTTGAACTGTTGTCCCCATTCTCAATCCTATCATTTAAGCGAAGCTCAGGAGCAGGTTTAATGGGTTTTATTGAGCATGTTATTTTTAACTCGAACTATATATGCTATACAAAATTAATAAAAATAGACACGTATAATAAAGTTACTCTATTTTTTACTCGAACTACATATACAAATAAATTGAAATAGACACGTATAATAAAATTACTTATTTTGAACTGACTCTACATTTTGGTTTTTCTTTTAGTTGAGAGTCATGACTGCTCTATTTTAGAAAAGACGGCACTGGTATTTTAGAAAAGACGGCACTAGCATAGTCCAACTTGCACCATGGTATAGTCAGGAAAAAATGAACAGTATACATCTGCTTATCTATATTTAGGAACTAGAAAAAAGTTAACCAAATTAATTGGACAAGTGGAGAAATTCTGAGTTAAGAGAATTTGGGAACGGGGTAACATAGGGAAATATAAGTGAGATGGAAAACATTCTGTAACTACTTTCCTGAAAAAGTGTGCAGCTTAAGTTACAGCTTACAGTTCATTGTAAGCTAAAATTCAATTATCAATATTTATTTACATCGTGTAAAGTGTAGAAACTCTAAATAAATATTAGCAGTTCTTCTGAACCCTGTTAGGAGGCAATGAGGTATCTGAAATACTAAATGTGTACGCCCTGCAGTCAATACCATCCAGCGCAATTCAGAGGCGAAATGAGATATCTGCAACTTCTGGCCTGATATCACAAATGTCAAGTATTTCAGGGACTGTAACATAGTAAGCAACAGCTTCTTTAGTGTCATGCTCGATGTCCCGAGCCTGTGATAAAATGAATAGCCGTTGCAGTTGTCAATCCCAATAATCCACCGGCTACAACCTGCAGTAGAAAGCCTTCCAAATTAAAGCTGTGTAGAAATCACTCTTTGAACTTGTTACAGTTTATCATGTGATATGTAGGAAACATAAAGCATATATATATATATGTCCACTAATATGACATAGTGAAGTTCACTCTTGAATTGCATCTTATGCAGGATCAGTAACATTAGGTTATTGCCTAAGAATTTTTTCCATTAGCATTATGCCTCGAGACATTTTTCTGTAAGGTTATTTCATTCAACTTTTTTTAGTGTAAGAACAGAAAGGTCACAAGTAAATAATGATCTACTGTCGGAAAGATAATGGAAAAGAGGTACTATCCATAATCAATTTCACATGAAGGATTCTGAGCTTAGAAGATTTTCACAAGGACAGACTGCATACGCACACACAATGTACATCATTGTCATTCATGTGCTCCCTGCCCATCTACCCCTCAGAAAATAAAATGATCAGGTAATTAAATTTTATATTTTGAAGGTGAAACTGATATTCCCACAGCACAGGGAAAATGTGAAGAGAATATAGAAAGACATAAGGCAAAGAAAACAAAGAAACAAAATAAAAAAGAAATTTGTGAACATGGCAAAAATTGGGGGGGCGGGGGAAGGAATTACATATCAGAAGGATTAAAACCAAATTACAAGTATATATTTAAGTAAAGTTAAATAAAGAAACCTGAGGAGGAGTGTGACCAAGGAGTTCTCGTAATGGTCTGCTATCTGCAAGAGGATGTTCAGAAGGAAGTTCATATAAAATTTGATTCAGGACCTGAAAAAGAAAAAGAACAGGAGTTATAGCTGAATGTTGGTATATGTTTACTGAAATTACTGTGTAATTGATTAGTGCTATTCTAAAAGTACTGAAAGGATAGAAAGTCTCTGCTTGAAAACTCCTGTAGACAAATGTAAGCAAGGCCGCATGCATGTAAGTTGATAGACATGCCCACATGATCGCATATCAAAGAAGATATCCAAATAGCAAAATCAACAGGAGAGTCACACCTCTGCTTGACGTCCAGCATGTAATCTTACACCCGTGGCATCATACATGACCTGCCACAAGAATTTACAACATTAGAGATCTCTTGGTTACCAGAAACACAACAGAAGACCAAATGCTCAGTTTCTTCTTAAGGGAATAGTATTAGATAATCACGAAAGAGGACATCTTTGGCCAAAAGCCAGGACATCAGCCCCTAGACTTACTCTTGGAAGGATCCTTTCTTACTGTCTGAAACCAATTGGATTTAATGTTAATAAACCTTCTAGTGGTTATCCTTGCTATCAAACAATCAAAGTATTATATTTTGGAACAAATATAGCTGAGCAAGAAAATAAGATGAAAGGCTACTTTTGGAAAAAAGTTAGATGTGTGGTTTTCATATGACATCTTGACCAATTGTAACAAAGTCTCCCAAATAAAAAGAGAACATGGGAACAAAAAGGACCCTTCTGATTACCAGCAGTCAGGCATGCATTCATTTTAATTTCAGGAGCAATTAAATGAAGGTAAATCTGATGGTGTAACAAACAACCTCTCTTTTTGAGTATCTGCATCTTGTTCTACTTCCCATAGGTCCATATAATGTTTTGGGACTTGTAGGGACGGTCCGAGTAGGTACTCGAGCGCCTCAGGTGAGTTAGGCAAACTGGGTTCATGACAAATGGAAAGACAATGGTATCAACCACGAGAACCATTATTCTGTCCTTCATAGATAGCTGATAAGACTTTGCCAATACTAAGGCAAGATCCACACCCTAGACAGTAAACACACAAAAGATAACTTCAAGACTTGTGGCCTTGAGTCAACTCTGATGGATCTTATTGAGTACATATCGAGCTTTAGTTACTTTTCTCCCTTTCTATCTCTTTTTTCCAGAAATAGACATCCCCAATGATCTTTCCTGGTGGTATTTTAGATTCTTTTATGCTTAAACATCTCCAAGTGTACCTGTCACCATTACAGCCTACATTTTGTTTATCAATCTCCCTATTTAACAAGTCTAGCACAACCCCTACTCCAACCAAAGAAGCTTTTTGTTTCCTTTGAACCATAATTAGAAGCTTCAGTTTCTTTGAACCATAATTAGAAGCTTCAGTTTCTTTGAACATTTCAACTACTATTCAAATTCAAAAATGATACCACAAGCTTAACAAGGTAGCACTAGGATAGAGAAAATTTATGGTTGATGTTTTTATTTAAATTTTTAAAGACTTTATTTCCTTCAAAACATCAAAAATAAATTTGTTCGTCGAAATTTATTTTATGTTAAATGCTTAAGGTTTGATGACATATACTAATATGCGATGTAGTAAACAAAAAAAATTCCTATCAAGCATCAAAGATTCTGAATTATTGCATTTGTTAATCTTTCTTATAACCAATTTATCTTTTTCATTTTAACTCTCTCTCTCTACTACAACAACAACATACCCAGTGAAATCCCGTCTGGAGAGGGTAGAGTGTACGCAGACCTTACCTCTCTCCACAAATTTTAAATAGATGCACCTATCAGCAAAAGTTGATTATGACAGAAAAGTAGTATTGTTAAAAGCTACAAGTGTAAAAAACTGCCAACATCTTTCCCAACATAAAGCGCAAAACACAATAAAGCACGCCCTTTACGGATGTATGTATGTATTTGTTTAATAAAGAGAAAATAACTATAATATATGAGAACTGAAATTGAAGCAATTGCAATTAAGAGATATATGAAGTAAAATCCATGCCAATCATGTCAAACAGTCATCTGTGTTTTTGGGTTCAGATGCAAAGATGCAATTTTAAATTTTTAAATTAAGTAGCTCGCTCTAACGCTCGTTTAGTAGACAGTGAGTGGAGTGCATAAGCCCCTTTAGAGATAGGGGTGAGTACATCGTGAATCAAAGAGGATACTGGAGTGGGACCCTCCAATGTCGATCCGAATGAATCATCCTTTCCACGGAGGTAAATCTTTGCCTGCTAGGCAAGAGGATAGCAAGTTCCAAATTCTGTCTCGGTAGGACATGATTGCTAATTGAATAGATTTTTTTCTTTAGAGGTTTTGCCCAATCTGTTGTCTCTCTTCCGGTCTATGTTGTAAGTTAGTTAGAGATCGAGAATTATGTTACCATTATCAAAAAAAATAGAATTAGATACTAGCTTCTTTATACTTATTTCTAATTTCCTACTCCTTATGATGAATATTTTTATCCATTAACATTTGCCTAACAATTAATCTATTGTTTTGACCATTAGATAATTTTCGGTTCCCCACTTTTCATACTAGAGCTCATAGGCCATATGATTGATCATTTCTTTTTTAATATTTGGTTGCCAAACATTTGCTATGATGCACGCCTTAGCTCATGTAATTGGGCTTCATTCTTAGTACTTTTCTGGTGAGTAGATACCCTTCTTGAAGCTTGAGCTAATTGCATGTTGTTCCCCTTTCTTCCCTTGTTTCCTTGTATAAAAACACGAGAGATTTGGATCTATTCACAATCTAGACATTCTAGTGCCATTTCAACCTTCCTTTATTGCATAAGAAAGAGTAGGATGCAATAGTTAATCTTAAAAAAGCGTTTGATAATTGTAAGGTTAGACAAAATTATTGAGACAGGCAATAATCCCATAATCAGATTCGATATGTAAATAGACTGCACCATAATCCTATATAACTAACTCCATGAAAGATCCCTCTGTTGTATAGACTGTACAATGTCACTAGCAACCTGAGGTGATAAGTTGTCCATAAATAACCAAATCGATAAATGAGTAACAACTCTTAAAGGCACTAATACATAAAATTTGAGTTTTATGAGATGAGGCATCTACAAAATCTTACGTGGAATTAACATTTGAATTCTAGTGATGGGGCATGTGCAAGCTGAGAACTGTATCTTTCTACAGTGCAATAAGTTTATACGTGGAAGTAGTCGAAGTTCAATAATGATACATATAATTGAAAGATAGATAGAGAGAGAGATGATACCACACACGCTAAAACTAATGCACAAGCAAAGAGCGCTCCCCCGAAGCCCTCCTGCAAACCAACAGCCACAGCTAGAGCAGTAACAGTTGCTGAATGGGATGATGGCATTCCACCAGATCCAACAAGTTGCTTAATATCCCATCGTCTTTCCTTGTACCTGTAAGTAATCCTTTTTCACTTCCACTTTTTGAAGTCTAACTAAATCATGCAATCCACTTGTAAGATAAGCAGATAACAGTAAGCAGAAATGTGGATATACCTTTGAAATGCCAATGATAATGAAAAATACCCATGTAACAATTCCTTCTTTTGAACCAGATACACACACGGACAAACAATTTGAGTATTTGGAATTTCTAATACTGGTTTTAAACAAAACTAACTCTTGGGTCTAGGAAACTCGTATTTCATCAAAAGACAGAAAGTAGATAATTGCAGAGAAGATTCAGATCCAACCAGCAAAAATATACATTCTTAGACGCTTAACCGAGCTATTGATGAGTGGCATCAATCTTCACTTCGTCCTACTCTCCTTTGCCTCCGGCTTGGGCGTTTGGTGCCTTATCTTATCACCTTTGTCAATTCCCTAACACTCTACTTTCGTGTGACTGCCCTATTCCTACGATGGGGATATTTATTTTAGAGACAATGTTCCCGAAGTGGGTGCAACTCCGCCTGTGGGAGCTCGTTCACATTGCCGGTCCCAAGCCCGGATAAAGGAGGATGGTTGCCAAAGGTCAATTGGAAACAACCTCTCTACCCATAAAGGTAGGGGTAAGGCTGGGTACATCTTATCCTCCCCAGACCCCCACTTGTAAGATTACATTAGGTTTGTTGTTGTTGTGTTGTCCCTGAAGTGGTGCGATCTATTATATTATATATATTCTAATATTTTATTCACATATACATACATACTCCAAATCAAAAGCAGGTAAGCTAACAATCTGAATCAGAGTTTAGAGACCAAAAAGTATGAAACATGTTTCCAGACCATGCAGAACAATTCTGTTATCTGATCCGAATCATACAAACACACACACACATATATATATGTAAAGGAGGGGAGGGGATAGATACCAAGAAGTGAAGAGCTTGGTGGATTGGGCAAGAGCAAAGGCAATGAGAGCAGACAAAAGGGGATAATTTCTGAAAATTGAAGATGACCCCGTCCTTGTTGTCATCTTGTCCATTTTCCTTCTAATCTATCTAACTTCAAGATTCAGATTTCAAAGTGTTTTTATTTGGGTATAGAGAGGAAGTGGAGAAGCAACAACGAGGGATCCGGGTCTTGTCAATTCTGCTCCTGACCAAAATTGAGATGGAAGAGAGGTCTTTTGGGGGTTGCGAAAATGAATAAGCCACCCACATGGTTTGATCATCATATTCATACGACTTCTAAAATATTCTTTTGAACCAAGGTTGTTCCAATCTATGGAATGGTAGGTAGGTAAATAAGTACTTCCTCCTTCTTTACTTTCATTTTAAATATTTGACTTGACACAAAATTTAATTTTAAATTTTATGAATTTAAATTAAAGATGTATAAAATAATAAAATATTATTTGAATTTTGTGATTATAAATACGTAAGATGTTTGAATTGTCAACTTATTAAATATAAGAAAAAATATTTTTTTTAGGATAAATAAAAAAAGTAAAATACTTAAATTGAGACTAAGGGAGTAACATGAAAACACAAGAGAGATTTAGTACTCAATTTGACTTTGGCACATTTAGTTGAGTAACTATGCAAGAAGATAAATTGCAAAAAGTAAACCAACACAAGTATTTTAGCATGGAAACGTTCATCGCTCAATGAAGGAAAAACCACGACCTATCTAGTAGGAATTTTTCCAAACTCTTCACTAAACTCGAGCACAACAAATTTAACGTTTACAACAGCCATTGTACACCTAAGGATCTGTTCCAAACTATCCCGTCTTTATCATTTTAACACTCAACAGTTCCAAACTGCTAGCTCCTACATCAATGACTCTACTTAGTCAAGAAAGTCCCTAACAACTAAATGTTCACCTACTACACAATACTAAGAAAGGTAAATAGATGGAACCAAAATTAGAACCTAACTATTACAACACAAAAACTGAATGATAAATCTTGATAAGCACATGTTATTTGTTGATGTGTATTCGGCTTTATGGAGACTCGGGTATTAACTCTCAACTCACTCATGATGTCCTTTGTTGGATATTTGTGGTTAAGCTTAGGGGTGGGCGTATATCGGTTCGGTTCGGTTTTGTATCCGAAAAATATGAACCAGATAAAATTGATTTTTTTTAAAAAATGATATATTGGTTTATATCGCCGAACGTATCGGTTTATATCATTTTTTTTCAATTCAAATATAAAGTCCAAATGGTTTATGTTTTTTAAAACATCAACAGCAAATGCATCAGCATATTAGTAGCAACAACAACAATCAATTTTAACAAGAACATACATAGACTGGTTTTTAAACAACAACAACATCAAATTTCAGTTCCTGTCTAAACATGAATTTCAGCAGATTAGTTTTTCTATTGATGAATTTCAGCAGATTAGTTTTTAAAAACAACATCAAATTTCAGTTCCTGTCTAAACAGTAACATCAAATTCAACAGCAACAACAACAACAACAACAATAAATTCCAGCAGGAATTTCAGCAGCTTCAAAGAAGAGCAAAGATCATCAATGTAAATTTAGCAAAGAGTATCAAGAACATCGAAATTCGGCCAGCAGAAATTCCAGCAACAACACATGAATTTTAGCAGTTTCAGCTGCTCCAGCAATATCAACTAAGACTGCTTATGAGTCAAATATAGATAGATACTAACAACAAAAAATAATTTGAAGGATTGTAGATTTGAGAACTTTACCATTATGAAGCCAATATCAATCCATTGTCAAGTCCTTAACTGCTTGTGTTTGTTCTATTGGCTGTGATTGCGGTACAGTTGAAAGTTTCTCAAAGTCTACATACAATTTGCATAAGCGTCAATATAATAAACAAAATGTTAAAATATAATCATTCTATTAAAAATAATATATAAAAAATAGTAGTGTTACCCAATTCAACATTTTCATAAAACTCAGTTTCTTCTTCGGTTGGTTGCACAATTTGTTCTCCTATAAGAGTTGAGCGAAGCCAATTCTGTGTGCAAATTAATGCTTCAACTGTCTTATGAATGTACTCCTAAAAGGGTCAAGAATGCCCCCCCCCCCCCCCCGTGCTAAATGACGATTCGGAAGCCACGGTAGACACAGGAATTGCCAAAATATCTTTGGCAATCTTTGACAAAGTCGGATACCTAGACGAATACATCTTCCACCAACTCAAAAGATCAAAATTCGGATCATTAGGACTTTCATTCCGCCCTGACAAATATTTCTCAACATCATTCTTCACCCTAAAATCATCATTTTCAGTTGCCTTCATCTTTTTAAACAGTTGAAAATGATCAATTGATTCTTTTCTACTGTTGTCACTATCACAAACTTCACTTAACTGAGCAATTGAACTACTACCCACACCACTATTTGGGCTAACATCATTATAATTTTCAAATAACCGTAACAACAACTCTTTGATATCAGCTTTAATTTCATCAACTTTCTTACTATCAAATATACTTCCAAAGCACCAGTTTATAAATTCAAATTTACACCGAGGATCAAGCACATTTGCTAAAATTAATAGCTTTTTCACCTTTTCTATAGAAGTACCCCAATATTTCACAAACTTATCTCTCATGCCATTAACAATTTTTTTCACCAACAAATCAGTAGATTCTGATAGTGAGCAAAGATGAAGATAAACTTTCCACAACTCATTCAAAAAATCAGTAGAAGTCACACATTTTGTACTGCTGAATTTTAATGTTACAGCACAAAAAAAACTGACAAAAAATGTACTAACCTCTTAGCATTATCCCAATCCACAAAAATTGGAGGCCCGATCCTTTTCTTTCATTCTCATCTTCGTTAAACCAACTTTTGTAGTGGTCATCGTCCTCCTCTAACCTATCAAACGATTTCTCAAATATCACAGCTTTTTTCAACATTAAGTATGTCGAATTCCATCTGGTTGGCACATCCAAAACCATAAGTCCCTTATATGATATTTTCTCTCACTCAACACATGTCTTGAATTTTTGCAACCTTGTTGGAGAAGATATTACATACTTCACCGCATTACGAACATCAGCTATTGAGTCCTTCGCTTCTACCAATCCATCATGAACAATCAAGTTCACTATATGTGTAGCACACCTCACATGCATATGATCACCATTTAAAACCATCGTCTTAGGACTCTAATTTGTCAGTTTCTTCTTTACATAAGCAATTGCAACTTGATTAGCACTTGTGTTGTCCACAGCAATTGTGAATAGCCTATCAATACCCCAATCCAATAAGCATTTCTCTATAATCTTTCCAATGTCATATCCTTTATTATTAGAAATTTGTGTAAAACAAAGTATATTTTTATGCAATAAAATGTCCAGTTATTACCATGTAGCTACTCATTTGAATTGATGTCCACGTGCCTGTTGTAATACAAATTCTCTGCTGGTTTGAGTTCATGATTCTTTTAATCAAAGCCTTCTCAGTCTGATGCAACTGAAGAATATCTCGTGCAATCGTTCTTCGTGAAGGCACCACAAATCTGGGTTAACAAACCCTCATATACTCCACAAAGTTCTGACTCTCCACAAATCTAAAAGCTAACTCATTTTTAATAATCAATTTCACAAGTGCGGCTCTACAAGCCTCTTGATTAAACCCCACAAATACAACTTTATCATTGTCCTTACCCTTGTCACGAGTAAATACTTTTTATTCTTATCCTCTTCAACCTTTGATTTCTTGTACTCTTTGCATCTAGCCAAGTGGTTCTTTAAATTAGTTGTCCCAACTAACGAGCTATCGCAAGCATAATCTTTTCGGCAAAAATGACATTTGGCTTTCTGTCCTCCAGGTAACTTAGTAAAAAAATTCCAAACTTTTGATCTTAATTTTCCCCCGTCGGTTCGTTTCACCACTTTGTTCCATCATCCAAAATGTCTTCCATTCTACAATATTAGAGAGTTCATGTGCAATTTGTCAAATACACCGTGAATACAAAACATCAACTTCATTTTAGATAGTAGGAAGGTTGAATACATCATGAAACTATAGATTGAATATGCTTCCTTCTTTATTGAAAATAAGAAATTACTTCAGTTTTTTCATTATATAATTCTCTTAATCATAAATTACTTTAGTAACTTCAGTAACTTTATTTTAAAATCAGAAATTATCACATTTTCTCAGAAAATCAGAAACTATAGATTGAATATGCTTCCTTCTTTAATTCAATTTGTCAAATACACCATGACACTATAGATTGAATATGCTTCCTTCTTTACAGAAAATCAGAAATTACTTCAGTAACTTCATTTTATAATTCTCTTAATCAGAAATTACTTCAGTAACTACATTTTAAAATCAGAAATTATCACATTTTCTCAGAAAATCGGAAACTATAGATTGAATATGCTTCCTTCTTTACTTCAATTTGTCAAATACACCATGAAATTATAGATTGAACATGCTTCCTTCTTTACAGAAAATCAGAAATTACTTCATTTTTTTCATTTTATAATTCTCTTAATCAGAAATTACTTCAGTAACTTCAGTATCTACATTTTAAAATCAGAAATTATCACATTTTCTCAGAAAATCAGAAACTATAGATTGAATATGCTTCCTTCTTTACTTCAATTTTTCAAATACACCATGAAGTTATAGATTGAATATGCTTCCTTCTTTGCAGAAAATCAGAAATTACTTCAGTTTTTTCATTTTATAATTCTCTTAATCAGATATTACTTCAGTAACTACATTTTAAAATAAAAAATTATCACATTTTCTCAGAAAATCAGAAACTATAGATTGAATATGCTTCCTTCTTTACTTCAATTTGTCAAATACACCATAAAACTGTAGATTGAATATGCTTCCTTCTTTACAGAAAATCATAAATTACTTCAGTAACTTCATTTTATAATTCTCTTAATCATAAATTACTTCAGTAAATTTAGTAACTACATTTTAAAATCAGAAATTATCACATTTTCTCATAAAATCAGAAACTACTTCAGCAACTTCACTCTAAATAACCTTAATTTGATGATCTTTTTCCAATTTGCAAGTAGTCATAAAAAAAACACCAGTTCCCAGCGTCTAAATCATTCAACAAACAAATAAAGCCAGTGTCCGAGAAAAGTCTTCTCGGATTACGCCTAATTCATAACTTCTCATAATGTTTCGACAAACATAGTTCAAACATAGCATAAAACAAATGAAAAATCAGAACGAGAGAAAGAAATGAGTAAAATGATTAGATTACCTTTTGTGGTGGCACTGGCAGGGTCGGGTTGAAGCTTGAACTATTGAAGTTTGAAGCTTGAATTGTTGAAGCTTCGAGTTCGTGTCTTCGAGAGAAATAATTCGAAATCGAGCAAGAGAGAAAAGAGAAAATAGGCAAAACTGTTGATTCTCTGATGAAGCTTGAAGATTTATGGGTTAGGGCTTGAAATCGATTTGATTAACTGTTGGAACTTGGAAGCTTGAAGATTTAGTGTTGAAGATTTATGTGTTGAAGGCAAAACTGAAATCGATTTGAAGATTTAGTGTTGAAGGCAGCAAAACTGAAATCGATTGACGATCATGTGAACCGACCGATTTAAAGATTATGCGGACTGCGGACTGAGTGAGTGTTGCGGAAATTGATCCGTTAGGGCTTTTATTTATATAGGGGTATGGCTAATTAGAAGAATAACCCCAGTTTTTCGGTTCGGTGTATCACAAAATCAAGTGAACCGAACCGATTTAATTTAAAAAATTTGAACCAGTTTTTTTTAAATCGGGTTTGTAGCAGATTTTTAACCGAACCAAAACCAAATCGATTCGCCGATTCGGTTCGATTTTTTCGGTTCATCAAAATTTTTGCCCACCCCTAGTTAAGCTCCAAAGCTTTCTTTGTGTTGTTTACACAGAAGTGGTTGTTGCCTTGTCTTGTTCGAATCCAATCAAGTATTGATTTCATAATTGTGTCCGAAAACTAATCCTTCTTCGACATGAATTTTCTTCTTTCCTTGTATGTGCGTTGACTTCTCCTTTTCCTACTTCAATGTTAATTTCATGTGTTCAACTTATGGTAATATTTTCATATCTTAAAATATTCATCGAATAGAATGAGTCAATATTCCAATTCTCCCAGTTGGCATGAAATAGCTTCTCGACAGTCTCTAGTGTTCCTCAATAATGACCAGTTCCTTTAAGCAGTTCCTCTTCTATTGCGACTACTTCACTAAATCCATTGGATATCTGTTTGGACTTCTATTTTTCAATGCCTTTATTATAACTCTTTTGTACTTGATTGTCTTCTGGATACATTGTTTGTTAATCATCAAAACTTTATTTTAAGCTTATCACTATTATTGAGTTAGCAACATCTCAATATGTTTAACAGTTTTGAGCCGAGGGACTATCGGAAACATCCTCTATACTTTCTCAAGGTAGGGGTAAGATATGCTTGCACAATACCTTTCCTAGATCCCATAATGTAATGACTCGCTCGGTCATTTTGCCTTTCTTCCATGTTTTGATCAATTACCGTCTATAATCAACTCTAAGTCTGGCATCGAGAATGTTGTGGATGTACGAAACATCCTAGTACCGCACTGTGAGTCTCATTTCATTTATGTGGCTATTAGATAGGGCGAGTCTTTGACTGTAATTACGTGTTAATTGGAAATATTATGGTTCATCGAGTCGTAAGAATGATATGTCAAAGTAACATCCCGTACTTTCGGGCCATGGTTTGAATCGCTAGACGTATGTAAATAAATCCGAGCGTTGGAGGATTTTTGGTCATATTCACGTATGCAAATAAAGAAGTTGAGTATATAAAAATATGCGCTCCCAAAGTAATTTAAGACTTAATAACAAGTGGAAATAAGGAACTAATGACCA
Source organism: Anisodus acutangulus (assembly GCA_029783415.1). Lineage (NCBI taxonomy): Eukaryota > Viridiplantae > Streptophyta > Magnoliopsida > Solanales > Solanaceae > Anisodus > Anisodus acutangulus. Next base: position 13,936,188 of record CM056504.1, read on the forward strand.
ATGTTTAGTGGGAGACAAAGTACTTGACTACAAATGGAGAGATTAGTGTCATCCACGTGGAACCATGACACTTAAAGTAATATAGGATGAGTCATAATGTATAACAATTGTTTAGTGGACACATATGGGTAATGATGCTGCTTGGTAAGACTTAAGGTTGGACATTTGTTGTAGACCTCACTTTAGGAATTAACAATTCTTATTAATGTATGAAGCAACAAACGTTTTCTTTCTCATTTTTCTTTAAATAAGATAATGAAGGGCAACAAACCATATTTGGGTTACATTACTTGAAGGAGCAAAACGTATCCAGCACCCTTTTGTTTCAATTACAATATAACATCAATCTTTTCGTTCAACAATTTAGCAGTAACTTTTCTTCCCAAAAACAAAGCAGCAATGTTGTATCATTTAAGGCCAACCCAAGTTCAATCAAGATTATGTTTTCATTGATTTGGTGGTCCTAATATCGATTTCCTCCAGATCATAGCAAATCAAAGGTTACTTCGTAGTGAAGTAAGGTCTGGGAAATGTTTGATCTTGACATATAGGATTAAGGTGTTGTACGGATGAATTCATTGTGGTTATTGAGCAAATCGACAAAAGGTATGTTAAGACAAATTATTTCTTCTTTTGGCATGTTCCGTGTAACGAAACGTAAACATAATATTGTCTCATAACTGATTCTACTCCTAGTAGTTAAGAATGTTCATGTTATTCATTTCTATTGTCAAAGCATGTCTAAATATGCTCCTAAATCCCTATTCAGGTATATGGGAAAGATATTTGTATTCATAATGTTAATCGGAGGCGAAGCAATATTACATCACTCTGATAAACTCATATTGTCTTATTATCATATCATTCATACATTATATTCATGTACATACCTTGACCTCAAAAGGAGTTATATACTCTATTATACGTATGCATTATATATGTATAGGATATGGGGAAAGGGAAGGCGTTATATACGCACACCACCTGCAGCTGGTACAGATATACACGATGATAATTATGCCCACAGAGGCCGATATGATATGATGGGATGCCCACAGAGGCTTGATGGTGTTATATACGCATATGTGCATGGCCGCATTGTGCATGACATTTAGGCATATTATGTCCCTTAGAGGCATTCTGCACAGACATGGTACTTAGGCATATTATGGCCCTCATAGGCATTCACTACTGGTTGGTTATTTCTTATCTCAGTTTACTTTTATGTCTCTGTTATGCTATTCTCCATGTCTGACATACTCAGTACATCAGTCGTACTGACGTCTTTTTTATCGGGGGACGCTGAGTTTCATGCCCGCAGGCTCAGGTAGACAGGGCGACAGTTCGCTCTAGTAGGTTGTTGGTTCAGCTGATATTGGGGCACTTTATTTGTTCCAGAGTTGCAGTCTAGTCGTGGTACGGTATTTTGGTTATGCGTTGGGGTATGGCGGGTCCCTATCCCAACCTTATGATGTTACGTACTCTTTAGAGGCTTGCAGACAGATGTCCTATGTATAGTAGTCATGTATGGCCTTGTTGGTCGTGGTATGTATACGCATATAGGTTGGGTCCTTCTGGTTGCAGGATTTTACATAGATCTTTTCTAGTTTACTATTTTCATATGTCAGCAGGGTATCTCGTGGCGGCCTCGTAGGCCATGTGAAATTACGGATATATGCTAAATATATGATTATTGGTACTCGGCAAGTAAGGTGCGGGTGCCCGTCATGACCCTCCGATTTGGACCGTGACAAACTTGGTATCAGAACATGTCTGTCCTAGGGAGTCTACAAGCCGTGTCTAGTAGAGTCTTGTTTATGGGTGTGTTATGCCCCACACTTATAGACAGGAGGCTACAAGGTGTCTAGGATAATGGTTACCTTTCTTCTTGATCTATAATCGTGCTATAAAGCTGAATTGTAAGAATTCTCTCTGTAAACCTTATCGTGTTTTATGATTACAACAATGCCTTCTTCCAATAGGGCTATGATTAGCAGGGAGATTGAGGTTAGATCGAATGTAAATGCGAGTAGTATGTTCTCTATTGAGACAAATCCGTTAGAGGATATGAGTAAGTTGCTTTCCCAGGTATCGATGAATCTAGTAGTACTAGAGGAGTTGAGGCAAGCTCCCGTACCATCAGTCCTACCACCGGCTCCGACTGATAAGGATGTAAGGAAAGTGGTGCATGTATTGAATCAATTGGTTGAATCCCAGGCACGACTTCATCTTAGAGCATCTAATAGAGATAGGCCCTTGAGGGGTCAAGAGCTCATAACCCAGGAAGTTTATTAGTCATAGATCACCTATATTTAAAGGGTTCAAAGATGCCAATATCTCAGGGTCAAAGTTGTAAAGGTCGAGTGAGACCGCCCCGATCATCTTGTAGTTAGTGTGGTCGAGCGCATGCCGGATTATGCCGCAAAGGTACAAGCGGTTGGTTTAGTGTGGCAGTCGTGGCCATAACATTTCTAAGTGTCCCAAGTTGATGCGCAAATGTAAGGATAAGATGATTATGAGTTGTACAGATAAAACGCAGAAGACAACATTGGAAGGTTTAATATGCTATGAAAATCTACACGTTTTACAGTGACTCTTGCTGACTAGAATGAGGGAATATATTATCAAGATGGAAATTTTATGGATAAATGGAATGATGGTGAATCTTTATTACGTAAAAACTATAATTTGGGGATGAAATCTCTAGTAAAATTGCTATTTGTTGATTGAAGAAGTTAAGAGTCTTTCATGGAAAAAGAGTCTTTTTAAAAGAGTTATTAACTAAAAACTATGGTGGATGAATTTACTAGAGCTTTCAAATTGATCACGAATTATGCCTTGGATAACGAGTCCCTAATTAATGATTCTTTTTTTCTACCCTATGGGTCAGGGGGTCGTCGGGGGCCGAGTAGTAATTTCTCCTATAGAATTGGTCCTTATGTGTTCATTGAATATATGGTGACATAGAAACTTTATACGGTTAATTGAACTACAATCGTCAGATATTCATTCGGGAGGACTCTGCGGTTTATGAGTCGTGACACCCACTCGGCCATGAGGTAGGCTACGGTTTAATCTTTATAGACTTCGATAGAAGTACATAGTTTTTATAAATATTAAGGGGTATTAGACGTGTTTGGGGTTCCACCTTAGCGGTTGTGATTAATGTTTGGGTGAGTACCAGTGTTGAACTGTGTTGATGGGTGATTTGGGGAATCAGACTTAGGGTTGATTCTGACTGATGTTATATGGGCTTGTCGCCATTGATTGATAAATTATTGTATTTATTCATCACATTTGCTTCTGATATGAACGCATGAGTACGAGAAATTACGTGTTATTGAATTATGAAGCATGTGATATTCATCTCCAGTATTTGATTGCATCTCATACATCCTGACTACTTGCTTTATTATTGTTGCATCATACACTCATGGTTCTAATGATATTAAAATTGGAGTGGTATGGAAATGTTGTGGATCAAATGAGACCAGAAAGGTAAGGATATTCTTATGAGATGGTTGGAAGCATTGAGATGATGGAACTGATGGATATGACTCAAAAATGAGTCTTGGGCTCTAGTTAGATTCATGTGTTGAATTTCGACTGGCTCAAAGCGGTATATGGACGACACGGGTTCTCCATGAGTCACTATACATAGAATTTGAACGTGTGCATACCAGGTTGTTGGAAAGGTACCTTGCATTGCATTTGCGTTTGCATTCATACCATACATTCATAATAATTGATCTCTTGAGGAATCATACATGGTTGAACTGATTATCATGAATTGGATTGACTATATTTGAATTAGGTTGACTATATTTGAGATATTATTAAGTCAATATCGTTGAGGTAAGTCAATTTATTATTTCGTAAAAAGGATCGTCTTGTGATTATGTATTCTATGTGTGAAACTGTCTTGGTTAGTTGGCAACTAAAATACGTGGAATAAAAAATGAATATGACTTAGGCATTGATTAATGACTAGTGAGTATTGCTTCTATGATTCTTATGTGTTGCCTCGAATTGGACAGTGCTTAACTGTAGAGTTAATCCTTATGTGAACAATGTGATTTAAATGATTTACTGAATTGTATAGGATAGGATTATGTGAGAATCAACTTGATGTTTATGTCAGTTACGTATCTTCCGTCGTTGTTGGCTTATGATGCCTGTGGGGGTATGTTGAGTACTCATACTACACTTGATGCATCTTTGTATTCGATTGATTTGGGTTGCAGCTTAGAGCACGGGGAGGCTAAGGCAAGCTACGCATCCTATCAGCGGCCTTGGTTTTCATCCTAGTAAGACTACCCATATTTACTTAGGGCGGTGTTCTTTGATCTTTCTATTCAATTTATCATAGAGTCATTGTACGAGTTAGACCAGGTTTTCGAAGAAAGTATTATAAATGATTTATTGGTATTTTAATGAGATTTGTTATACCTTGTATTTTTTTACTTATTTTCGCAGTATTTAAGATTATGTTTAAAAACATTTTGAGATGGTTCGCCTATCGGGGGATAGTGTAGGTGCCACCATCGCCCGTGATTTGGATCGTGACAAATCTGGTATCAGAGCTCTAGGTTCACCGATCTCACGAGTACAAGGACAATGTTTAGTAAAATCTCGCGAATAGGTACGTAGATGTCCGTACCCGTCCTCAAGAGGCTATAAGGCATTTAGAAAATCTTCCATTCTTTCATTCTTTTGTGCTACCTCGTTCAAATTGGTATCTAGTTGATTCCAATTGGTATCTACTCTTGGCACTCTATTAGAGTGGATTGTGTGTCGAAATCATGCCCGAATGGTATCAAGTGAAATCGATAATGGCATAAGTTTTAAGATTGTGATTGTTCTGGTTCCAGGCATTTTCCCCTGCGCAGGTTTCCCCGCGTCTGTAAAGCCGCACCGGCGCAGGTGGGTCACAGATGCATTATCACCAAATTGTTCTGAGACCTCTTCTGCAGTTATGGTTCACCAATGCGAAATCGCGTCTGCGTTTAGTCTTCTGCGGAAGCGGATATATGTCCCTTGAGTAGAGCTCGCAGGTGCGAGCTGAATCACACAGAAGCAAAGTCACGCTTGCGGAAGGTGGACTGCCTTTGTTGAACAACGGATAGACCAATGGCCTTTTCCCCTGTTTCAGCAACATATTAATTCTAAACAACATGTTCAACCAACAATTATGTATAAATATAAGGCCCGAAGAGGGCATAATTCTGGCATATCAAGGCCCGGGGCATAAAAACCAAGTATCCAAAACGAAGCAAGAAAGGAAAGAGTAACATCATCCAAATAGTACAACCCAAAAAACAAAGGGAATAAATTGTCTTAAACATTAAGGAAGCAAAGGAAATCAAATGTGGGATAAACTATGCGCCTCATCCTCGTCACTAGAGTCGTCGGAATAAACATTATCACCCTTAGTCATGAATGAATACTTCTCCTTGTCATTCGAAGCCTTGACAGAAATCTTCTTCTTCGGGTTGCCCAACTGAATATGGCTTTGACTCCTCTCCAGACCTTCACCAAGAGCGTTGGAGCTGACTTGTTCTTTTTCTGCTCTTTCTCAAAGTCCTGCCGAAGCTCAGCATGCGCCTTGCCATAGAGCGGTAGGACTCCTCCAATGCACCCACATACTTGACAAACTTCTTGTTAGTCTAGGCTAACTTTGTCTAGGCCTACATGTGCTTGACCACCTCTTCCTGAGAGAGCCTAACTGAACCACTAACATCATCAGAGCCCATAGGAAACTGGTACACCAACTCCTGAATAGTCCACAACTGCGAACCCATAGCACCCAAAGACCCCTCCTGCTGCGAAGAAGACTCATCTGCACTCGTATCAATCTTTATTTTCTTAGACTTCACAACACTACCCGTCCGGTCACTCTTAGAGGATGGACATGTATGATAGGATCGACCATATGATCAGTAGGGTCCTCCAGCACTTCAGTACGCCTGCACAGTTCAGTAATCATGGAAGGGAACATAAAGCTCAGGCTGTCCTGGGCTAGATACTCCTGCAGCTCCCGTAATACATGATAATCGATGTTCACCGAAACACCGCCTATCAAGCAAATAATTAACAGTGCACGGTGGTGCGTGCAGTCAGTCCTATTGCCAGAGGGAGACACTTGAGAGTTAATGATGTACTGCCATATGTTGGCCTCAGCCATAAATCAGCCGATATTGCCCCTTTCTTCTTATTAGCCCAAGCAACCTCCTTGCCCGGAGGACACACTTGGGCCACCAACTAGTCGTTAGAACATGTATCTTTGGCATGCGTTAGCTCAAGAGAATGATTCTTCAAACCATAGAGCTCATTTATCTGCTCAGCTCCAAATCTTACCTGCCTACCCCTAATCATCAATTTTGGATTGTTGAAATCAGCCCATTTCAGGTTAGCATTAAACTCACGGACCAACTGTTCATTTACTTGGCATACAGTGGGAGCAAAACAAATCCAACCGGTGGCCATAAGTCGCCCATAAAATCCTGGCAATAGCTCTGGCACCCTCCTAAGGTCAATACCACTTTTGGGGGAAAGCTTATTGTCTACCAAATTTTGGTAGTATCTACGCTTGAAATCCAGAGACATGAACCTATGAGAGTCATAATCCTCATTCGATGCATCTCTCCCAACTCCTTGTCCTCGTTCCATAATCTCGTCCTCATGATGATCAATTTGACGATTCAAAGACCTGAAAGGGATTGAAGAAAAAGTTACTCTAACATTGTACCTATTTCTACAATTCATTACTCAGTTATCAGAAAAGAAAAATCAAAATAATGTATGCGAAAAGGACCAGTTGCAAAGCTATGGTTCGCTGAATATACTGCAGGTTCTGCTTCTGTGAAAGTATCAACGTAGAGGCGAGGTTGCCTCTGCGGAAAGTTTTTCCATCTCTGTGAAGGCTTGAAGGGTTACGCACATGTGCTCAATTTTGCGCAGATGCAGGACTACTCCTGCGGTACTTTTCGTAGGTGAGGAATTCTCACCTTTATCCCAAACCCCCACCAAGTTGAAAAATCTACCATTAATGTTTGATTTTGGGGCTAGAATTATGTCCAAACCCTCCTATTCCTTCCTAGAATCTATCATACTTGTGTTTTACGTCCGATCTATAGAGATTCCTCAATAAAAACCCTAACTTCCCAACCCTACTAGTTGCTAAGACTTATACAAGTTGAAAATTCAGAATTTCTTCCTCTATTCGTGTCTAACAGCAAACCAACACCCTTGTCACCCCAATATTGCAAAAATCTAAAGAATGGTAGGGGAAACTAATCGATTTGCTGAACCGCGGAATGAGGTTTTGGTGCTTTTTTCTTCCTCTTAAATGAATAGTAGGTGTAGGGTGAGTAGACCTTGAGTGGGGGAGTGAAATAGGGTTCTCGTGCCTTGGGAGAAGTTGAGTAAGTTTGGGATTTCATGGGGGGAGTTTTGGAGAAACTTTGGGGCGTTTGAAAATCTGACCCTTCTTATTCTCATCTATTATGTCGTTACCGACTCGACAGAAATTGTCCTCTTCTGCGACATCGCCTCAACGAATGATCTTCGGTGAAATTTGGCTTGTGACCGTTAGCTGCTTTGGCAGATGATTCTTCCGCTTTCGTGAGGCCGCCACTGTGTCAAGTTAATTATTGTTTTTAAACCGTTTTAGCTTTTATTGAGTCTCCCTATCGTCAGCGCACCTGGGAAGATTAATCCGCATATGCGCAATTCTTATATGTGACCGCTGGAGTTTAAAATTACAATATATGTGAAACAAAATAAGAGCCGCTTTTCAGGAAAATATTTTATAAGACGTTATGAATCATCTTGGCTTTCCAACGAGCTTTCTCAACACAGTCTTATATAAAAGTTGCACCAGAGTATTTAATTGGTTACTTTATAATATTGAGAGAAATTTTCTTGAGTGGGCCGTAATGCCGATCTTTTACGATATTCCTTTAGCGTCGTTTTCCCCAGTCGGTATAGATGATACCTTCTGACTATTCCTACGATTTCACAAAGTACAGTATTATATGTTTTCGACCAGACTCTTCTTTTCCCTTCGCATTCTAACCATTCGATGATGAACGTTTGTTTAATTGGTATCTAATGTACGCTCGGTCTTTTTGCCTTCCTGTCATGTTTCGATCAATTACCATATTTTATCAACTCTAAGTCTAGCATCGAGAATGTTGTGGATAGACGAAACATCTTGATACCATACCGTGAGTCTCATTTCATTGTTGTAGCTATTAGATAGGGCGAGTCCTTGACTGTAATTATGTGCTAATTGGAAATATTTTGGTTCAGCAAGTCGTAAGAATGATATGTCAAGAAATTTGGAGATACGTGTAAATCCAGTCAGATAAAATCTCTGTGGAGAAATATGTAGAATTTGTATCAAAGTCAATGGGAGTTTACGTATTAGAACTGGGCAATCCCGCCTAGGCGAGTAATTACCCACACATGCAGAGCCGCATCTGCAAGGTTGGTCCGCAACTGCGATGGTAGGGGCAGTGAATATGTTTCGCTTTGGCAGTTACTTTTACACGGGTGCAGGGCTGCACCTGCGGCCAAATCTTCACTTTGGTGACTTGTTGCAGGGTTTAGTGAGATCGCTCGGGCGGACATTCTTTCTGCTGAGGCTGGTCGCTTCGGCGAATGATGGTCCGCAAAGGCGGCGTCGACAACATATAGAATTCTTTTTAGACCAATCTCTCACATTTCAAATCCCCGGTTTGGAAAGTGAGCTATGGGAGCTAAGAGCTGTCTGAGGAAGCTTTCTATATGAGTCATTCTTCCTATATCTTCGGGTAATTTCTAAACCCACTTGTTACGATTATTATTGGTTATCATTCCTTAATGCAAGCTCTTAAATTATTCATGGGGTATAAGCATGGCTAGGGTGTTGCTAAATCTTTGAAAAATGGTTTCTTATGAAGTGGTTTATCAAGATGAAAACTTTATGAATGAATGGGATGGTACTGAATTTTTATTATTTAAAAACTATAGTTTGGGGATGAAATCACTAATAAAATTGTTGTTTGTTGATGGAAGAAGTTAAGAGTCTTTCATGGAAAAAGAGCATTTTTCAAACAATTTATTAACTAAAGACTATGGTGGATGAATTTACTAGAGCTTTCAAATTGATCACCAATTATGCCTTGGATAACGAGTCCTAATTAATGATTCTCTTTTTCTACCCTTTGGGTTCGGGGTCATCGGGGGCTGAGTAGTGATTTCTCCTTATATATTGATTGAATGTGTGATAACACAGGAACTTTATACGCCTGTTTGAACTACGACCGTCCAATATTCGTTCGGGAGGACTCTACGGTTTAGGAGTTCGTGGCACCCACTCGGCCATGAGGTAGGCTACGGTTTAATCTTTATAGACTCCGATAGAAATACATAGTTTTTATAAATATTGAAGGGTATTAGACGTGTTTGGGGTTCCACTTTAGCGGTTGTGATTAATGCTTGGGTGAGTACCGATGTTGAACTGTGTTGATTGGTGATTTGGAGAATCAGCCTTAAGGTTGATTATGACTGCTGTTATTTGGGATTGTCGCCATTATTTGGGTTTGTCGACATTGATTGATAAATTATATTGTGTATTCATCAAATTTGCTTATGATATGAAAGCCTGAGTACGTGAAATTACTTGTTATTGAATTATGAAGCATGTGATATTCATCTTCTATATTTAATTACATTTCATACGTCCTGACTATTTGCCTTATTTTTGTTCCATTCATACACTCAAGGTTCTGATGATATTGAAAGTGGAGTGGTATGAAAATGTTGTGGGTCCAATGAGACCGGAAAGATAAGGATATTCTTATTAGATGCTTGGAAACATTGAGATGATAAAAATTATGGATATGGCTCAAAAATAAGTCTTGGACTTTAGTCAGATTCGTATGTTGAATTACGGCTGGCTAGGAGTTCTATATGGACAGCGTGGATCCCCATGGGTCACGATTCATAGAATTTGAACGTGTGTATACCTGATTGTTGGAAAGGTACCTTGCACTTTCATTCATAATCATTGATTTCTTGAGGAATCGTACGTGGTTAGACTGATTATCATGGCTTGGATTGATTATCATGAATTGGATTGACTATATTTGAATTTGGTTAATTATCATGACTTGGCGTGTTTGATGTGAATTTGTGATCTGAGGTGTCTAATGTTGAGATAGTATGTAATTAAGGATAAGTTACGTGAGTAAATGTGTTGGTTGGTGAATGATAGTGTTACTTGGTAGAGCGTCTAGTAAATGAATGAGTTGAGGTGTTGTTGTTGTAAGTACCCTCTTATATGATATACATGTCAGGCGAACTACTTGTTACAATCCGTTTTTGACCTTAGGGTAAGAACATACCAATAACTTGATTATTTGTTTGAAAATAGAGTCACCACCTTATTTTTACGGAATTAGTAAACCATTTTGACAAAGGTATTACGAAACCTTATTTCTGAAAACCAAATAGGGTAACGGTTCTGAAGATTCCTCGGAGAAGGTGTCAAGCACCCCAACAAATCCGCAAATACGGTTATCGATGGATTTAAACATTATTGTGGCTTAAAAATAATATAATGTATTTACAAAAATGAAAATAAAAAATAAATGTTAAAATAAATATTGTTATAGATACGAAAGTATGTGTTAGCATAAAATAAATAATGCTAGTATAAAAATAATATTAGTATAAATAATATCTATAATATATAGAAAATGCATGTATATCAAGTGTCAAGTATATAATATAAAATGTATAAAGGAGTGTAAAAAAATGTACCTATATTAAAGTGTCTCTGTTAGTAAAAGGAGTGTATATCTATGCTTCGTACAATTTAATAATGCGAAATTAAATATAAACAACAATTCAGAATGGATCTCCCACTACTTGTGTAAACACTTGGTAAAAGTGTTGGTAAATAATAAATATATCAAGTATTTTAAATACAAACTAAAAAAAGAATAAAATATATATAAAAAATGATTTTGTGAGTTAATGTAGGCTCGAAAGATGTATACCATGGCAGTAAAACAGTAGAAACTAAACATTATTCTAGCTACGAACACCAGTGGTCAACCGAAGAATGAAGTTAGTGCGTTCTCGTCTTTTCTTTTTCTTTGACTTTTGTCATGGCCTAAAATATTTTATTTCTATCTTTTCAATCGTGAAGGGCTCAGAAATAAGGGATATTTTTTCATTGACCAATCAAATATAATAAAGTGATAAAGGGGAAGAATTGTAAAATATCAGTCCGTAAAAAAAACAGTTCATCAACAGAGACGTTAACAGTAGCAAAGAGTAATACAAATGCACACGCGGGAGTAGTTTTCCGGGCAAAAACCAGTGAACAATGGTCGACGGAAGATCATCAGAACACCGGAAAGGCAACACAACGTCGAAGAACATTAGGACATTGCCGGAGGACGTCAAAATAAAGCTGAATCAGTCCAACAAGCACACAAAATATAATAGCCAAAAATTAGCAATGGCAGTAGCGTCATCGGAGTTCAACCTCCGGCCAGATTCAATGGCGGAAAAGAAATAGACGTCACTTCCACGGCAAGGTACGCCGGAGATACGTCTCAAAACACAATAGACTCGTCGGAGAAAACTCATAAGACAGGCAGATCGGCCGAAAAAATATCAAGAACAAACATGAAGCATAAAACATGTTAGATCTACAAAATACATGTATAAAAACGCATGAAGCTCGCCGTTAATGGCGTTCTTCCAGCCAGATTTTAGCGGTGGGTCTCGTCGGCGTTGCTCCGGAGCCAAAAGCTCCTCGCCGGAGCAGTAAAGTGACGAAATGAGCTGCTGCTCGTGAAAGTGGGTAAAGAGAGAGAGAAGAAGAATTGGGTTTTTCTTTAGGAGAGAAACAAAGCGAAAAAATTGAAAATTTTTGTTCCCCCAAAATGTGAATGAAAAAAAACAAACCCCCTCCGCTTTCTTTATAATATAAAATAACCCCATTTTTTATCCAAAAAATAAAGAATTTCCCCTCTTGTCTTTTTAGGACCTATTTTCATCCCTTAATCTTTAACCAATGGGTCTCTTGTCCTATTATTCAAAATGTAAAGCTTCATTATTCAAATGTAGGGATCGCAATGCGGCAGTTAGTAGGTTAAAACTTAACCTACTAAGATTTTGACTCGTCCGATCCTGCCTCATTTAGCTTTGTCCAAGAAAAATGTTATGTCTTGTCCTGCCCCGCTAAGCCCCGCTCCGTCTTATTTGTGTTTTTTCATTCCTTTATTTTGCAGTATTCTAAATGAATTTTTCTGAACTTTTAAATTTTTTGCTCCATTTTAACATTACCATATAGCTGCAGATTTTCAATAATAACATCTTATAATTGGTTCATGAACCCATATTCTTGTCTCCAAATTGATGATATACTTATATATTAATAAGATAAAAATAATACTCCTATTAACATGTTAGTTTGTGGGAGTTAGATATAATATAACGTAGAAAGAATTGTTTCTAGTTTACATTTTACGCAAGTACAAGACTTTTAAATGATTTTTTATCATTTTAAAAACACACTATTTGGAAAACTTTTTCAATATGCATACTTGATAGTGAAAGAATAAATTTTTGTTTGACACAAATTAATAAATGCATGTCATTAATTTACTGACCGTCATTTTTAATTATATATAATGTACAGTTCTCCTAAATTTATATTTTTGTTTGTGTAAAACAAACCGGCAAATTGAATAAAGTCACAGCCATATTGAAGCCACGTCGTTACTTTGAAAAGCAAGAACATAGAATGAAAGTTGTCTTTGTAACAGGGTCATCTTTTTTTATCCGACCCAATTTCTAACACGGGTCTTGACCTGACCTGACCTGCCCTGCCCTATTAAACTTTTTTTTAAAAAAAGTTTTGCCCTATCCTGCTATGCCCCGCCCTATTTAAAAATTCTCTTTCCCTGCCCTGTTAAGCATATTCCCTGTCTTGCCTCGCCCCAATTGCCATCCCTATTCAAATGATGAAAGACCCAACTCATCACTTCAATGTCACATTTTAAACAGTCTAATAGACTCTGACTTGATCAAGTTCTTACTCTGTGTTTTAAGATTAACTGCTTCAATTTTTCTTGCGTTAATTGACTACACTAAAAATATAACTAATATACATATATAAAATGTAGGTACTAATAGCTAATTTAAAATATAAATAAAATGTATTTACTTATAAAATTAACAAACCATTATTAACTGCATAAAAAATATGAATTATTATGTTGTACATGTGCAAGTGAATAACGATTCGTGAAAATTATTTCAAATGACAATAAATTGGTAAAGTTCCTAAAATAAGGATAATTGTCAATAAATTGCCGAAAAATGCAAAAATATGTAGAAAGTGTTATTTTGTGTTTTTTAACGATCAAGGCTCCCTGATACGTTATTTTTATCAAGAACGGCGAGCCAAAATTGGGTGTCAACACCATTAACATTCAAGAACATAATTAAGTAAATATAAATGCGGAAGAAGTAAAAGGAAAGTACATAATATAACAATGATCCTTTAAACGTCTGCATCGTTTAACCAATTACAACGCTTACTACCCAATATCTGGTGTCACTCATACAAGAACTCTAAGATACAAAGTAAGGAAAGAATTAACAATTGTGCCCTTAATGAATTAGGGTGACCTGACTGGATGAAGGCCAAGGCTACGAGGATGGATGGTCTGCCTTAACCTTCATGTGCTATAAGCTGCAACATGAATAGACTAAATACATGCATCCACGTAAAAGATGTAACAAACGTAGCATGAGTACACAACGTATCCCTGTAGGCATCATAGGCCGATAATGACGGAAGCTACGTAACAGATATAAACATCAAGTTGACTCTTAGATAGGTTCAAGTAGTTACATAAGTCACCTTGTTCACAATAAGGTTCATGAATCATATAAATCACCTAGTCACACAAGGGTCAATCACAACCAAGTACACTTCAATTCATGTAGCACGCAGGAATTTTAGTATCTAAACCCACTGGTCTGACTCTCTGGCCAAGTTATATTCATACTTGGTCCCACTTACCCGACTTAACACATTCAATAAGCAAATTGACACTTAGTATACAACATCATCTTAAGAATACTTTTTGAGAGTTTTATACTTAGAATGATCATAATAACCATCTCAACTATTTTCTTAACTTTAGCCTTTAGACTTAATTATGAATCTATGCGTTTACGACATGACACGTCTTAGTTCATTAACGTCCTCGTTAATTGTAACATCCCATATTTCCGGACCATGGTTTGAACAACTAGACATATGCAAGTAGACTCGAACCTTGGAGAATTTATGGCATAGTCACGTATGCAAACAAAGAGCTTAGTATATGAAAGGATAAAACCCCGAAATAATTTTGGACTAACAAATGTGATGACGGAAATTGAGAATAATAATCTATGTGTACCGAAAGAGGCTACAGACTAAAGTTATATCATATGACCATGATAATGGATATACAAAGTGTGCTAAATGATTATTATTTAAGTGAATTGGGATCAACAAATTAATTATGGGATAAATTTAATTATATAGGGAGACAAGGTACAAATGTCATGCTTGACATTGCCACGTGGAACCATGGGAATATGTAGTTAATGACTATGCATCTATAAGGATGAGTTGGCAAGTCCATATTATGAGTCATTAAAGAGTAGGAGTGCTAGAGTGGACCCCCACTATTAACTACAGATGGTATAATCCTTAACTTACTTTGGTGGAAAGATATATCCCTTAAGAATTAAATATATGTGTTGCATCATCACATTTTAGCTATTTAAAGAAGAGTTTAAAGAAGTGGACAATAACATTATCTCTTCCAAAACTAAAACAGCAACGTGAACTCATTTTTCTTGTAGCAGCAGCCATGTTTTTTATTTCAAGGGTACAAATATGATCTTTTCTCACAAAATAGTAAAGGGGATTTCGCTCACTACTTCACTCTCGCTGATTTGTCTTCGTCGTAGTAAGATCCGTGTTCATTTAGTTGCTAAAAACTAGTGGTACTATCGGTAATCTGAAAATTATTCACGATTAATGTATGTTGGACGGGATGATTTATAATAGCTATCGAATGGGGCGTTATCCAAGGTATGTTAAGGCAAATTATTTCTTTCTTTTGGCATGTTCCAAGTACGAAACGTAAATGTAATATTGTTCCATGAATGATTATACTCTTAGTAGTTAAGGATGTTCATGTTATTCATTCATATTGTCAAAGCATGTCTAAATATGTTCATAAATCCTTATCTAGGTATATGAGAAAGATGTTAAGTTTCACAATATTAATCGGAGGTGGAGCAACATTACATCACTCCGTCAAACTTATAGTGTCATATTATCATATTATTCATGCATTATATTCATTGACATACCTTGACCTCAAAATGAGTTATATACTCTATTATATGTATGGGATATGAAGAAAGAGAATGTGTTATATACGCACACCACCTACATCTGGTACATATATACACGATGATGATTATGCCCACAAAGGCCGATATGATATGATGGGATGCCCACAGAGGCTTGATGGCGTTATATACGCATATGTGCATGACCTCATTGTGCATGACATTTAGGCATATTATGGCCCTCATAGGCACTCTACAGATACATGATACTTATGCATATTATGGCCCTCAGAGGCATTCTACACAGACATGATATGTAGACATATTATGGCCCTCAGAGGCATTCTGCACAGACATGATATGTAGACATATTATGGCCCTCAAAGGCTTTCTCTACTGGTTGGTTGTTTCTTGTCTCATGTTACTTTCTGGTCATTATTATGTTATTCTTCATGCCTGACATACTCGGTACATCAGTCGTACTGACGTCCCTTTTTTTGGAGGACGATGCATGCCCGCAGGCTCAGGTAGACATGGTGACGGTTCACACTAGTAGGTTGCTGGTTCAGCGGATAATAGAGCACTCCATTTATTCCAGAGTAGCAGGTTAATCTTGGTACGGTACTTTTGTATATGCATATGGGTATGGCGGGGCCCTGTCCCAACCTTATGATGCCACATACTCTTTAGAGGCTTGTAGACAGTTGTCATGTGTATAGTAGTCGTGTATGGCCCTGTCGACCTTGATGTGTGTGTCAGTAGGATATTTAGTAACGGTCCTTGTGGCCAGGATTGATTATAGTTAGGTGTTAATTATATGATTAGTGGTACTCGACAAGTAAGATCCGGGTGCCCGTCATGACCCTCCGGTTTGGGTCGTGACATTAATATACCAAGTAGGAGTCTATTCCGCACACCCTTTGATTAAGGAGGAAAGTCTGCATACACTTAGCATATGAGTCAACAACTACCACATCAACAAGATCTTTGCTGGACACTTTACTGAATAACGCTATCCCCCAACAAACATATAGACACACATAGTTCTGTAAATCAAGATGATAATTCTACGAGTAGGCATTTCTAACCATAACAACAGTTTGGCATAAAATACTTAGACTCATAAGTTGCAAACCACACGACCGCATCTACAGAGAACAAGCCTAATCATGGCAACCAATCCAATATGATCAATCCAGTCATCCAAGTACAATTAATCAGAATAATCACCCAAGTTTCAATCTCTATCAATATTCAACTTTTATCCAAATATACAAGTTTACCATTAAAGGTTTAATCTTTTAGTTCTTATGCTAAGGAACACATAAGGATCACATCTCTATATCGTTCCTAACAATTCAAGTCATAAAGATCCCATCTTTATTAGCATTTCTAGTAATCAATGTCATAAAGATCCCATATTTATATCATTACCATACCATCTCATATTTCAGTCTTACATCAAGAATAAGTTACAAGGTGCCATTATTTCTTTTCTTAAAAGTTACATGATCATAAAGTCTACAATTTTACATGACCGAGTATATATAGCAATAATTGCACGTTGAGAAATATGAATGAAATGCAATGCAGATGATATGTATGAAATGACCATATGTCCCGGTATACACATGCTCTTGTAGTAGGTGTCACGTGACCCATATGAGACTCATGAGGTTCATATACCCATCTGATATCATCGAATCCCAGCTCTGTGACTCTAGTATCATAATCACTTGGAATTTCCCATCGGATCCCAGCTTTGTGGTTGTAGTATCATCATCAATCATCACTCTTTTAGCATGTACCATATCCATTAACCGAATTTCAAGCCCTTTTCATCAGTATCTCAATAGTTCAAATGCCAATAATAATGTGTATGAATTATACGGATATGTTTACACTATGCAAAAGCATAATCAATACAATCAGTATTATCAAATCCTTTTTAAGTATTTAGACGAGATGTAAAGTGATTAATGCATGACAATACAAATCATAATAAGTTATGAAGAATATGGAATGAATATCACAGGCTTACGAAAGCTCCACAATATTTAATTTCATGTACATCAGTTTATCATATTGAAAGCAATGTGATGACTAAACACACAATATGAACAATGGCTACAAGCCCACATAATGGTGACAAGTCCAAATAATAGCAGTCGGAATCATCTTAAGGCTGATTCTCCAAATCACCCATCAACATAATTCAACAGTAGTACCCATCAAGCGTTCATCACAACCACTGAGGTGGAACACCCAAACACGCCCAATACCCCTCAACCTTTATAACTACTACGTACTTCTATCGGAGTCTAAAAGAGTTAAATTGTAGCATACCTCAATACTGAGCAGGTGCTAGGAACTATCCAACACGGGCCTTCCCTTTTCGAAGAGCTTCCGAATGATTGAAGTCTATTCAAATTTATTCTATGTTAGAAATGGGGACTAACGATACCCACATTGCAACAATATGATTTGAATTAAAAAGCAACCTTTAAAAGTGAAACCCGAGCCCACATGGGTAAATTTGGAAATTCAAGCAAAAAATCAGTTATCCAATACTTAGGAGGTCAAATACTCTCCCCCAAACCACTAATTAACCTTATTTTATCATTAATTGTGACATTACTAGAAAGCCGCTAATTTAGAGAAAACCCTAACATTTCCATAATCAAATTCCTTGAATTTAAGAGAGATTCAACTTAGCAACCATTTACCTCAATTGTTCCATGACTAGATTTAACAAGATTTTTCAACAAAACTCATAAAATCAACATTAGGGTTCATAACCCACTTTCCCCCAACTAACCCACAACATTATCATATATTACAATCCTAAATCATAATAAAATCACAATGAGAGAAATATAAATTTACTCAAGGAAGAATTCCTCCCAAAGCTCTGAAAATTGCCCACACAATCACTCTCTAGGTTTAGAATTTGTGAATGGAAATAATGGTTCGAAGTCAGAAAACATAAGACTTTTTTGTCCAGCGATTCTCGCATCCGCGGACACCTTGTCCGCAGATGCGAACTCTCCTTTGCGAAGGAAGACACGTGCCCGCGAAGTCATTTGACACCTCACTTTTTTGCGTCTATGGGCCAAGTCCCACATAGACGGACCCACAGAAGCAGAACACTAGAAACTCGTAAAATTTTTGGTTTTTCACCAAGTTCAACTTCAAACCTGAAACTCATATGAGACATCTCATATACATACCAAACACGCAACTAGACTATAATTGATGCTACAAACTCGCTCGCACACTTAGATTCCTCATACGATTGAGCTAAGATATACTTTTCTATGAAATCACATGAAATATCTAAACTTCCCAATTTACAAATAGTGGAACACAATACATCTGAACGTCTCGGGAAGCAAACCAGGGACTCGATTAAGTCTTAAATGATGCTCTAGACCTACCAAAAATGACGGAAATCGGAAACAAACTGATACACTCAAAGTCAACTATTGGTCAACAGTTTTTCACTTATTTAACTTAAAGGCATCTAAATTCCTCAAGATCAACCAAGACTCACCGACTACCTTGAAAACTGCTCCACCCATCCCCATAAGTTGAACACACTCTAATGGTGATAGGGAAAGGGTCAATATGGATAAAAAGGTAAAATGGCTAAATAATCAAGTGAGTCGTTACAATATATGTGTTAAAACCTACCCTAAATAGAAGATTCACGATATAGTTTCTTACTTGGATATAATGAGGAAGTATAATGAACTTGCATGCGCCTATACTTTTAAGTGTATACTTAGGAAACAAGTCTATGAGTTTGAGATATTATTAAGTCAATATCGATGTGGTAAGTCAATTTATTATTTTGTAAAAATGATCATCTTGTGATCTAAGTGTGATACTGTCTTGGTTAGTTGGCAACTAAAATACGTGGAGTAAAAAATGAATATGACTTAGGCACTGATTAATGATTAGTGAATATTGCTTTTATGATTCTTATGTGTTGCCTCGAATTGGACCATGCTTAACGGTGGAGTTAATCCTTATGTGAACAAAGTGATTTAAATGATTTACTGAATTATATATGATAGGATTATGTGAGAGTCAACTTGATGTTTATGTCAGTTACGTATCTTCTATTATTGTCGGCCTATGATGCATGTGGGGTACGTTGTGTACTCATGCTACACTTGTTGCATCTTTTATGTGGATCTAGGTATTCAATTGATTTGGGTTGCAGCTTGGAGCACAGGGAGGCTAAGGCAGGCTATTCATCCTATCAGCGGCCTTGGTTCCCATCCTAGTCAGACTGCCCTATTTACTTAGGGTGGTGTTCTTTGATCTTTCTATTCGATTTATCATAGAGTCCTTGTATGAGTTAGACCATATTTTGGGAGAAAGTATTATAAAGGTTTTATTTGTATTTTGAGATTTGTTATACCTTGTATTTCTTAATTTATTTCCACAATATTTAAGATTATGTTTAAAAAGATTTTGGAATGGTTCGCCTTTCGGGAAATAGTGTAGGTGACACCACGACGCCCGTGATTTGAGTCATGACACATAATAAGTGGTGATTTTACCACTTATTATAGTCTCTTTGGTTTAGTTTTGTATTCTTTATTTATAATATGAGAATATTTATGGTGTGTATTGCTATTATTTTAGGTGCAACGAATCTTAAAGTCAAGTCAAGTGAAATTGAGTAAAAAGAGTTAAGAAAATGTAAAGATGCACAAAGTGGCCTCGCACATTCGCAAGAAGTTCCGCATATGCGGAAACGCTCATGCAAAGTGAAGTATGCATCTGCTGAAAGAGCATTATTCCACTGAGACTGCATCTGCGGGTACCTTCAGCAAATGCGGAAGTGTGCATGAGGAGAAAAGTCTGCATTTGCGGAATTACTATGACTCAACTGAACTCGTACATGTGAGGTGGAGTCCGCAACTACGGCTCCGCGCCTGCGATGATTCTTCCACAGGTACAACCAATGGGCTTCAGTTTTTGGATCCCAAACCCACATAAAGCTTGACCAATATCCTTGGAACCTTGTCTTTGACAGAAAACACAAGTTTTATGAGCTGGTGTTCTTATTGAAAGATCAGTCCCATGTCTTTGTGTTTTCACATCGAGAATTATTTATAGATGAAGAGATGTTAAATGGGCTTCTTACTTCCCAAACAGATCCTCCTACATCTATATATAAACGATGGTTTATCAAGAATACCAAGAAAAACACTTTGAATTATTGATTAATCATCATAGATGGCTGAGAACCAATAGTTCATTATCTAATGGATCTTTCTGTTCTAGTACTATATCCGAGAGTTATCAGTATTTCAAATCTGTTCTTATCTAATAGAACGCTATTGGATCAAATGACAAAGACATTGTTGAGAAAAGGCTTTTTTCGAATGAAATGAAAATTGGATTGCTGTAACTGGAGAAAGATTTCTCATTCCTTAGGCAGAAAGATATGTGGCCATGAATGAGGGATTAAGTGGAATAGATATATTGAAATTTACCCGATAGTCCTATTTTGGGCACTGGACTTGGGTGTTAAAGATTTGAAGATGTGGTTGAGCACTTTCTTGAAGTTTTACTTCATTTCTTATTACTTGCTTTGTATTGCATATTTAAGTGTGTAGTATTTCTTTATATAACTTCAAACTTATTTATGGGAATTTCATTGTTATAATTTGGATTGAATATCTTATTTTTACTTATGTATTGAATGATTTTTGTTGTTAATAAAGTGAGTTATTATTTCTTTGATTATTCTTTTTCTTTATAAGGGAATAGCTAACCCTATGACTCTCCCATTTGCTCCGGTTTGAACTTGGAAAATGCAACTTAGGGTTGACAATGATTAATTAGCAAGAATTTGAGGTGTTAACCCTCATCTTATGAATTCAGCCTAGGGATAGTGTTGAACCACTTGTAGTCATATTCATATATTTTTTATGCTTCTAATTGCTTTATGGTAATTCAATTACGTATTCTTGTTAGGTTTAGGAAGAAGCTAATTTAGAATTGTTATCCGAGGCTAATTAATATAAGCTCACTCTTATTTATAAAATTGTGAAATACATTGGATCTTTGCTTGAAAGTAAATTCCCTTATATCCATGCTTGTAGCCATCAATCATTTTACTTACTTTTTAGGTAAATTTACATTTCCGCATTAGTTGTAATTTTCACTCTAAGTAACCTTTAAGTGTTTGGCTGAACATAGTTGGTGATAATTTCTACTTGTTTGATCGCCTACATATTATTCTTTGTGAGATTAGACCTCGACACATAGTTGAGTTATTTATATTGACTACGATCGTGTACACTTACTCTTTGAGAAATGGATTTGGCTATTATCAATTTTGGCGCCATTGCTGAGGAATAATTTGACATATTTGGGTTTGTTTGGAAAAAATCTAACTTGCTTTGGTTCAAATTTATGAATATTTATGTAGTTATTTTCTTTATTTTGATTTGCTTTATTTTATTTTTGTTTGTATAAGTGTCATCATCCATGAAAATGGGTCAAATGGTAGTTGTTGATACTTTGATGACCCATGTCCTTATTGTGGAGGACCATACTCATGGCAAAGTTGTTTGAATTCTTTCGAGTGCGTATTGTGCGCACAATCTCAAATCTTTGAGTGGAGTATATGTAATAGGTGTGGTGGTCAAAATGACCATTGGGATGATTATGCTTATTTATCCTTCCCTTTCCCGAACCTCCACTATGACGATTCTACTTTTGGTTTTGATGACTATAGGACAATAGAAGTGAAAGAAATTGAGCACGGTAAACATGGAAAGTTCAAGCTTATGATGGGATGCCTACTGAAAGGAGAAAATGAAAAACAAAAATATGTGGAGAAGTACTTGAAAACTGGCCTCCAAACTGATTTGACGCTTGAACACAAATCATCAATAAATATTTGAACAAAATCAAGAAGATTCTTAAATGCTCAACATGAGATAATAATGTCCATGTTGGAGGTCAATCTTGAAAATCAGGAAGCCAGAATTGAACATCCTCCAACCGACCTCATGCCTATTGGAGATGCTAAAGAAGAAAAAGAGGATGTCAAAATCCAGATAAAATTGTAAGTTGGAAGCTTGATGCCTCATTCCAAACCTTTTTTCACATTGGAGTTGTGTGATGATATGAGAATTGAACAACACAAATCCACGTTGGATGACGAAGAAGAAAGAAAAGAGCTATACATCTTGAAATTTGAGAGCTCAAGAAGGCAAAATGACATTCCTCACATGAAAGACTAGAAGTGCAAAATAAAGAAATTGACAATTGTCTTGTTCATTTACCTACCACCACCACCACTCATGGTCACTAACTTGAATCCAAGTTGGGTGCCCAATTCACATCCTTCAAGTGGAGGAAAAAGTGGTAAAGTTGACTTGTGTTATGTCACGACGTTAAATCAAGTGCTTGGTGGGAGAAAACCCATCAATTTTAAATTTTGCAGTTGTTTTTCATTTTTTAGAATAACTTAGTATATTTTTTATTAATCTGCAAAGTTTTAATTTTTTTGGAGTGAATTTGAGCAAATTGAGGTGTCAGAGTTGTGCCAAAAAAGTGGTTGCCTAATGATGTTTTGATATCTGGTGTAGCGATCGCACATGCGAAAATTTCATCACATGTGTCCGCAGGTGCGATTATGCTTACTTTATGCATATATATAATAAAAACATATTAAATATATAAATGATTCGCCTACCGAGTTGGATATAGGTGCCATCACAATCTAGGAGATTTTGGGTTGTGATAATCATAATTCCGATAATCCGTCAAGATTAGTAACAAGGCAAGTTTTGCCATTAAGTTGAATATCTCTATGATATGTGGAAAAATTATGACAATTCATCACGTTTTAGCCAGAAACGTCGATGATCATTATTATGAGACAAGTTTTGTTTTTGAATATGAAATGTTGATGATTCGTTAGAATTGTACTGCCAAACCATGCTTGTTCTTGCAATTTTTTAAGGAGTCACATTTTTGTTAAGGGAGTTACAAAATTTTAGAGAAATTAAGTTGAGTGTCGTTTAAGCATTCAGTTTGCCAATTTTTTACCCAACTATCCACTTCTTACCCCATTAACTCTTCAACGATTTAGTTTGGAAGTCTCCCGCGCTTTGTTTTTTTAGATCTATCTCTCCAATAACTTCTCCATCTCCTTCTATACTTTACCTAAGCCTCCACTCAACTAACTCATTTCCTTTCTCCCCAATTTCTCTTTCTCCGTTTCTCTCTCTTTCTTCGCTTATATACTTTTTCCCCTCTATTAGAACAATGCCCGATAAAATGAAGTTATAGTGGTATTACATAGTGCTGATAATTTAGAGGTTGGGAGAATCAATTTACCAAAAATAGATGGAGGAATTCTCTCACATGCAACTGGAATTAGTAAGGATAAACAGAAGGTAGACATATCGGTGACTATTTGGAGCAAGACGTCTCAATTACAACAGGGTCTCAATTCGATAAGCCAATGACCATGCCCAATGAAAGAGCACAGAGAAAATTAAATACGAACAACAAGAATTGAGGTAAAACTTATGCAACTCCATTTTTGGGTAGTAAAATGGCTGCTCGAAGAATGAATCTAAGTTTTGTGTTTCCACTAATTCAAGATGAGATTAAAGTGGTGCAACTGGATCTGGAAGATGGTAAAATGGAAAGTGTAAAGTGAAAGATGACAGTCATATTGTATATTGTGGGGATATACCATCAATTGGTGCCATGCAAAGATTTATTGCATCCCAATGGAATTTTACGGCTAAACTCAATAGTACTGTACAAATGGAGATATGGTGGTGTTTGAGAGGAATTTTTGAGTCCCCAAGTAAATACATTATTTTATGTAAGAATGTAATAATCTCCCTTGAGGAGTATTCTCATTAATTCACAATATATATAGTTGTACAAAGGTGGAACCCTAATACAGTAAGGATCCTAATTTACTATAAATATACAACAATCATAATTACATAATATACAGTGAATATTCGCTAATACACCCCACCAGTCGGAGCGGGAGGAGGCAGACGCTGAGACTTGATTTGAAGTCTAGGAATAACTGTCTAGAAAGCCTTTTTGTGAATATATATATATATGCATATTGATATGACGAAGACACATACAACACTTTGACATGACCGAGAGCAACCTTCTCACGAACAAAATGTATATCCATATCGATGTGTTTGGTTCGCTGATGTTGGACAAGATTGTGAGATAGATATATGACAGATATGTTATCACAGTAGACGATAGACGCCTTACGTAAGGGACACTAGAGCTCCAAAAGTAGACTTTGGAGCCAACATATCTCAACGACAACATTGGCAGAGCCTTTGTACTTTGCCTCGGCACTCGAGCGGGATAGCGTGGCTTGCCGCTTGGCATACCATGAAATGAGGTTATCCCCTAAGAACACACAATAGTCGGAGGTGGAGAGTCGCGTGTCCGGACACCCTGCCCAATCTGCATCAGTGTATGATAGTAGTCTGGTCGGTGTAGAGGGAAATGCAACCCATAGTCAATGGTGCCCTTGATGTATCAGATGATATGCTTAAGGGCAGTGAAGTGAGACTCCCTGGGGGCGTGTATAAATAAACACACATGCCGAACATCATAAGCAATATCAGGCCTGGTGAAAGTAAAATACTTAAGTGCACCTGCAAGGCTCATATAAAGAGTCAGATCGGAGACTGGAGCACCATCAACAACACTAAGCTTCGATTTAGAATCTACCGGAGTGGGCAAAGGGGCAGTGTCAGTAATTTGCTGGGCTTAGGTTTCCTGGTTCGCAAGTTCTGGTTGGTTGGACGTCGGTTTGGGGTTTTTGTTTTCCGGTGATAGTGGAGAATGTGTCCAGGTTGGGAGTGTGTTGGGTTGCGGTGGTGGTGTCAGGTTCTATAGGTGGGTCGACGTCGGTATTTGGCAGTGGATTCTGGTGGAGGAGTTGGTGACGGGTTACCAATTTGGGAGGGTAGGTGAGTGAACTGATAGCCGGGACCGAGACGGTGGTAGGGTGGTGTTTGTGTTGGCTCAGAAATTGGAATGACTGACCTAGAAGTGGGTGAGGCAGTAGCTGGTGACATGGGTTGGGATGACGATGTGCAGATGGTTTCAGAGACTGGGGAGATGAGGCAGCCTGGGCAGGCAGTGACAGAATAGTACAGTCACGGTAGAGAAGAAAACGGACGACGGGGGAGAGGTCTGACTCATCGAGAAACGTGTAATCCGTGTTTTGGAATTTTTGGATGTTCAAAAATGGAAAACATGTCTCATCAAAAGGTGACATGACGAGAGACAAGGATTTTACGAGTGGACAAGTCATAACACATATAACCCCTATGATTAGACGGAAAGGCAACGAAGACACACAACGTGGTACGTGGAGCTAATTTATGAGGGGTGGTGGAGGCAAGATTGGGGTAGCACAGGCAACCGAAAATTCTAAGATGGTCATAGGACGGAATCCGACGGTAGAGAATTTTGGTGGGGGTTTTGTTGTGAAGAGTGCTAGTGGGTAAAATATTGATGATGTATTCTACCATTTTAACAGCATAGACCCAGAAGGGAGGTGGGAGAGATACATGGAAAAGAATAGTACGAACCATGTTATTTATGGTACGAATTATTCGTTCAGCTTTACCGTTTTGAGGTGAAGTGTGAGTACATGAGAAACGGAAAACCATGCCATTAGTGGTGCAAAAATTGTGAAACGCCGAATTATTGAACTCACGACCGTTATCACATTGAAAAGATTTTAATAATCTCCCTTGAGGAGTATACTCATTAATTCACAATATATATAGTTTTACAAAGATGGAACCGTAATACAGTAAGGATCCTAATTTATCATAAATATACATCAATCATAATTACATAATATACGGTAAATATTGTGAGAATATTCACTAATAATTTATACAACATTTACATATAGTTATACAATGTTTGTACATTATTATATAAAACATGTACATTATTTATACGTTATATATAGTATATAAGAATGTATATGTAATATATAATAACGTATATGTAAAGTTATAAAGAAGTTGAACACACATTATCTATTGCAAATTAGACAAGAGTCGTATATATGCGTTATTTTTTCCTTTCTTTTTAAGGGAGTCAAAACTTAAAGCCTTTTGGCGGCAAACAGTTGGGTCGGGTCAAGCCTCTGCATAAATACCCCTCTCCCAGCGCAC
The DNA here is from genome assembly GCA_029783415.1 of Anisodus acutangulus. Lineage (NCBI taxonomy): Eukaryota > Viridiplantae > Streptophyta > Magnoliopsida > Solanales > Solanaceae > Anisodus > Anisodus acutangulus. The sequence goes on from CM056504.1 coordinate 13,962,854, forward strand.
AGTACAATATAGCAGAGCAGTCAGCATGGAAATTGAAGAGGCTATTAGTAGTGAAGTGGAAATGGAAGATGAACCCTCGGAGCCACCGAAGATTCAACGGCTGGAGGAATCTGTGGTGAACAGAATCGCGGCTGGCGAAGTCATCCAACGGCCAGTATCTGCCGTGAAAGAGCTCATTGAGAACAGCTTGGATGCTCATTCCACCTCTATTTCCCTTGTTGTTAAGGATGGTGGTCTTAAACTTATCCAAGTTTCCGACGATGGTCACGGCATCCGTGTACGCTTCTTTCACTAACCTTTTTCCACTCATATTATTTTCTTCAATTAGATTTTAATATTGGGAATTGCACATATAATTCCCTGTTTGGATGGTTGTTTCCCGTGGTTCATTAAGTTTATTTTAATAAACTTACCTGTTATTATACTGTATAGACAACAAATGATATATTCTATTCAAACATTGTATTCATTAATACAATACTATACAACAATACATTATGAAACCGCGGGTAACAACCATCCAAACAGAGCGTAAGTTGTAAAAAAATACATTTTAAAATGTTAATGAAATTGCAAGTATTTTGGGACACGGAAGTACTAATACTACTATCTTAAGTAATACTATACACTTTTATGCTAAGATAAACACTGACTCCTATGCTTCTCCACTGAAAGATTTTATTTTGATTTGTATATAGTATGAGGATTTGCCAATTCTATGCGAGAGGCATACGACGTCGAAACTGAGTAAATTTGAAGATTTGCAGTCTATTAGGTCGATGGGATTTAGAGGAGAAGCCTTGGCTAGCATGACCTATGTGGGTCATGTCACTGTCACCACCATTACCAATGGCCAGTTGCATGGATACAGGTCATATAATGTGTATAAGAGTAGTTGTTTTTCCATTGGAGAAAATGAAATAGCTCACTGGAATATATGCTGTATTGTGTTGGAGAATTACATCATGCATGATACACATTTTCATTTCCTACGCTTTCTCTTGGATTTATGTTTGTAGGTAGGCTGTGCTTTCAGTAATTACATTTTTCTATGTCAAAGTATTTTTTCCCGTAACGTTCTCTGACAGCAACTTCGTTCACTTAATATCATACTTCGTCTCAATGAATATTCACTTTAGATTGCTTAGTCCATCTCATTATTAATTCATTGTTAAAACAATTTGAATATAAGAATTTTTGTCAATAATTCTTGTTGTATAGGTTTACGACGTGTAATTAAATAAAATTAAATAAAAAAAAGGGCGCCTCGGAATTCTGAGAGTTATTCCTTAGCAGGCTTTGGTTGTTAGCTTTTTAGATTTCTTCATGTCAGTGGCGGATGTTGCTTATTAGCTACATGTTACCGAACCCACTATTGACAGCAGGGAACATGGATATCTATGTGAAAAGCCACTAAATAATTTATTCTGGACCCATAAATCAAAAGTACAATAAGTTCAGTGCTAAGAACTTCAAAGATTGAAATAAACAAGCCTATATTCTGCATCTGCGTTTGCTTCATGTCCATTTTTATCTAAATTGTCATTATATGATTTAGAGAAAAGTAAATTGGTCTTTTGCAATTTTGATTTTAATATATTTCCTTCCTCTTGGGATCTTCCAGGGCAACATATAGAGATGGTTTGATGGTGGATGAGCCAAAAGCTTGTGCGGCTGTAAAGGGTACCCAGATAATGGTATGAGTGCGACATCTTGTTTCCCTGGATTTATGCTCGTGTTTTACTCTTCATCTTTAAGTCCTCATATATAATTTGACGGTCACTGGGACTGTGGAAACATTGAAGGCAACTGAAGGCTTTTTTTTTATTTTTTTAAGTGGTATATAAGACCTATCTCGGAAACATTCCGGTTTCAACTTCGAGTAATAGTCTTTATTTTTCTATGAAAATGCTGAGTTCCACTAATTGAAGTGTCCTTATTGGGAAGTTCACCAATATTTTCTCTGTTCCTGTGTGAAGCTATAATAATTACTAAAAGAACTTTCGCTTGGTTGTTTTTCCCCCTCAGATTGAAAATTTATTTTATAACATGGCTGCACGAAGGAAAACCCTTCAGAATTCTGCGGATGACTATCCAAAAATAGTTGACCTTATTAGTAGGTTTGCAATTCATCACACACATGTGAGCTTCTCTTGTAGAAAGGTTAGTTGTTTGGCAATATTATGTTCCTTTATTGTTTTTAGCACTTACTCTCTCGTGTTCAAGCATATGTTCAGAAGTACATCACTTTAGAATTTCTTTGCACACAGCATGGAGCTGGTAGAGCAGATGTGCACACTCTCGCTACTTCTTCAAGGCTTGATGCAATTCGATCTGTTTATGGAGTGTCAGTTGCTCGAAATCTGATTAAAATCGAAGTTTCTGATACTGGTCCATCAAATTCAGTTTTTAAGATGGATGGTTTCATCTCCAACTCTAATTATATTGCGAAGAAGATAACAATGGTGCTTTTTATAAATGGTATGTTGTAGTATTGGTTTAAGAATGTAACATGTAGTCAAGCCGAGACTGAAGGGCTATTGATGTTAAGTCTGTTGCAGCCTTAATAAACACTGCTTGAATAAAACATATAATAAGAAAAAACATCTACATGTATAAAACATATAAAACGTCTACATGTATGAATTAGACGTTCTGATGGTTTCAACTAGTTTCCTAAAAGTAGAACTTTGTTCGCATCAATCAGTTCACTGTCTTGATTTGGCAATTGTTCCTTTTCTTTCTTTTCCAGATAGACTCGTTGATTGTGGTGCTTTGAAGAGGGCAATTGAAATAGTCTATACTGCAACATTGCCTAAAGCATCAAAACCTTTCATATACATGTCAATCATTTTGCCACCTGAGCATGTTGATGTGAATATACACCCAACAAAGAGAGAGGTATCGATGATTCTGTACTTAAAAACTTTCATGAATCTCTATCCTAACACGTGGTATTGTTGGCATTATTAAAACTGTACTTTTAAAAAGGAGAATTGAATATTGTTACTTGAGTGGATCTTCGGACACTTAACCTCCACTTACAAAAACTCTCTTTGTATGGCACCTCCAATCACTTTATCAGATACTTGTTGGATACTTAATGCTGTATATGGAAGACATTTCTGCATAGAGTGTGTAAACCTATGATGGTTTCACCATGAGATTGCTGATTTGTATTTATGGAAACAATGGCAAAAGTTTGACTTGTATCGGTCACGAACTCGATGAGTCTTCTCTCTCTTCTTGTGGATAGCTAGCGTGGGATTGCAGCCAATTTGTGCTAATAATTCATAGGTTATCTGTGGGCATTCTCTTCTTGCAACCCTCGTGTCCGTGGAACCTATAAATTAGCTTAGCCCCGCCCTCTTGCTAACATAAAGATTTCAATGTACATTTGCTTTGGTTTTTCATATCAAAATCTTTGTAATTACAAAAATATTATTAAAAACTTATGTGTAAGGTATAAATCAAAATTTAAAGGAAGATTTGTAGCATATTCTAAAAACATTTGTTTTGTTTTTGCCTCCATAGACATGTCTACCCCAAATTAATGCAATATCTTCCCCATAACAGTAATATGGAACTTTCTCTTGTTTTGATGGTTGTAGTTTAACGCAGTAATACACGACATGCAACCTGTAGGTTCATGATGTGTATGTATAAGTAAGATTTTGTATATTCTTGTGGTTATTCCAAAGTTAAAAGAGAAGTGCATCCCATTAATATTATCCTTTGTGTTGCTATTCTATTCTTAAATAGTCTAAATGTGAAATCCAAATCCAATGTATCGACAAAGTGTTCAAAATGCATGAATATTACCAACACAATCTTCCAAACTGAAGCTATATACTACAACAAAAGCCATTACCTTGAACCTGAGATTCAATACATACAATTTTTGCATGTCTTTTCCATTTTAAGGGAATGATACCCATGCTGCAAAACGAAGAATGAATTGCTTCCATATTTGGCAATTTCATTAGGGCCATTTTCCTCATTCTGCCTCTTTTTTCTATTGCACTAACTTTAGATCTTCAGTTGTTCCTTACTGTTTTCATGATCAAAATTTGTAACTTGATGGAAGAACTCATATTTCAAGTAATCTCTACTTGGTTCATCTACATTCACAAAGCAAACTCAAACAACGACAACATACCCAGTGTGATCCCACAAGCAAGGTTTTGGAGGGTAGGATGTACGCTGACCTTACCCTTATCTTGGTGAGGTAGAGAAGCTATTCCCGGTAAACCCTCGACTCAAAAGAAAAATAATTAATGCAAAATTGAAATAAAAGAGACAGCAATATAGCAAGATACAAAACAAATGTGGCAACAAATAGTAATACACACCTAGGAATAAGAAACTGTGTGATAACTGGGTACTACTACTAAAAGGAAAGGAGGAGAGGAGACTAGCCCCCTTCTCTCCCACGCAGAGTGCGACAACACTTAGCTACCTACTCACCTTCTATCATAATCCTCGACCTCCATATCTTCCTATTTAAGGTCATGTCCCCAGTCAGCTGAAACTGTGCTATGTCTTATCTAATCACCTCCCCCAGCTCTTCTTCGGCCTACCTCTACTTGTCCTAACTCCTGCTACAACCAACCTCTCGCACCTCCATACTGGCGCATCCTCGCACCTTCTCTTCACATGCCCGAACCATGTTAGCTTCGCTTCCATCATCTTGTCTGCCACTGATGCCACTCCCACCTTGTCCCGTATAACTTTATTCTTAATCATATCTCTCCGAGTATGCCCACACATCCATCTAAGCATCCTCATCTCTGCTACCTTCATCCTCTGAACGTGGGCATTCTTGACTGGCCAACAGTCTGCCCCATACAACAATGTTGGTCTAACCACCACTTTGTAGAACTTAACTTTATGCCTTGGCGACATATTCTTACCGCACAGTACCCCGGAGGCCAAGCCTTTATTTCATCACCCCGCTCCAATACGATATCCGACATCATCGTCAATCTCCCTGTCTCCTTGTATTACATACCCAAGATACTTGAAGCTTACTCTCTTGGTATTACTTGTTCCTCTATCTTCACTTCCTCCTCCGCCTCATACTATACGTCACTGAATTTGAACTCCAGATATTCTGTTTTAGTCCTTCTTAACCCGAAACCTTTAGACTCTACGGCCTTTCTCCAAACTTCAAGCCTATCATTAACTCCACTGCGTCTCGTCGATCAAAACTATGGAGTTAATGATAGGCTGGAAGTTTGGAGAAAGGCCCTAGAGTCTAAAGGTTTTAGGTTAAGTAGGACTAAAACAGAGTAGCTGGAGTGCAAATTCAGTGGCGTATCGCATCCGGCGGTGGTGGAAGTAAAGATAAGGAACAAGTCAGAAAGCAAACTTCCGGGAAAAATGTTGTAACCTCCATTTCTAGGCCCAAGGTATAATATACCTGTGGGTTGGGGTCGAGATAAACTTTTTATGTGTCTTTTCATTTTTTTAATTCTAACTACTCTCTACTTGTTTCTTGCAGAAAAGGCAAAGTCAGAATACTTCAGAATTAGAAAGGATAAAATGGTCAGACTAATATTGTATTATTTGGCTTGAGATGAGTTTAAATGAAGTAACATGGTCAGTAGTGAGGATTCATATAGCCGACCCCAGCTTGTTCAAGATTGAGGCGTAATTGTTATTGTTGTAGAAAGTTTAAAACATAGAAACGCCTAATGGTCACGCCAGCATGAAAAATCACAGCGAAGGTCCAAGAAATAAACTCACTTGTAGAAGATATGATCATAAGGAAACAACATTGATTTGGTCAGCAAGTTTAAGTTGTAAAATAAAATAGACAAAAACACTATAAGAGCCCAAAGAATTTGAACTAAAATAAAAAGAAGAGAAAAGCAGAACCTATGGAAAACACAGAAAATTTCCTGACAAAGAATGATGATATCAGATAGGGTATGAGTTCAAGTCCGGTCAGGTGGAGACAAAGAGCTCAGCTTTTGGTTCCTTTATGAGAACTTGCTTGTCTCAATTTCTTTCTTTGATGAAATCAACTTCTGTTTGGATTTGTAAAATTACTACCACGTATATCTTTGTTCTGTGTTAAAATCATCATCAATGCCTTGTGATTCCTCACTAAATTTTACGAATATTTAGTGTATCGCAAGCATTCATGGTATATTGCTGTCCAAGAATTTATTGCATTTGGTTGTTATAATATGGTTCAGCTATCAACATAACTCTTCGTATTTCCTTTTGGAATATGGAAAAAATAAATATTCCATGAATTTACTCTAGTTAGAAATACAAAGAACCAAATACATTGAATATTATATTTGATATATTTAACATACATATTGTGGTTGATTCATTGTACAATATCAAATCTGATATTATTTACTTAAATATATCTTTACATTTTTGTAAAATATTATAATATTAGTGTTTGATTTAAGGGTAGAAAAGTGGTTGCCTTTTGACGTGCATTTTGGCAATTCAACTTTGGACTTGGGGGCTTCCCACTTTTATATTTAATATGAGAGTAATAGATAGATAATAGATAGATTAGCATTTTTTTGAGAAGGGTAACAGAATAGAATTAGCTTTGTAAGAGAGAATTCGATTATTGTTTAATGGTTCAATTCTTGAAAATGTACTAGAGGTTCATATAGAATCATTTATGGATATGCAGGTAAGCCTTTTGAATCAAGAGTTCGTCATTGAGAAGATCCAGTATGTAGTAGAGTCAAAATTGAGAAGCTCCAATGAGTCAAGGACTTTCCAGGAACAGGTAAGGACCACCTACCTGACAGTTGCTTAAAGATATGTAAACATGTCATATTTATACACATAAAAAGCAGCAGTTCTCAACAATTTGGCTCCATCTTTTTTGTTATTTCGACTTATATTTACTATATGCAACTTTTGAAATACACGTAGAATAGGACACAAATTTATAATTTCAAGATTACATGTGTAACATTCTCCATCTTATTATTGGACTACATATATTTATCTCCTTGAATGCTCACATGTTTTTTAGGTTTAAAGTTTTTATGCTTGAGTTCTTATTTTTAGAAAAATGTTTACGTGATAATGGACAACTCTTTTCTAATAATCGTTTTACATTTATCTTTTTGTCATGGATGGTTAAACTTTCATATCAAGATTACTTGTCTTGCACTAGCGTGAGCAATTAGTAACCCCAACAGTTTAGAGTTTGCAGTACTAGAATACCGGAGGGTTTCTTTATTTAGCATTTTAGCATGTTGATTTGACTAATATACTTGTAGTTGACTCATATTCACTACCTTAAAATAAATAGGTAGAATTTAGCATATAATGCATCTTGTTTGAATTGTTTGATTCAGATCTGTTTTTGCCTTTAAGCATTTTAAACCTGCTTTTGGATTTCAATACTGTTTGTCGTGTTCCCCGAAAGCATGAAACTTCGTCTGTTCATGCTAGGATAGTGCTCTTGGTCGGTTGTTTCAAGTTGCAAGGAACTAAATGAGTAGGAGAATCAGTTGTTAACTTAATACTGATCTTCATCAGATCATAGATTACACCAACCGCGATACTCTATGATATTTTCCCTCTAGCGCATCTCAGGTGAACATGCCAAGTTGCACAGTTTGAATTGCAATAGAATTGGTTGCTTTTCTGGGGCCTCTAAAAGTTATAACATTGTAAAGCAGAACACTGAAAACTTCATTCTGTGTGTGAGAAACATCAGCTCCACAAGATCTGTGCGTACAGGAGCATGTGAGATGCATTATCAGGGATTTCCAAGAAACTAGTTTTTGGTGGTATTATCTACTGGCCCTACCACACCCTTAAGTCAGTGCTAATACAAAAGATAGGAAACTTGATTTGGGTAGATTTTGTCTGAAAGCTGAGCCTCATTCTGATTCCCAGGGAGATCAAGTTCGAGATTAGAGACTCCATTTTTTGATTCCTATTTGATCGAAAATTCTATAGTCTGGCAAAAAGAGGATAAGCTCCCTTGCAAGCTCGGTTTAACTGGTCAATCCAATGGACTTGGCAAAGGGTTATAGTTAAAAGGGCAGGGCATGCAGAGACTACATGGGTCCTTATACAAAATTTCAAATTTTGAATTTTCATTGGATGGGCCTGTAATAGATAAGGTATGGAGAATAACTTGTAGTATCATTCCAAGAGGTAGTGTGGAATAGAGAAAGCAAGGCCTTCAATCTGGTAATGTGCGAAATGGTCTCTACCGATAAAAAGACGGGGGCATGAGTATCAAGGATTTTACGAGTATAAGTTTGCAACACAAATTGCTTTGAAGATTAACAGGGAGGAGGGGCTTTATGGAGGGATGCGATGTTACTAAATATGGACTTTTCAATCTTTGGATCACTAAACAATCACTTCCTCCTCACACTTATGGTCTGGAGACACATGATTGCCAATTTGGTTTCTTTCAACCAGAGATCTCAATAGTAATTGGAGATGGCAGGAAAGTAGGGTTCTGGCTTGATACCTAGTCTGGACAGTCAACACTAATGGATCTGTACCCAAACTTATTCAATCTGGCACAAAATTCTGATGCGCTGAGATTATTAGACTAATCAAGGCTGGAATTTCATATTCAGGTGCAACATCAATGACCTGGGAAGTGGACAGCTTATGTTCACTATTAATTCTCCTTCACAAGACCCCTCCCCTTCTTCCCCGAATGATTCTCGATGGTTGAAGTTTGACACTAAAGGAAGGTTTACTGTCAAATCATGCTACGCAGCAGAGTCCCAATGTTGCTGAAATTTTCCCTGGAAATGCATTTGGAGAAACAAGCACCACTGAAAGTTGAGTGTTTTATTGGTGACAAAAGAAACCCGTCTTATGCACGAGAACCTTCAGAAAAGGGAATCAATATGTGCAGTAGATGCTGCCTCTGCCTGAAGCAAATCGAAGAAGTCAATCGCCTATTTCATCATTGTTCTTTCACCTCACAAATCTGGAGTTTCTGTCCTAACATAATACTGGGAGTTACTTGGACTATGTCGAAAAATGAATTACTATAATGCTGGCACTTAAAAAGGTTTAGGAAAGACAAAGGGGAATTAGTGAAATCCGGTCTACTTATGCCTAAGGACTTGGAACACCCTTCCATCAGTAATATGGTGGAGTTTTTGGAGAGAAAGGAATGCAACAATTTTTGAAAGCAAATCTGATGTATACTTAGCATTAAGGACAAATGTATACATCTTTTTTTTTTCCGACATGGCTATTGAAAAATAGATACCATGGTTGACTTTTTAAGTTCATTACAGTATCTGTAATGAACCTCCCTTGTAAATATTTTACAGCACTTGCTGCTGCATATTGATGAATTACATGTACCAATCAAAAAAAGAAGAGGATGATGATTGGAGATATACTTTGCCAAAACATCTATGTAACAATCAGGAAGTTATTGAACTTGTTGTTTTGATTCTGCTTCCCTAATGTTGTCATTTCCAAATCCGAATGTGCATATTTTCAGTCCTTTAGGTGCTTTGCCAAATGTACTTCTTCCTTCTGCAGTCTTAAGTGCAGATCCATAAGATTAGGATATGACAATCCCACTGTATTGGTGAAATTTGAGTTTTAGCCAAAATGAAGCTGTATGTTTGACCTGAACTTTTGTCCTGGAGTGTTCACTGGAGTTATCATGCTTCCTCGCCAGCCCACTGATATGCTATCTAGCTTGTTTACTATTCTTAATTATCCACCATATTTCATATGTGAGACAGGCCATGGAATTTTCTTCATCCAGTCCAATAGCCACAATAAAAAATTCCACTAAAGATCCGTCTCCTTCTGGTACGTCGCTTACAATTACTGACTTTCCCTTGCTTGAAATAAACTGTAACTTATCTAATTCTTTTGGAATATGATAACTTGCAGATTCTGTCTCTTTAATATCCATTATGTTTCTTTTTTATTAAGGGATAAAGTCGCAAAAAGTGCCACATAAAATGGTACGAACAGATACTTTGGACCCTTCTGGAAGGTTGCACGCATACATGCAAATGAAGCCTCCTAGTAATTCAGAAAGAGGTTCTTGCTTGAGCTCTGTGAGGTGGTTCTCATCTTTCCCTGTACATGATTTCCAATTGTTAAATGATTTTAAATTTCCATAATATGACAGGCGTCTGTCCTTCAATTTATGTTAGAATATTGGTATGTAAATATTATGCATCATGCATTTGCAACAACAATATATCTAGTGAAATCCCACAAAATGGGGTTTGGGGAGGGTAGTGGGTATGCAAATCTTACGCCTACCTTGGGAGGTAGAGAGGTTGTTTTCGTAGACCCTCGGCACAAGGACAAACAATTCAAAGCAGTATAAAAAGCCACGGCAAAAGACTATTAAAAGCATGATAAAGTTGTCTGTAAAAAAACAAAAAAAACAACAGATAGTATCAGAAATCGAAGTACAAGAAACAACAAATAATAGCCGAAATCGAAGGACAAAAAACTACAAGGGTAATACTACGACTACTAGTATAAAAGGATAAGTAGGACAACACTCAACTACATACTAACCTTCTACCTTAATCCGTGTCCTCCATAACTTCCTATCTAAGGTCATGTCCTCGATAAGCTGGACCTGCGCCATGTCCCGTCTAATCTAATTATGGCTAGGGTATATTTTCATTGGTAAAAAGCAACATCTGATTAGAACATTACAATATATATCCCTTGTTATCCCTAGATGATTCACCACCATGGCCCTCAATGGATAAGGTTAGTACAATACTATAACAAAATTCTTGCAGGGACGAGATAGGGGCCTCTAGGTTAATTACTAGGTCTAATGTTTAAATAAGGTAAATTATAATTTATAACATAAAGGACTAAACTATAACTCTCAACAATTGGTCTTATTAACGGTTAGGTACCACTACGCAAGCCCAGTGTACAACTCGACGAAGAACCTGCTCTTTCTTCAGTTGCAGCTTCAATCTTGATCTGCATCATTTCCCCTCCCTTAAAACCTTCCTTGTCCCAAGAAAGAATATTGAAGACCTGATTTTAATCACGTGATTACCTTCCCAAGTAGCTTGTTCTTTAGGCATTTCCTTCCACTGTATGAGAAGCTGAGAAACTACCTAATTCCCCCTTTTTATCATCCTCCTCTCTAATACAGCCTGGGGCTCCACACAATATGGACTTGCGAGGTCAACCACCGGAGAGAGTGATTTCATGACATAGCTTCAATTGACGAAGTTATATGCGACAAGGTGGGAGTGGCATTAGTGGCGGACAAGATGAGGGAAGCGAGGTTGAGATGGTTCGAGCATGTGAAGAGGAGGTGTGAGGATGCGCTAGTAAGGAGGTGTGAGAGGTTGACTGTAGCAGGGGTTTGAGAGGTAGAGGTAGGCCATAGAAGAACTGGGGGAGGTGATTAGGCAGGACATGACACAAACATCTGACAGAGGACATGACCTTAGATAGGAAGACATGGAGGTCGAGGATTAGGTAGAATGTTACTAGGTAGCTGAGTGTTGTCGCACCCTATGTGGGAGGGGGTGGGTAGCCTCCTCTTATCTTTCCCTTTTAGTAGTAGTATTCAATTATCGCGTAGTCTCTTATGCTTCGGTGTGTTTACTATCTTTTGCTGCATTTATTTTTTATCTTGCTATTTTGATGTCTCCTTTCTTATAATCCTGCGTCGGTTACTTTTCTTTTGAGCTGAGGGTCTTTCGGAAACAACCTCTCTACCCCGTAAAGGTCGGGGTAAGGTTTGCGTACATCCTACCCTCCCTAGACCCCATTCGTCGGATTACTCCGGGTATGTCGTCGTTGTAGCTTCAATTGAGAGACATGGAATGTGGTGTGGATTGCAATTTGAGGGGGGATAGTAGTTTTGTATGCCACTGGTCCAACCTTTTGAATTATCTGATAAGGGCCATAGAACTTGGCTACCAACTTAAGGAAAGTCTGATTGGATAAAACCCTATCTCCTAGTTGCAATTGTCTGTCACTCCTGCTCTTGTTGGCCAGTGATTGCATTTGCATTCTTTGTTGAGCCCCATGTAGATGAAACCTGAGAAGTTGGGATTTGAATTCCATTGCAATCATGCTCCTGTCCACTTCTTCATCATCAGCTTCTCCAGCCATATAAGGGAAATGGACTGGTGGAGGTTGACCATACAAGGCTTCATAGGTTGTAGTCTGTATAGTAGAATAGAAAGTGGTATTATACCATCATTCTGCTAGGGGAAGGTATAAGGACCAGTCAGATTGACTATCCTAACAGTAACACCTCAGATATGTTTCCAAGGTTCTATTCAAACTTCAGTTTCTCCATCAAATTGTGGGTGGTAGGCTGTGGAGTGCTTAATGTAACTCCATGTACTGAAGAGAGTTCTTGCCAGAACTTGCTGAGAAAGACAGGTCCTTGTATCTAACAATGCTTTCAGCAAGAACGAGAAGAAGAAGACACAAAAAGAATTCAAGAAAGCTAGAACTTGAACAAGAAATCACCAGATTAAAATGAAAGAAACGTGCAACCCTCAATTGTAATAGAAAAAAACAAGAAAATAACCAAAACAACACAAAAGAAACGAATTTAGAATCCAAACGAACAAGTTTGGAATGAAAGAACTTCAAGAAACAAACAAAACATGGAAATAAGTGATCAAGACCCTGATTTGAGTAGCTATTGGAAATAATGTGCATATAATCACAAAACTTCCAATAAAATACCAAAAGAGAACCAAAGATATCAATAAACAAGATGGAATCCAGATTACCTCAAGGAAGATAAATCACTTAAATGGAAAATCGGTAGAGTTCTTTAAAGAGCCAATGGGGTTTCTTAAGTCTCACCACGGAGAACGTTTTTAATCATTCAGAAACATCATAATCTACTGTCCCTCACGTTCTAGAGGCTACTTGTAACTTAGGACCCTAGGCCTTTATAAATTAGGCCCACATGCCTAAACTAGTGAAATCAGCCAACAAAAATTAAAATAACTTAAGTGGCATGTGACAAACATGTGCCACTTATTAACCAAGTCTAATAAAATAAAACTAAATATAGAAACACCCAAATATGCTATCTTGGTCGGGCTGGCCATGCAACTTGTGAAGGGGCTTTTCCAAGCTGTTAAATGTTGTTTCTTGTCTTCCTCCCTTCCAACTCCACAAGTTGGACTTCAAATATGTTGAATAGGTTGTGAAGTCCTCTAAAGCCTTCAACTCATCGTACAATGTTTTTTTTTATCTTCACTTCGAGGCGTTGGAGCTTCTCTTAAAGTTTTCTTGTTTGTGACCTTGTCATTAGTCTTCTAGGAGCTTCAAGGATTGGTCCTTGGTTTCAAGTGTTGATTGGCTTCCTTGGATGCTACCACTCGAAGTGCTCGCTCTCTTGATAGTAGACAATATGAAAGGACACCATGTAAATGATAATTGTTTAGGGAGGTCTGGTGATATAATCATGTATCATCCTTATTGTTTTTCACTATATGGTGGCACCATTGTGGAAGAAGCTCAAGTGGATACTTCTTGTTTACTGCCTTTGCCAAAACTATTATACCGTGAAGGTTCCTGGCTGGAGGTATACATGTTCTAAAACTTGAAGGAGGATTATGTGGTTTGTAGATCTTGTTGGCTTGCTTTGGTTTCCTTCAACTAATAGTTCATTGGAAGTAAGCTATATTGAGTAAAGTAAATAGGCATCACATTACCATACAAACATGAGATTTCAATTAAGCTGTACATACCATAACTACTCGAACGTGAAGTTGATAGTTTAGTTATACATGCTGCCAACATACTTTTTCATGCAAAGAACAATGTTGCAGGTCTTCTATCAGACAAAGGAGGAATCCTAGTGAAACTGCAGACCTCACTAGCATCCAGGAGCTTGTTAATGAGATTGATAATAATTGTCACCCTGGTATGTGTTGATGGACTACCAAAATTTTAGTTGATAGGAAAACAAAGTAGCCTTTTACTCCTACTAATCTTGAGTTATTAATCTTTATAGGTCTATTGGATGTTGTTAGGCATTGCACATATACTGGGATGGCGGATGAGATTTTTGCTTTGCTTCAACACAACACACACCTTTATCTTGTTAATGTGATTAACTTGAGGTAATTTATCACTTTAGCTTTCTGTAGGATATCAGTATCCTAAGAAAGATCAAAGAAGTTTTTGGTTGCATCTCTACAACTCTATCTTCATTGGTTGGATTATGAGAAAATGAATGTGATGAGGCCTTTTTATGCAGCTAGAATAGAAGCTCAGCAATTTGCATAATCTTGGTGCCATTAAGTAACATACTAAAGAAATGTAGCTGCACAGTAGACTTAGCTAACCAAATGTTCTTTCTTTTTCTATACATCCTTGTGGGTATAAGCTAGCTTGGAAGAAATATTTTGTGTGATGCACTTTGACTAGGCAACAAGTTTTAAAAAGAAAGATTTTTGAAACTTGTGGTCTAAAACAATCTATAGATATTTTTCCGACTATAAATTAACTTATTAAGGGTGAAATGAGAAAGTTAAAGTTAAATTGTTTCTAAGTATTGAAAGGTATCATTCTTTTTTAGGACGGATTAAAAAGAAAAGTGCATCACATAAATTGGGACATAGGGTGTACATTTTATAGGAATTGTTGCCAAGGAGAGGAGAAAACATCCTAATATTCTTGTTAAGTGAGCACGGAAAAAAATATTGAATTGTGTAAACTACATTATTACGCTGAGCCCTATTTATCGACTATACACTACAATCCTTTTTTATGTAGGACACTATATACAATCCTTTTGTAATACTCCCCTTCAAGTTGGTGCATATAAGTCTTATGTACCGAACTTGTTATAGATGTAACTAATACGAGGACCAGTGAGTGACTTGGTGAAAATATTTGCGAGCTGATCATGTGATTATACAAATTTTGTAACAATATCTCTTAAGAGTATCTTTTCTCTTATAAAGTTTTACTCAATCTCAATGCGCTTAGTCCTTTCATGAATTGCCGGATCTAATGGAATATGAAGGACCGTTTCATTATCACAAACAAGTTCCATCTGATTGATTTCTCCAAACTTTAATTCTCTGAGCAATTGTTTGATCCAAACTAACTCACAAGTTGCTACAACCATCGTTCAATATTCTGCTTCTACACTAGATCGAGCAAACACATTTTGTTTCTTACTCTTCCAGGACACCAAATTATCTCCTACTAAAACACAATATCCAGATAAAACGTCTATCATCAGGTGATCTTGCCCAATCAACATTTGTATATCTAACGATCTGCTCATGGTCTCGATCCTTGAAGAGTAGTCCTTTGCCTGGAGTTGGTTTTATATATTGCAGAATGCAGACAATTGCATCCAGTGACTATCACAGGGATCAACTGACTTATAACACTCATAGAAAAAAAAATGTTAAGTCTAATTAATATGAAATAATTCAACTTACCAACCAACAACCTATATCTTCCAGGATCACCGAGTGACTCCTCTTGTCCTAGTAGGAGCTTAGCATTCAGATCCATAGGAGTGTCACTCGTCATTCTTGTCTCCTTAAGAACATCTAAGGCATACTTTCGTTGTGAAATAACAGTACTTGATCTGGACTAAGCAACCTCAAAACCTAGAAAATACTTTAGTCTATCGAGGTCTTTATTCCGGTAATGTTGAAAGAGATGTTGCTTTAAATTAGTGATATCATCATGATCATTGCCGATGATAGCGATATTGTCAACATAAACCACCAAATAAGTACAAGATTTGAGGTAGAATGTCGATAAAACATAGTGACCATCTTCACTACGAGTCATGCTAAACTCCTGAATTACTATGCTAAACTTTCCAAACTAGGCTCAAGGAGACAATTTTAGACCATAGAGTGACCAGTGCAATCGACATACAAGGCTAGTAGACCCCCTCCCCCCGGAGCAACAAAACTCGATGGTTGCTCCATATGAACTGCATCCGTAAGGTCACCGTCGAGAAAAATATTGTTAATGTCCTGATAAAGGCCAATGACTGACAATAACCATGGATAGAAAAAAGACGGAGAGATGCTATTTTGGCCACATGAGAGGAAATATCACTGTAATTAAGTCCAAATATCTGACTGTACCCTTTGGGAACAAGGCAAGCCTCAAGCCGATCAACTTGGCCGTTTGGACCAACTTTGACTGCATAAACCTAACCACAACCAACAATAGATTTTATCTCAAGAAACAGGAACAAGCTTCCAAGTACCACTCGCATGTAAAACAGACATCTCATCAATCATAACATGTCACCATTCTGGATGAGAAAGTCATTTTTGTAGATTTAGGGATGAAAACAAAAGACAAAGATGATACAAAGGCATATTGGAGTGATGATAGACGATATCAGTTGGCTAGGAGGAGACTAAGTCCATATCATCTGGTCCTGATGTTGGATGTGGACGATGATGATAGATTCGGAGTGACTAGGAGGAGACAAGTCTGCAGTAGGGTCAGGGTCCGACTCAGGACGTGAATCATCTGGGCCTGATGCCGGACGTGGATGATGATTATATATCAAGAGTGGTGGCACTATGACTGGAGATGTAGAAGTAACCGTAGATTTCTCAAAAGTCGATATAGATAAGACCTTCGAGATATCAAGATGATAAGATGTAAAGTAAGATCAAGACTAAAAAATGTGACATCGGCTGACATAAGGTACTGACGAAGATCAATGAGTAGCAACGATACCCTTTTTTGATCCGAAAATAACAAAGAAAGACACATTAGAGAGCCGGAGGGGCTAAGTTTTCTCTTCCAAGGGCTAAGTTATGAACAAACAATGTGCTTTCAAAGACACGAGGATGAAGAGAGTATAGAAGTGACCAAGGAAACAATACTGAATAAGGAATGTGATTTTAAATAAAAAATGTGAGTATTCGATTAATTAATAGCAAGTTGTGAGAATTACAATGCTCTAAAAGCGCAGCGGAACCTGGGAATTGGGATTGAATGAGAAGAGCGAGAGTGTTCTTAATGAGGTGTCTATTCTTCCTCTCGACTACCCCATTCTGCTGAGGGGTGTAGGAACACGATGTCTGATGAATAATCTAATTGTGAGTCATAAACTGCTAAAATTAGAAGGATAAGTATTCAAAGACATTATCACTACGAATAGAAACACCAAATTGATTTTGTATTTTAGCACAAAAACTCTTGAATATAGAAAAAAACATTGAACGATCTTTCATTCAGAAAATGCAAGTACATCTTGAATGATTATCAATGAAACAACAACATATCCAGTGTAATCCCACAAGTGGGGTTTGGAAATGGTAGAGTGTACATAAGCCTTACCCCTGTCTCGTGGAGGTAGAGAGGTTGTTTCTGAAAGACCCTTGGCTCAACTGTAACAAATCAAAGTAGTTATGAAAAATGAAATACGATATTGAAGAAAATATGACAACTATTAAGGAAAGCAATATAGAGCATTCAAAAAAGAGAACAGTAACAACAACGAAATAGTGTGATAACCGAAACACACTAAACAATAGATGGTGGTAAATATCAAGAACTACATGAATATAGCTAATACTACGACAAACACAATGCTCTACCATCAAGCCTAATCTCGTCGAAAAGTGAGACAACGCTCAACTACCTACTAGCCTTCTATCCTAATCTGCGACCTCCATATCCTTCTATCTAAGGTCATATCTTCGGTTAGCTGACGCTGCGCAATGTCCTGTCTAATTATCTCTCCCTAATACTTCTTTGACCTACCTTACCTCTCGTCATACCCTCTCCAACCTTGTCCCGGATATCCTCATTTCTAATTTTATCTCTCCTAGTATGCGCACACATCTATCTCACCATCCTCATTTCCCCAATTTGCATATTTTGAACATGAGAGTTCTTGACTGCCCACACTCCGCCCCACACTCAAAGTCGGTCTAACCTCCAATCTATAGAATTTACCTTTTAAGTTTTGGTGGTATCTTTTTATCGCACAAAACTCCGGGGTTAGCTTCCATTTCATCCACCCTGCACCAATACGATATGTTAACACTTTCTCTCTTGGGGATGACCTTTGTATCAAGCCTCACTTCCACGCCTGCCTCAATGAAACTAACAAAATAATGAAATTCTAAGATTAAACCGGCTCTACTAGGACCCTAAATAATGGAATGAACTAATGAAAAATAAACTCTACACAACTCTCAGCATTATGTGGAAAAGTAGTGCGGATGTGTTTCCCAAGTTAACATTACACACAATCTAATGTGGATAGACTAGACAAACTAGACACCATTTTCTGTAGCTTGAATAAACTCGGATATCTCAAATGTCTGTTAAGTTTGGAGGATCTCTAACGGGACATGATGTGGAGGAATTAAGAGAGGTAAGCTAGTAGGGCCTTGAGATTCATACCCTGCGCCAATCGTCTGTTCGTACAATGGTTATGCATAATAAAAGAATCATAAAAAATATTATGTCACAATTAGGGCACGAGTGCAACGATTGACAGATGCAAGATTAAAAGGACAATCAGGGACACAAAAAACATAGTTTAGAGTGACAAGACAAGGGATTAGGTTGTTCAACTCCTTTTGCTTTTGTTTGGACCCATTGGCTAAAGTAACAACTGAAAGAGATGGTGAATAAACAATATTTGACAAAACTTATTTGTTACTAGAAATATGATTAGAAGTGCCCGAGTCCACGACCAGTGGTCCAAGGGTATTAGACTGTGAGACACAAACAAAAGAATTACCAGCAACATAAGTGTCAGGTTAAGCAACTGAAGCTACTTGTGGAGATGTCTGCATACTTGCTCAATATTAAAGGAACTAATTATAGTTTCCTTTAGATAAAGAAAACCCTGATTACTTGTATTGTCAATTTGAGCAACATGAGCATTCTTAGCAATCGACCTTGCAGAGAATAACATACTTCACGAGTGTGTCCAAGCCGATTATAATAATTACACTTAGGTTGAGATCTTCCAAAACAACTTCCTCCTTGTTGATTCTCCATAGACTTGGATGTTTGAAGTTCTGTTATCTTAGATGCGAGATCAGAGGAGTCAATGGTTGGTGACGAGACCACTATGTGTCTAGGAGGTGCGACAAGACGAAGTAATCGAAAGAATAGTTCATCAACGGTAGGAACTGTAGTACTAGGCAAAATCTGATACACGCACCGAAAGGTCTGTAGGAAGTGCAACAAGTGTAAGAACTAGAAACATCGTCTGCCGTTGCTCCTATTCTTTTTCAACACTCAGAGTGACTGGCATCCTCTCAAATTCCTCCATGACTGCATGTACCTGTCTCAAGTAAGTAGATATATCCAATTCTTGTTTCTTTAAGTTTGTCATCGGAAATATCACATCTTAAAAATGAGAGATGTCCCTAGTGTATAAAGCGCGAGCCTTTCCCAAACTGAATAACATAGCTAGAATGGATGAAACAAGGGCATCAACTTGGAATCAATAGGTCGCCACAAGAGACTACATAATTGAGCGTCAACTTTCTCCCACTGTGTTCGGGTCTTTTCGTCTACCTCACTAGCTTTTTCCGTTAAGTGATCTTGAACACCTTGACCCTTCCACCAAACTCAACCGAGGAAGTCTAAGCTAAGTAGTTTGAACTCATTAACGATTCTGAACTAATCGTAGGAACTTCCAATTCCCGTATTTTCGGAACAAAAAATATATCACAAAGACATGGTTGGATTGAAGAGATTCCTAACCAAAGTTTAGCAAATACCCACAGATACTATCAGATCTGCCTGAAAACGTTGTCGAGAAAGGGTTTAACAAGCTGCTGGTTGTCTTGAAGGTCAGTAAAGGTCGTCGGAAAACTGATTGGAGTGGTCAGATTAGGGTTCCGGCAGTCGGAATCTTCAGAAAAATTACGCAGATGCCTCAGAATTCTCGTAAAACCCACGGAAAAAGGATCTGCTTCGGAAGTTGGCCGGAAAAGGTCTCACTCGCTCTGTGCGTGTATCAAACGCATCGTCGTAGACACAGGTTCTGCCGATGCATGACAACAATTCTGACGGAGTTGGTTTTCTGAGGTTTTGTCGCCAGAGTTTTCTCTACCTTGTGGTGGTTTCAGATTTCGCAGAACACCCACGGGAGAGAGTGACACAAAACAGCCCTAGCCGTCGTCGAGGAGTGAAGCACGACAACTATCTGATTGAGTTTTCTTTCCCGGATATTTCTCGCCAAAGCTCTGATACTATGTGAGAAATAAAAACACGGGAAAAATATTATTGAATTGCGTAAACTACATCATTACTCTGAGCCCTATTTATAGACTATGCACTATAATCCTTTTTCATGTAGGATATTATATACAATCTTATTCTAACAACTTTTAAAAATAAAAAAAATCCTAGTATTCTAAAAGATTGAAGGAGGCTGATAGAAGCCTGTATAAGGGAGGGAAGCAAGCTTAACTAGGCGAACTTTACGTGTTAGAACCTTGCCGCAGTAAAAAACCTAGTATTTAAGTGGAGAAGGGTAGAGGCCCTGACCTATTATCTTCTGAATTTCGAAGTTTTTTCGATTATTAAAAAAAGAAAAAAGAAATAACAGAAAAAGAATACCTGCTAGAGCACTTGGCAGTGGATATACCCATATGTCTACAGCTTGCATCTCCTAGCTTTACTTTCTGCCTTCTCTGATGCTGTGTAATTTTGTCATGGCTCTTTTAATTCCTTAATTTTTCCTTTGGTGATAGTTTCCTTCATAACTCGGTTAACAATTTATTTGATGATCTTCCCTCCTTTTGGAGCTACAACAGTAAAGAGCTTATGTATCAGCAAGTTTTACGTCGGTTTGCCCATTTCAATGCAATTCAACTGAGAGAACCAGCATCATTACCTGAGTTAATAATGCTTGCTCTGAAAGAAGAGGGTACAGATCGAGAAGGCAATGAAAGCACTGAGATAAGAGGAAAGATTGCTGAGGTATTTCACCTAAACTTCGTTGTAGATTTCATCTCAACTCAACTGTAGCTGCACGAAAGTAATTTAATTGTATGTCTTGTCCTTGTCTGCTCACTGAAAGAAATTGTTCCTTTTTGTCTATTCAATTCAGGTAATTCTGTCACCTAATCATCATTATTCCCTTCCTAATCATCATTGGCTTTATTTATCTATTACTTCAGATGAATACAGAACTGCTCAAGCAAAAGGCTGAAATGCTAGAGGAGTATTTTGGCATTTATATCGATCCAAATGGCAATATGTCTAGACTTCCTGTTTTACTGGATCAGTACACACCTGACATGGACCGCATCCCAGAATTTGTACTTTGTTTGGGAAATGATGTGAGTTCTTTGCTATTTCTTTGTCTTCTTTCCTATCCCATGTAACAAAGATTTTGTCAATTCTATAGTGTTCATGCGCATGACTGTGGACCTTTGGGTGTCACACAATGACGTTCATCGACCACATATGAAGCAGCTAGATCTGCTTATATTCTGTATGCTGGAAGTTGATGAGCCTAAAAACTCATCTTCATTGCCAAGTATCATCCTAAATTAATGTATTAAGCCCTTTAACATCGATTACTTTGGCAGTAGATTTCCGGTGTACATTCTCATTCTTCTCTTTTTTTTTAGATAAGTGGTCTCAAATTTACGTTCTTACTTTTGTGCTTTCCAAGGTTTAATAGATAGTAGCTATAATTTCCAGCCTCTGTTTTCCCTGCTTTTTGTTCTTTCTTTTACAGTTTTACTTGCCTTTCTCAAAGGAAGTTATGCTACATTAGTTGTGTATTGTTTGCCTCTGAATGAATCTAATGTGTTTCAGTTATGATTCAACATAGATTTCCATTAGCTGGAGAAATATATCTAAAAACTACAATTTTTTGTCTCATTGGTGGTCCGGCCCTTCCCCGGACCCCGCGCATAGCGGGAGCTTAGTGCACCGGGCAGCCCTTCTATTGTGTTTTCTGTCCATTAGCATATGACATTTAAAATTCTCTTCTTTCTTCTTGTGGAACTCTCAGAATTTTCCTGATAGCTATAGGCGGAAATTTCTAGTTTTAAAATTTTATTCTGATCTTTTTTTGAATTGGTAAGGAAGTATAATATAGAAACAAAGCACTAAGGAGCCGTTTGGACATAGAATTTTTTTCCTTTTTTTTTTCAAATTATTTTTCTTTCAAAACATTGTTTAGTTGTACATTGGCCTGGCTTTTTGGTATTTGAAAATGAGCTTTTCAAGTTTAAAAAGCTGGTTTGACTAGTTCTTCAAGAGAAAAAATGTTTTCCACTCACCCAACTTCAACTTCCATATACCATTTTTCAACTTCAACTACAAAAACTCTTTTTCCCCAAATTTCAACCAAATCTATGTCCAAACACCTACTAAGAAAGTGCTCTATAGGTACAAATCAGAAAATCCACTGTGCAAAAACAAAAGGAGGGGCACCTATCTATATGGAAATTGATTCCTGTAGTGAATTGATGAAATCTAACATACTGTTTTTATCCTTTACATCCTGTAAGTTGCACTAGAAAAGCCAAAAAACCAAAGACATTTGTACAGAGAGCTTTCCCTTCAAAACACCTATTATTTTTTTCAGTCCACAAAACCCAACAAATACAAGCTGGCACTGTAACTCTCATACTTGCTGGTTTCCTGATCCCACTTTTGTCCCAAACAGTCAACAGGTCTTTCACAGTGAAACGCATGACAAAAGACAAGTTGAAAAGATTGAAAAACAGATTCGATAGTTGCCTTGCCACTGTGCAATGCAATAAGAGATGGCTGCTGAATTCTTCCTCCTTTTTTCTCTCACTACCAAGTCCCACTTAACCAGATGAAAGGTTTTTTTTCTTTGTTACCAATCCATAGGAAGTATATGGAGATACTAGGATTTGATGAATGAATTTTAATCTAAGCATGTGATATTACAGTTGCCTTATTGGGTGATATATATTGGTTATTCTTGTGGCTTTTATGGTTTCTATGTAGATTGTGTGGAGGATCAGAGCTGCTGTATGTGAAATTGGCACAAAATTTTGTTAAATTTGTTTTTTTCGGTGAACAAATTGATATTATCATCAAACTTGAGGGCCATTGTTGACATCCCAAAGCCACAAATGTTGGTAGATAGGACAAGACTAAATTGTTACTCCCTCTGTCCCATCTTGCTCAACTGTCTGGTTTTACTTTAATTTGTAGGTTGACTGGGAGGTCGAGAAAGTTTGTTTTCAGACAATTGCTGCTGCCCTAGGAAACTTTTATGCCATGCATCCCCCGTTATTGCCTAATCCCTCAGGTGATGGCTTGAAATTCTACAGAAAGAGAGTGCTTTCAAGTGGTTCAGAAGGAACTTCTATAGAAAACATAGGTAAGCAACTATTCTGGAAAACAAATTCCATTATGAGTAACATGTACTTATTGCAGGATAGCAAGGTTCATGTTGGTCCTAGTGAAGGAGCTACACTCTTAATCTGCGTCATTGACAGCCAGATCCTGCTGCAATTTGGCACTTAGAGAAATTATTATATTTTAGGATCTCTAAGCCTCCCAGTGAATAAACAGCTCTTTGTCTCATCTCGTGGAGATTGCTATATTCAGCATCGGCAGTGAGAGAATTAAGGATGACAATTAGGCATAAGCAGTGATAGGAATTAGCTTTAATCAGCTAATGCTAAGAAACTGCTTGAACAGCAATCCAAAATAGAAGCCACAGGAAGATAGACCAACTTATAACATTCTAGCTATGTTGGGATGGTATCGGAGAGAAATTTTCTTGGGACTTGGGTACTTTCATTTGATAGCCTGTCTCTATCATAGCACACTTGCTAGTCTAACAGTGATGACTAGAATGCTTTCTTCTATATGGTGATTTATGACATTCACAGAGATTACTGTTAATTTTTTCCCCTCCCAACACGTTACTATGCATCTCTTTCATACTAGTCTTGTTGACCAACTCTAGCTTGGACTAACTCCTGAATTTGCTGTTACTAAGAGAGTGATACCATGGAGGCTGAATTCGAGGAAGAATTACTTTTGGAGGCCGAAAATGCCTGGGCTCAACGTGAATGGTCAATTCAGCATGTTCTGTTTCCCGCCCTCAAACTCTTCTTCAAGCCCCCTACTTCCATGGCTACAAATGGAACTTTTGTTCAGGTATCAGATAAATAAAAATTCTCTTCTTTGTTGCCATCCCTTACTTTACATTTTCGCTATAAGAATTTAGTGTCACAATCTTTCTCATTCCTATATTTCCAAAGGGCACGAATAGGAAACTGAAAAATGAAAAGGAGAGAAAGAGCATACTGTAGTCAAGTCATGGCAGATATTTGGTCTCCCCCCCCCCCCCCCCCCGCGTCTTTCAAGTGTTCCTTTTGCAGATGTTATCTTGAGTTGCACATGTTTATGATATTGATCATCGGCACACTTATTCTAGGTTGCATCACTGGAGAAGCTCTATAGAATTTTCGAGAGATGTTAAACGTAGGAGAATTTTGATGTGGCCTCAAGAAGCAAAAGGATGTACAAATGTACAGTTACTGATTTGAGAACGAAATTCCCCGGCCCCTACCCGCAAAGAACAAAAAAAAATGAACAGGTACAAGAAGTTCTTTTTTGCTGTGAAGATGGTCGGATTGGTTATAGTACCCCATCAAATGTTTTATTGTGCTCTAAACGCGTTCGTTGTGAAAAGAAACAACACGGAAGGTAATGGAAAGTATACATTTCTCTTTTTACTTTATTCAATTAAACTAGTGATGAAGAAGACATCATGTCATACGCCAGACAGCAGTTAAGCAAGTAGAACGTAAAAAAAAAAAAGGGAAGTAAATCGGAGGCTAAAATTTACTTTCTTGATTACTCAATAAACCAAAGATGCTAAAAACCTAATCTCAGAACTGAAAATCAAGAACATGGTAGAAACTGAAAAATTACCAACAACAATATACCCAGCGTAATCTTTCAAAGTAGGGTTTGGGGAGGGTAGTATATATGTAGACCTTATCTCTACCTTTGTGGGGCGGATACTTCCGAAAAATTACCGAAGCAAGATATTTCCTGACTGAAAAATAAATTCTTGTTAGTATACACAAAAATGAGAAGAAAGAATGACTACTTCCTACAAACATTATCGATACAAAGAGTTCCGGGAAGCTTGCGGATCCTCCATATCAACGTAAACTATAAAGTTTGTCGATCCTCCTTATCTACTGCTGACAAAATGCGCCCATTTTTAATTATTTGCGCAACATATTCATATTTAAACGGGTTGGCTGAGTGATATTGAAAAAGGGGTTTTACTTGTGTAAAATTATATAAATATTTATCCATTTTAGCAATAGAATTTGTTTTTTCAAAAAGTTGCGAGAGTTTCTTTACAAAATAAATACAATCCGGTCAAAACATGTAACTTACATATTGTTGACACCAAAATTTGACTCGTTGTGTTTGAAATTAACGTTTCAGGGCTCCTTGGTCATTAAAAAGGTACAAAATACATTTTTAACACATTGTTTAATTTTTAACAATTTATTGATTATTACCCTTAGTTTATGAATTTTATCCATTTATTGTTATTTTCAAATTATTTTTTAGAATTATTATTTTGGACATGCACAACGTAATAATTTTAGTGCAGTTAATAATCATGTCGTAATTTTTATAGCAAGTACACTATATAAAGTATCAACATATATATATATATATATATATATATAGTGAATTAAAATTTTACTAAATATAAAAAGATTATATTTTTTGAAGAAAAAAAGGTAATATACATAAATTAAAATAAATAGAGTACTTGGAAAACTCATATATATCTTTATTTGGTGTGAGAATCTAGCAAAAAATGTGAGAAAGAGTAATGTGTATTTCAAATTAATTAGTTTTGCTAGGGTTTGTTTAACAATATTGTCGTTTGTACGTGGTTACAATTCTGTTCTCTTTTTTCAGGAGTTAAAAACAAATTATGTCACAGAACTTGGATGGTATATTTTTTGAAGTGTGATGCTTTAGTTCCTTGTATTTAATAATGACGTTTTATGTGATTATGGCTATTTTGTATGTGTATATATGTGAAAGCATATGAAATAATCATTACTATTTGGTTGGTTGTTAAGAGTATTGTTAAAAAGTGACATACAATTAACGAAAAAATTCCAGTTGCTAAACACACATATAACGACTGAGTAGTTTCTGTTACTGAATTTTTCTAACAACCAAAATGACATTCAACAAAGGGAAATTCTGTCGTTGAAAGAAGGTATTACGACCGTATTTATTGCCATTGCTGAAGATCTGTTGATTGAAATCCAGTCATGCTTTGAACATTGGGGATTTTAGCGACCGATCATCATTAACTAATAACAACCATATTAGGACTTTTAGCAACTGCATTTTCCTCCCTAAGGTCCTTTTGAAGAATTGAAAAAGATAACTGTGATGAATTTTATATGCATTAGGTAAGTTCTTTCTTTCGTCGTCTTACCAAAATAAGTTCTTTCTGGATATTGAAAAGTATACAAAAAACAACATTGAGAATTATAATAGCATATAGTAAAAATCAGTAAAATCAAAATGGTAAAGTGAAGTTATAAATCATCATCAAGATTAAATTGTTAATTTAATATTTACTTGATGATTGTAAGTTCCATATTATAATATTCTACCTCCCTAGTTCCCATAATATGTAGGGAAAATCTCCCTGATTGACTTGAATAGGTATATGTATGGTCATTCATAAAATTTTGATATCTTCCACGAAAAGGAAAAAAAAGGGCAGTGCGCTAAACTTCTGCTATGTGCGGGGTTCAGGAAATGATCGCCACAAAGAGTTTATTGTACGCAATCTTACCCTGTATTTCTGTAAGAAAAAACTAATACATGCATGTTTCAATTTTTAGAAAATAATATTTATACATATAGTAATATTTATTAGATTTAGCTCGATTTTTCTTTTTGGCTTTTCTACAAAAATAAAAAGTCAATCCTAATTTTTTGGGTACATTTTTAGACTTCTACCTAATCGATCTAATGTTTCTAGAAGAAAAAACATCAAACGATTATATTAGTTCGATTAGGTTCCATTCAATCGACTTCTAAAATATTCTTGACGCCTCCACTCATAGGAGATATTAAATTGACTTGTGTTATTCTGTTTTTTGTAGTTAATTGGTAAAACTAACAAGTAACAAGTTTCATAAAAATAGGATAATTGGTAAAACTGACAACAAGTTTCATTAAAAAAGGATAATTGATAAAACTAGCAAGCATAATAAATCGATTATTGTTGGAAATTAGCCTTTGGCGGGGAGATGCGTCCACCCATCTTTGATGAATTAAACACTAGTGTCCCGTATGTTGAAGACCTCGTCTCTTTACACATGCATGATCTACGAAGTGAGTAGATGACCGTAGGGCCAAGAATCGTCTAATTTCGTTGAGAAATGAAAGAGATATTGGTCCACGAAGTAAGGTGTTTGAGACATGGAAATGTGGTGTGGGACAAATCTACCACATCGGTGGGAATAGGAAGAATTGCTCTCTATATAAGTCTCTAATTGGTAAAGGGTTTGGGACCCCAAGGGGTATCCCATGTGTTTAAAGGAGGGAAGACCTAGATGTGCTTGGGTTCAAGGCTAAGCCCACACGCGCGCCGCCGCCGCCCGTCCGGGCTCGGGTCACGGGCTGTGGGGCTGTCTAATATTATCTTTTTGGACCAGAGAACTCTGCCAGATGTACAGTTTGATCCCTAAAGTTTCAGATGTACAGTTTGGACCAGAATTCTTTCATATGTACAGTTTGGTCCCTGAAGTTTCAATATTTACAGTTTGGTCCCCAGAGTTTCTGGGAAGGTGACGGAAGGCAGAAAGCCTACCGTTGGGACTGTTTTTTGAGGCATTAATCAGCCATTACTTGGCTGATTAACCCCTCCATTAACAGCCCATTACTTGGCCATTTACAACCTTAAATCAGCCTCCTTGATGGCCTTTTACTGCCTTTACTTGGCTGTTTTAATGGCCTCCTAATGGCCATTAACAGCCATATTTTAGGCCGTTGTACAGCCCCTTCTCCTTGCTATATATTGAGCCTTCTTTGGCTCAAATCAGCAGCAGAAAATAGACGAACAAAACTGGCAGAAACATAGACGAAATTACAGTGCAAAACTGACTGAAAAACAGTCACGAAAATAGCTCAAAACAGTGAGCAAATTGTCACGAAAATCAGTGAGCAAACCCACACATATACACAAGATATACACTACAGAGACACACTATATACACAGAGACAAAAGAGAAGAGTAGAGAGAAACTCTTCCTTCCTATTCCATATCTTTAGCAAGTCGAGTCATATTTGTTTTCTTCATCTGAGTCAACCTATTGGCTTTGTAGTGTTGAGATTAAAGTGTTGTTTTATCTTGGGAGACTATTGCCCGCTAACGTAAAAGCATATATACGGGGCAATCTTGTCTTAAGGATAGAGGGCTATCCTCGACTCAACACACAACGTTGTAACCATCCAGATTTAGTTGTTTCTTGATTTCAGGTTATCAAGATTCAAGGCACAACAAACTTGCGGCAGTTCTCAACATTGGCTTTGCAAGGTGATCAAGATTCAAGACACAACACACATGCGGCAGTTTTGAAGAATGACCATTTATTTATCCTTTCGAACATTTGTAATAGTTATTACTTTCCGTACTGCTCTATAAAGTACCATAGAAATACCAACAATTATTACATGGTGTGTGTAGTAAGAAAGTGGATACTGGAACTGTTTGCTATAGTAAACTATATTCACGTGCATAAATATTGTGGCTAAAATTCCAAGACTGATTCATTATTCCCCTAAATTAGGAACGTAAGATACCCTAAACAAGCATAAAAACCCTTTCCACACTCAATAATACTTTACTTACTTACCCATTGAGCTTGTTTACAAGAAGTTTTAAACTGATATTTGCTGTGACATAGAACCCTGAACATCAATGAAGCAAAACAAGGAAGTTTCGATGGTATGTGCTATCTCAACATCAAGTTGCACTGTAATCAGACGTGAATTCAAGATTTATGCTTTATGGGTTCAACATTTAAAATTCTTCGAATTGAATTCATTATATTTTAAAGTTATGAGTTCATATCATTATAATTCGAATAAATTTATACTACACTTTAAAGATACTGGATTCAAATGAACCTGGTAACTAAGAGCTTCATTCGTCCCTGGATTGCTATTAGTCTTTGATCATGTACTCGTTCATTTTTTTATTCAGGCTGAGAGTGGGAATAGTGCAAGGACAAATGTAGAAACGGATGATCATCTGAATAGGTGGTTGCCTATAACAGCTTCCCGGAAAGCGAAATGGTGGTACTCAGCACTCCATAACGTGACAGTGGTTGTAGGAGCTGGTGTTCTAGGCTTACCATGTGCTGTATCACAACTTGGCTGGTATATATATACATGCTATGTTCTAATTTCTAGGATAAATCTCATGTGTGTGTGTATAGTTCTGACACTCATCGTTGGGTGTTTATTTTCTGATATGTAGGATTTCAGGAATTTTGATGATAATAATTTCTTGGTGTGTGACATTATACTCGTTTTGGCTATTGGTTAATTTGCATGAGCTTGTCCTGGGGAAGAGATTTGATCGATATCATCAATTGAGCCAACATGTATTGAAGTGTGTGACCATCTCATCTAAAAGCTTAAGTTGTTAGATAGAACACACTTTTAATATTTGATTATATTCTCAACACGCCCCCTCACGTGCTGGCCTGGTTTTTTTTTCATGGTCCAAGCACGTGGAAATTCTTTTTAAGAATGGGTGGCGGTGAGGTTCGATCCCAGGACTTTTGGCCTGCTTTGATACCATATTAAAGTGTGTGACGATCTGATCTAAAAGCTTAAACTGTTAGATATAACACACTTTTAATATTTGATTATATTCTCAACAATATTTGGGGTAAATATGGATTACTGGATAGTGATGCCTCAACAGATGATTGTTCGAGTTGCCATCAATATAATATACATGGTTACAGGGGGAGAATCTCTTATGGAAAGTGCAAATATGATATTCCAATGGTCTCATGGATTAGACAGACTTACTTTATAATGGTTTTTGGACGACTTCAATTGATACTATCACAAACTCCGAATTTTAATTCCTTGAAGGTGGTTTCTTTAACTGCAACTGTTATGTCTTTGAGGTAACTGAACGCAAAAGCAAAAGAGACAAGTTTCTATAACTGAAATTTTCGTAAATTATTATAGGCAGAATACCAATAGACCCCCTAAATTTGACACGTTACTTTTATTCAAATTCCTCTTAAATTATACTTGGTCCGAGTTACTCCTTTGTACTTGACTTCTTCTTTTTTATAATTGTTACCCTCTCATATAATAATTGGTCTTAATTCTCCACCTGTGCTTAACCTTTCTATAATCCAAGTGATTTTAAATGACGTTTGGCACGTGAGAATGCAGAATAATAGCCACATCATATTAATATGATGTGTAAACAAATTCAAAATGTCATTTCCTTTAATATTATATTTAGTCATTCCAACGGCTATTTCCTTATCTCCTACCATATATTTTCTCTATTCTTCCATTAAAATATAACTACCAATTTTTCTTTCTTTTACTATCATTATTTAGGGGGTAATCATTATAGGAAAGCCAAGTACAGGGGTAATTAGGACCAGTTATTTGTTTGAGGGGGTAACGGTTATTGAAAAGCCAAATACAAAGGCGTAATTAGGACCAATCATAATTAAGGGGGTTTTGAATAAAATACGTCAAGATTAAACCGAAAAGGGCAAAAAATGGCCCTGAACTAAGAAAAAAGTCTAAAAATACTTTTCATCCATCTATTTTGTTAAAAATATCCCTCATTTACCTATTTTAGCTTACTTACGCCCTTTGACTAACGATCAATACTGAATTAAAAAAAAACTTATTTAAATTCCACGTAGCATTTCATTACTGATCCAATTTTAAACTTTACTCAATTAAATAAATCCACCCACCCACCCACCCAATTTTTTCACTTATCTGACCCGCCCGAAACCCGTCTGGCAAACATAAAATCTCACCGGAAATTAAATCATCCATTTTTACTTTACTGCTTCATCTTTTTCAAGCTTACTCAAAAACATATAATTGTCTGAAAAACATAATTGTTGTTTTTGAGATTATTCACCTACAACAATAAAAACCCAGAAACAGTAGCACAAAAAACAGAAGATTTGATGAATTGAAAGTCAAACTGGAGAAAAGAAACGGTAGGGATTTAGTGGCTCAGTTGGTTGACTATCTAAATTTTCATCTTGTTGGTGAGGCTTCGAATCACTACATTGTAATCCCCTCCCGTTTTCCTTTTCCCTACCCCATGTAATTAAAAAAATAGAGAAAAAACCCATTAATTCAGAAATCCGATTAAAAATAGAGAAAAAACCCATTAATTCAGAAAAAACCCATTGGTGAGGCTTTGAATCACTGAAAAGTGCATATTTAACTCCATTTGTAATTCAAGAAGTCCGACTAATTAAATAAAATTTTAAAGGGCAAAAATTGGGTGTCAACATCGTACATCTCCTGACACCGGGTTGTTCCCCCTTAATTTGTTGGACTCCTTCCGATGTCGGGAATTTCACCAACAAATGCAACGGGACCGCCTTCATATCGTGTATCCAAGGCCTCCAAATATAACATTATATCTCATATCACCATCGATGACGTAAAACTTGGATACATTTACGACTCTCGTAGCATCCAACGGTAGATCAATTTCACCCTTACTGGTTTCACTAGACATGTTGAAACCCGAGAGTGTTCTGGCTGTCGGGACAATTTTATCTGTCATCTTCATTTCTTCTACAACCTTTTAACCGGATGATGTTAGCGGAGCTTCGTGGATCGATCAAATTTCTCTTTATTTTGAAGCAATCAATAGGTACCGTAATGACCATAACATAATTATGGGGGAAAATAACACCAGCATCGATTTCGTCGGTGAAAGTAATAGTGTGTTCGTTCGATATTTCCCAGAATCTCTTCTCCCGAGTAACCGAAATCTTTGTTTTTCTTAGCCACAGTGAAGGATGTAGCGGAGGTCATAGATCCTTAAGATCATGTTTATTACATGTGGTGGAGCATTCAGATTAGGTTTTCTTTCAGCGGGAGGTCTCCGCTCATAGTTGTTGCAAGTCCTCTCGCTCAAATATTCTCGTAGGTGACACCTACTTAACATTCATGCCACCTCTTCACGTAGGTGTCTGCAATTCACAGTTTTGTGTCCGTGAGTTCCATGAAAGTCACACCACACGAATTGATCTCTTTTGTTTGCATCGGACTGTAATAGTTTTGAAGGCCGAGATGTTGGATGAGTTCTCAGTACTGCCACCATCTTATCTTCGTTGATACTAAAATTGTACTCGGACAATTTTAGGTATCCGAGTCCCTTTGTCAAGAAGCTGGTCGAACCCCCTTTGTCGTATTTCACCAGTCCTTGATTATTTCTTCCACTGCCTCACTTGTTATTACATTTTCCAAGGGAACGAAAACCATGTCCTCCCCCTTGGTTCCCGAGAACAGGATAAGGCTGGAAACAATTCTTTATCTAGTTGCGGTCTGATCCGACTCCTTTATCTTATTTGCAAAAGATTCTCCCGGCCTGAGTCTTAAGCAAGTCATCTTTTATTCGAATTTTGGACTCATACCAGTTGTGCACGTCTTCCCAGGTAGTAGCCTGGAATTCTAAGAGATTCTCTTTGAGTTTTCGTAAGGCATCTAAACTCAAGGGATTCAAACCCTTTGTGAAAACCTCTGCAACCCATTCGTTTGGGACTGCGGGTAGCAACATACGCTCCTTCTGGAACCGTTTAACAAAGTCCCTAAGGAGTTCATTCTCTCCCTGCGCAATGCGAAAGATATCCGTCTTTCTTGTCTTCACCTTCCATGCCCCCCATGGACTTTTATGAACATGGCGGCAAGCATGAAGAATGATCCAATTAAGTGCTCATGGAGAATTGAATATCATGTCAAGGCTCCCTTAGTGAGTGTTTCAATAAATTTTTTGATTAGGACTCAAGGAGAATTGAATATCATGTCAAGGCTCCCTTGGTGAGTGTTTCAACAAATTTTTTTATTAAGACTGTTCTATCTCATGCTCTTTTAGATCGTTCCCTTTGACGACTGTAGTATACGATGTTATGTGCTCTTGCGGATTCGTAGTTCCGTTCAAATTTGGGTATGAACGACCTTTTAAATCTTTTGTGGATCAACTTAGGCGCAACCTTTGTCTTATATTCCAACTGAATATATCTCCTCGCATCTGGCCCATCGATCACAAGAGGGGCTCTTGGTATTTGATTTAGCCGGTGCCAAAACTCCTTGGCATTTTTCTCTGCCTCCTTCGTGTTGGTATCCAATATGCTTGTCATATCTTTCATGAATTTCAAAACCTGCTCCTGGAAAGGATTTTCAAGACCAATTTCACTTCCTGAAGTGTCATCTAGTCTTGGCATGTTCTGACCGTTCCCCGGAACACCTGTGGCATTTTCTGGTGGCGTAGCTATTGCCGCCGGTGTGCTGCCAACATTGTTGGACATGAAGTCAGAGAAGAAGCGCTTTAGGGTGTCCAATTGTCCACTCATCGTGACATTCTGTGCCTTCAGGATCTGCATGGCTTCTTTGGGCATTTCGTCGTTGGGAATATCCTCCTCACGGGTCTGTCCGCCTCTAGAGGTGGCTCAATCTGCGACTGTTGGATCCTCTGGTACCTGGTCCGCTACCGGAAGGCAACCTGGTACGATTGGGATATTGTTAATGTTATTCCCGGTGTTGTGTCTACCTCCGAGTTCTTCCATTCTTGTCATCTGTTCGCTTAAAAAATAAGACTTAAAGAAAAGATTAAATTAGTGAAGAAGGGGTCACTTGTGACACCACTATTGCCAAGGCCCCATGGTGGGTGCCAAACTGTTTACCAGTAAAATGGTACAATTAAATTTATACACGTAGTCAAGGACATGTAGGTCTCAAATGACTGATTTGACAAAATGTTAGATTATATATGAAGCAAATAAATAAGAGTAAGACAAAGTTAAGAAATAATTATCCTGGGCCTGTTGTAAGCTTCTTGGCAAAGCTTCCGTAAAGTATTTCTGGCTAATATGAAAGCACATGTATTGAGAATTATATTGAAAATTGTATTATAATAACTTATATCTAATGATTTACAATGGAATAATGAATCATATTTATACTTGAGCTCACGGGTACACACCCCACGATATACGCAATTATTAATACAAATAAATGAATGCTGTAATAATTTGATAATTAGTGCCTCCATAAATATCATTAATGCTCCATTGGAAGGTGTGGAATCGGACAGGTAGCCGCCCGTTGGGATTCGAACTATTTACTTGACCTTCCCGATCCCCGATACCTCATAGCCAAACAATGTCCTCGGTGCCGCTCTTGCTCAACTGGTAACACCAGATGCTGAGATGGATCTGACTCATCGTCACCTGTCACGTGCCATGATAGAATTCGTCCAGCTGTATTATACGAATTTTGGCCTATATACTAGACAAAACTCCAAATTCACAAGATAAATGGTACCTTCTTCTTCCGGCTTTATTTGCCTTAATTTTTACATGGGGTTTTGGGTTCAATAGGGGTGGATTGAATCAAAGAAAGGAGCTACTCAATAACTTGGACCAAGTACTACTATACACACTCACAAAAATGCTAAATACTATATAAAGCAGAAGTATTAGGAGTAATGAAGAATTTGAATCAATAGTTCAATCTTTGGATTGGAGTGAATAATCTTAAAATCACTATTGTTAGGTTTTTGAGAAAGCTTGAGCAAGATGAGGAAGTAAAGCAAAAAATATGATTTTTCTGGTGAGATTTTATGTTTTCGGGGGGGTTTCAGGCGGGTCGGGTAAGTGAGAAAATTGGGTGGATAAATTTATTTAATTGGGCCAGAGTTTAAAATTAGACCAGTAATGAAATGGCACGCGAAATTTAAATAAGTTTTTTTAAAAGTATATTTATGTCCTAGAGACAATCTGTATTAGAACAAATGTACTTGAACACATTCGTATTATTAATAAGATTAATATTTATGGCATTTGCGATTATTGAATTATCATTTGATTGTTTGTAATTATTCATTAATGTGCATCCCTTGAGATTACGTTGTCATTAATAGAGTGAGATATTGATGATAGAGCGTAACTCTTAAAATAACCTCGACTAATGATCATCGAGAATGGGATATCGATGAAATGTGATAAGTCGACATGTGGTCTGCATCACATCCTTAGAGGATGTAGTATGTCTCACCTGCTAAGAGTAATGGCTACTCATGATGGACACATGGATACTTTGGAAGTATTGGTATACCATGCTGATATATTGTTTGTTATATTTATCTAAAGTATGATCAACGTGTGGGAGATAAAAGTCCTTAGACTTAAGGTCAATACGCGTCTTGTCTACAAAGTAATGTACTTTGATCCCGTCCTAAGCTCAAATGCCTTATAAGTTGAGATACGGCTTGTGTTGGGTACATTACGATGTAGATTAAAGGTGGTAGTTGAGCCAAGATTAGGATTCATTCCTCGGATGTATATTCGAGAGAACACTCGGATTCTCAGTGATATTAGGTTGACTAAGTCGTTGGCCAACGCAATAGACATATTTAGAATATGGTCTAGTTTTCAACTAATATAGATGAGATACAATGATTAAGCCATTTGGATAGACACTTGACAAATCTTAAGCTTCATCGGGTGTGTCGTGAATGAAATGATTTTATCTTACCACATAAATGTTAAATTTACTGGATTCACGTAAACGTACTTCACATATTGAGTTCGTCTTCCAGCGCCATCTAGGAGTTCCGTGTAGACCCTAATTTGATTATTGTCGATATGAGAAGGCTTGTAGGGTCACACTATGTCGATTGTCCGTTTTAATCTAAGGACGTATTAAGAGAGTAATTAAATATTCGATTTGGAATTGAGATATTTAAATGAATAATGATTATTTTAATTAAGTCAAAATTAGATTTTGGATTTAATTGAGAATGCGAGACAGTGCAGGAGCACGTTGAACGCCGCGACGCCCATACCCTAGGGCCGCGGTGCCTCTGCCTAGAATTTTGGGTCAGGCCTAAGGTCAAACCCTAATCCAGTTTTGACCGATTTTGCAACTATAAATAGAGGCATTCACTTCATTATTCATACACCAATTTTTGAAAATCATTCTAAGCCTTAGAGACTTGGAATCAAATACTCTCACGAACCTCTGCCGGATTTCCTAGCTTTTCGAAAGAGAAGTACATTGAAGCTTGGAACTTGCAATCGGAAGGGCAAACGCGTGTACACTTTATAGTAGATAAAGATTCCAGATACTATAACTTGTAAGTATATGTTTTATGATACAAGTTACATTGTTGTATAACCATACCAGAATTGTTGTTGGGGTAAGTAAAAAACAAAAAATTTAAACTTTCGTTGTGCCTTACTTATGTGTTTTGAACCCAACAAAACCCTACAGTGATATCAGAGCTCAGACTGGTTCAATGGTTATATAACAAATTGAATAGAATAATAATATGAGTTAAACATAAAATTGGATTAAAACGAGGTTTCTTGAATCCTACATGTCTTGAACGAATGTTGACCTCATTCCGCTCTAACTCGAACTAAGCCAAAAATGCGTTGTCCGGCTCATTGCATGGTGCACGGGTAAGAACGAGTAAGAACGGATGATGGTCGATATGGGCGTTATTGATTATGGTGGGTGATGATAAGGGACATGTGATTTGATCCCTAAATTGGATTTAGGGCTCGAACGATTTTGAAAATCAACACAGAAACGTTTGTCATGACATGAGCGCCACGACCCTATGGTAGGGCGCTGCGACGCTTGTTAGGATTTCAAGGTGACGTCGTGGCGCTAATGCCTCGTCTTAAAACTTTGACTCACTAGACAATAGGCACCGTGGCTCCATGGTGGAGCGCCGCGACGCTAATACATTTACAGAAGCAGAAATGTTTCTGCCTCTGCAGCGCCGCGACTCCATGGTGAACGCCGCGGCGCTAATGCATTTTCCAGAAGCCGAAAGGCTACTGCCTCAGTGGCGCCGCGGCGCTAATCCTTGGCGTCGCGGCCCCACCTGTCCAGAAACAAAAAAAAATAAAAATTCAGAGTTCAGAATGTTTAACCCAAGATTATTATTATACAATATATTATTTGATAAGTATACTGTTTATGTGCTAAATGTCAAAATGTTTGTCATTTAAATTTCTAGAATAGTGTCCGCTATAACTGTCTAGGCAGGCGGCACCCAATATTTAATTAAACTATATTATATCATGCATATTGGGTTGACGGTTCCCAACTATATGTGTCATTAGTTTTGCATGAAATTAAGATGTCATATTGGATATGGCGTAAAAGAGTTGATCTTGGTTAGAACCCTAAATTAAAATGTTCCCTAAAATTTTAATACAAGTCTCATTTGAAATGAACGCGTTATCCGTTATAATTGATTGTAGTGCAAAATCCTTTTCGGCGAGATGAGTATTTATGCCACAACATTTACTCTAAGTCTACGAGGACTCAGACTCTTTCATAGATGCATGTTAAATATAGAAGTGAGTGATAAACCTTCATGAGTATTTACACCACAATGTTGCTCTATAAGGCAAAACTCACTTAGATGCATAATTGCAGTCGCATAACGGGGTTGACTTGCTAGGCTGTCTTGGCGCCACAGTGTCGGACAAGCCGAGGGACGCAGATCGATTGTTTAGAACATTCGGTCAAACATGAGTTACGAATTGTTTGTAATTGGTGTAGAGACCTACCAGGTTGTGTTGTTGAAGTTATCAGCCACATTAAACACGGAGATAATATGATCCTGGATCATGGCCCATTATGACCGTATTTGATATGAGTCCGTATTCTTCTATAGGGTCGAAGAGTATGTTAAAATAGTTGGAGCTAATTAAACTAAAGGACATGTTAATTAGCTAACGAATGTGTTCAATATAAATTATATTAGAGTTTAATTTCAATACAATTTGTTTCTTCAGTCGTATAAAATGTCGAATCTATCACTGAAAATGCTGGTTGAGACAAACAAGCTGACTGGATCAAATTACCCTGAATGGTTAAGAAATCTGCGATTGGTGTTAAGACTTGAGAGAATTGAGTACGTGTTAGACACAATGTTCCCCACAGTCCCCGCTGAAGATTCTGTTGAGTATGCCCTATTTGACAGGGTGGCTTATCAGAAACATCTAGACGATGCTACATCGACACAATGTGTAATGTTGTCCTCCATGACCTTGGAGTTACAGAGGAAACATGAAAACATGAGCCTCAACGAGATGCTAGAACACTTGAAGAGTCTCTATGACTCATAGTCTCAGACAATGGAGTATGAACTGCTGAGTGACCTTTTCAAGTGTAAGCTGAACGATGGGGGTCAAGTGTCAGCACATGTTCTGAAGATGATTGGGTTAATAGAAAGGTTGGCTTCGATTGGAACGAAGCTGCCTATAAATGTCTCTGTCAACCTGATACTGAATTCACTTCCTGGTTTATTTGAGAATTTCATTGTGAACTTCAACATGAATGGGACCAAGGTAAGTCTTTCAGAGCTTCACAACATGTTAAAGACTGTTGAATCATATACCTCTAAAGGTAAAACTGTGCTCATGGTGGGCT
Source organism: Anisodus acutangulus (assembly GCA_029783415.1). Lineage (NCBI taxonomy): Eukaryota > Viridiplantae > Streptophyta > Magnoliopsida > Solanales > Solanaceae > Anisodus > Anisodus acutangulus. Next base: position 14,001,575 of record CM056504.1, read on the forward strand.
CTTCTAGCAAGTTCAAACCCAAGGGTAAGAACATGCAGAAGAAGAAGGGTAAGATAGCTGCTGCACCTGCAGTTATGAAACCTAGATGAGGTGTTCAGAAGAAAGCAACGGTAGCTTTAGATGTGTGCCTCAACTGCAAGAAGAAGAGGCACTGGAAAAAGGATTGCACAGCTCCAGGAGGAGGGAAAGCACTAGGTATGTTTGTCAATGAAATAATTATGTCTATAAGTAACTCTCACTGCTGGGTATTAGATACCGCTTGTGGATCACACATTTGTAATAATGTGCAGGGTCTGATTGACAGCAGAAAGGTTGGACCTTGAGGGGTAGACCTGCACGTTGGAAATGGAGAACGAGTAGATGCTGAACGCGTGGGAACTTATAGACTAGATTTGCCTTCAGAAGTTTGTTTAAAACTGAATAATTGTTATTTTGTTCCCTCATTGATGAGAAATATAATTTATGTCCCAGTGTTAGACATTGAGGGGTTTTCCTCATTTATTACCAATGGCAGTTATATACTATCTCTTAATGGTTTTGTCTGTGGAAATGCTCCGCTTGTGGATGGTTTGTATGTTCTAAACTATAGTCGTGAAATTTTCAATGTGCAAAATAAATGAGCTAAGATAAATAATCTAGGAAACCCCACCTACTTATGGCATTGTAGACTTGGTCATATCAATGAATCAAGGATAGCAAGATTAAGAAAGTTAGACTACCTGGAACCATTTGACTTGGAGTCCTATGGTAACTGTGAATCTTGTTTGAGAGGAAAGATGACCAACAAGCCACTTTCTGGGAAAGGGGTGCGAGCCAAAGAGGTACTTGAGTTGGTCCATACTGATGTATGTGGGCCATTTTCAACTCAAGCTAAGGGAGGCTTCCATTACTTCATCACTTTTACAGACGATTTCATAAGGTTTGGACATGTGTATCTTATGAAACATAAGTCCGAAGCCTTTGAGAAATTCAAGGAGTACAAGTCAGAAGTAGAGAAGCAACTTGAAACAAGTATCAAGACACTTCGATCTGATCGAGGTGGTGAATACTTAAGTAAAGAATTTTTGGATTATTTGAAGCTTCATGGAGTCCAATCACAATGGACACCTCCTAGAATGCCACAGATGAATGGTGTTGCTAAAAGGAGAAATCGAACCCTATTAGATATGGTTAGATGCATGATGAGTTTCTCAGCTCTACCATCATACCTTTGGGGATATGCATTGCAAAACTCAATTTATATTATGAACATGGTTCCTTCAAAGTCAGTAGAGAAAACTCCATATGAGATATGGAACGGCAAGAAGCCAGCACTTAAACACATGCGACCTTGGGGGTGCCCTGCATATGTAAAAAAGATGCTTACTGACAAGTTGAAATCTAAAAGTGAGAAATATTATTTTGTGGGGTATCCAAAGGAAACTAAGGGATACTATTTCTATCTTCCTGGAGAACATAAGGTCATTGTTTCCAGAAATGCAACTTTCCTTGAAGAAGACTATGTCTTCAAGGAACTATAGCTGGCCAGTGGGCCGGGTCGGCCCGGTCCCGCCCCGACACTGCCCCGGTCCTTCCCCGAACCCGACTATTTTTAAAAAAAAATTCACAGTGACGGGACTCGAACCGGGACCGGACATGGTCTCATCCCTACCAGTCCCGACCCTCCCCAGGCCCGCTAGTCCCGACCCGATCCCGCCCGAAACCACCCCTTTTGTAAAAATAGTCGTTGCACCAACGATCATTTTACATTTTGGCCGTTGTGCAACGGTCATTTTTGGCCTCCACCCCTCCCCCAACCCCCTTAATATTTATTTTAACCCATAAGTTATTATATTTATACTTTAACCCAATTTTCCAACTATAAATACCTTATTTTCTCTTCATCTTTCTCACAAATCTTCCTACAATCTCTCTAATATCTCAATACTCAATCTATCTCTCTACAAGTCTACATTGTCTACTAAATATTCAATTTTATTTATTCATTTGGCAGTGAAGTTGGCAACTAGCTTGAGGATCTTCCATCGAGCAAAGTTTCAATTTTCAACCTCTCGATTACACGTCGACGTTACATCGACGTTTGGTACATTCGTTCATTCATTAAATTATTATTGTATGTTTATTTTATTTAGCGCACTTCATTTTATTTACTTTAATTATTTATTAGTATAATTATAAATTTATAATAGAAGCATTTAAACGTATGCTTACGGGTAGGGGTCATGCTTCTTCTAGTAGGGGCAACAAGGGCAAGGGTCCTATTTCTAGACAGAATCCTATTCCTACACAGGATGATTTTTATGATACTGAACATTTTCCTACAATACCATTAGATTTAGACGAGGAGCTATTTTCTTGAACTCAAGAAGACTTTAATTTAGACGATGATCTAGATGATACACCCACTAATGTAGATGACAACACACCCACTAGTGCACCTTCAACTGAAATGCCTCCTATTCCCCCTAGTATGAGACGAGGTCCAGCAAAACGACCATTAAAATCAGATGCATGGACATATTTTGATAGGAACGTAGAGAATCAAGTAGCTAGATGTAAAATTTGTAAAAATGTTTTAAAATTTAAAACTAGAAAAAGTCACGGTGGGACGGGGGGTTTAATGAGACACATAGCAATGGCTCATCCAGCTAGGTATGCCCAATACGAGGCTTCAAAATCGGGTGCGCAAACGCCCGCTCCATCGGGACAAGGTTCACATACTGATACTGTCCCGGACCAACTATAGGGTCAAATTAACCCTATGACAAGAGGAATTGTAGGCCCTAAATACAATAAACATAGAGATAGGGAATCAATAGCAAAATTAGTTGCTGTGGAGGGTTTGCATTTTTCATTTCCTTCATCTCCCGGTTTTATTCATTACATTAGAGATTTGTATAATCCTGCTTTTAACGGGTTTCCTAGATCAATTGTTAAGAGAGATGTATTTAAATTCGCACATGAATATCAACAGTATTTACGTTATTCATTATATCATTTTAATGGCAAAGTGGCTATCATTTATGATATAGGCCGTAATACTAACGACCATGATTATTTAACGGTAACTTGTCATTGGATAGATTATAAATGGTCTATGCAAAAACGTATCTTAGCGTATAGATATATAGATGATAGGCACACTGGTACTTTTATTGCAAAAAATATTTATTAAGTGTGTGATTATTACGGAATAACTGATAAAATTATGACTATTACATTAGATAACGCTTCTTCTAACAATTACGCTATTATAATTTTTAAAAATAGTTTAACTCCATCTTTTTCAGATCATTTTCATATAAAATGTGCGTGTCATATATATAACTTAATTGTAAAAGATGGTCTATCACTTTTTGAAGACATTCTTAGTAAAATACAATTTGATATAAACTTTATTTTAAAAAATAATATAATACAACGAAGAAAAGAATATAAAAAAACTTGTCACGATTGCCAACTACCTTATAGAAAAATCCAGAAGAAGTACCCACTAGGTGGAATTCTTTATACGAGCAACTACTTGTTGCTTATGACTATAGAAAACCTATAACTTTATTTTTTAACTCTCATAATCAAAATACAACAGATATAGTTGTAGATAGCGATTAGTGAAAAATTTATGAACTTATTGTATTTTTAGAGAAATCTTTTCAATCAACAAAAGAATTTTCCGGTATATATTATCCTACTATTTCAACTATGTTGTTTTATATAGCTCTAATATTTTTATTACTTAGTGAATATATGGAAAAACCAGCTTATATGGCAGCTATTAAAAAAATGTTTATCAAAATAAAAAAATATTTTATTCCTATTCCCACTATTTATATTATTGGTGCTGTATTAAATCCGATTATTAAAATAGACGGTACTAAATCATTTATTGAAATTATTTACGATTGTATAGAAGTACTGCCACCTCCAAGTCCTAAAAATCCAAATCACCCACCACCTATTGAACAAACTAAAGAAGAAGTGTTGTCTAGCGTAGAAGACGAATGCAAAAAAGTATATAGGTTTTACCAACAAGAAAGTGCTAGTAACCTACCGGCTTCCATACCATATTCTTCTTCTTCAACACAACCTCACAAAAGACATGTTGTTTCTGCGGCTAGTATTGAAAGCCTCAGAAATAGAATGTGCGGTCGTACCGCTACTAACCAAATTAGCGAGTTTGATATTTTTGTTTTGCAGGGTTCTGTACCGTACTAAGCAGTTCTCAATGAAGAAGGATGTGGAGACTTGCTGAAATACTGGAGGGGGATGAGAAGACCTTTCTAACACTTTCAATGATGGCCCGAGATATTTTGAACATTCAAGCGTCATCAACGGCGTCTGAAAGCACTTTTTCTGTCGGCAAATATCAAATAGGAGAGCACATACACTCATTAGCCGGAGACAACTTGGAGATTTTAGTATTATTCAGAGATTGGATACGAGCGAAGAGTAGAAGGTGCGGTCAACTGGAGATCAACGAAGAAGAAGACAAAAACTACAACGAAATCTTATCCGAATGTGGTGGAAGCGACATGGAGCAATTTGACCAACAAATACCAATTCCAACCAAAGAACCACAGGAAATTATCAAGAAAGTAGAACAGGTTTTTTTCAGAATGTAATTTTTTTAATTGCAATTTTACTATGTAATTTGCAACTTTTGAACAACACCACAAAGTTGCAATTTTGACAATTGTATTTGTATTACAAAAAAATCTTATGTCTATTAAATAATATAAGAGGCACAAAAATAGCCTTGGGATATTTTTATTACACTATCTTGATCGGGATCGGGGCGGGACTTCGGCAAATCCCCTATCCCGATCCCGCCTGACCCGACCCGACCAGATCCCGCCCTGACCCGATCCTGCCAAACCCGGCCCACTGGCCACCCCTACAAGGAATAAAGCTGCAATAAGATAGAACTTGAAGAAATTTAAGAACCACAAGATAACACAGAAGTTGAACCCTTGTCGAATGACCTAAACAAGGATTCAGTGGGAGTATCTGGTGAAGATTGGGTACTTAGAGTACGCCCTTCAGCCAGTGGGAGTGCTATGAGAGAAAGTACAGAAATGCAAGGCTCTCATACACAACCAATGGAAGGTGAAACAATGATTGTACATCATTCCATTCAGGAAATACATGAAAATGACATTCCTGAAAGCTCTCAAGGTGATGGATTGTCCAACACACAAATACCTTCTCACAATCAGAATGCAATAAACACTGAAACGCAGAATACTCAACTCCGTAGGACCACTAGGACTCATCATCCGCCTGAAAGACTTAATCTCCTTGTTGAAACACACAATGAGATAGATATTCCTGATGACGATGGACCTACAACCTACAACGAAGCTATGTTAGACATTGATTCGTAGAGATGGCAAGAAGCCATGAAATCTGAGATGGACTCGATGTACATAAATCAAGTTTGAAACTTGGTTGATTTGTCAACAGGGGTTAGACCCAAATGATGCAAATGGGTCTTCAAGAAGAAGATTGATGCATATGGTAAGGTACAGACTTATAAAGCAAGATTGGTGGCTAAAGGTTATAATCAACGGCATGTGGTCGATTATGATGAAACCTTTTCACCTGTTGCTAAGATTAAGTCCATTCGGATTTTTCTTGCAATAGCTGCATATTATGACTATGACATTTGGCAGATGGATGCCAAAACTGTTTTCCTCAATGGTAATCTAGTTGAGGAGGTGTTTATGAAACAACTTGAGAGTTTTTCAATTGAATCCAAACCAAATGTTGTATGCAAGCTACAAAAGTCCATTTATGGGCTTAAGCAAGCCTCGAGCAGTTGAAACATATGCTTTGACAAGGCTATCAAATCATTTAATTTCGTCAGAAGCAAAGAGGATCCATGTGTTTATAGTAAACGCAAGGATAAGAGTATTGCCTTCATTATCATATATGTAGAGGACATATTAATAATGAGAGACAATAAGACTCTCATACAGTCAGTCAATGAGTGGTTGTCCAGTACCTTCATGATGAAGGATTTAGGTGAAGCCTGCTACATTATGGGGATTAAGATCTAGAGAGATAGACCTAACAAATTATTGGGGCTGTCACAGTCAGTCTACATAGACAAAGTGCTTAGATGTTTTTCTATGGAAAATTTCAAGAAAGGCGGTCTACCTATGGGACAGGGCATCGAGTTATCTAAGAAGGATAGTCTTTCTAATACTATAGAACTTGAACGCATAAAAATGATCCTATATGCTTCGGCTATAGGATCAATCATGTATGCCATGACCTGTACTAGGCCAGATGTGGCCTTTGCACTTAGTATGACTTGTAAATTCCAGCAGAATCCTGGGGAAGAACACTGGAAGGCAGTCAAGAATATTCTTAAGTATCTTAGATAAACTAAAGAATATTTCTTAGTCTATGGTGTATAATAGAAGCTGGTATGTACTGGGTACACTGATGCTAGCTTCTAGATAGATCTTGATGACTTCAAATCTCAGTCCGGATATGCCTTCATTTTCAATGGCGAAATAGTAAGTTGGAAAAGTTCCAAGCAATCTACAACTGCTGATTCGACAACAGAAGTTGAGTACATTGTTGGATCGGAAGCTGGTAAAGAAGTTGTCGCGCTATCTGAGTTCCTGAAGGAACTATGGGTTGTTCCAAGTGCCACTTGTCCAATAACAGTTTATTGTGACAACACTGGTGCGATTGCGCAAGCTAAGGAACCAAGATCAACCAACAGAAACAAGCATGTACCAAGGAAATACCACATACTCAGGGAGATGGTGGAGACTGAAGAGATTAGATTAGACTATGTTCCCACAAACGATAATCTAGCTGACCCATTCACTAAACCATTAAGCTTAGTCAAGCATAATATTCATTTTGAGAATATGGGCATTAGATATGTTGGAGATTGGCTCTAGGCCAAGTGGGAGATTGAAAGTATATTTATGTCCTAGAGACAATCTGTATTAGAACAAATGTACTTGAACACATTCGTATTATTAATAAGATTAATATTTATGGCATTTGCGATTATTGAATTATCATTTGATTGTTTGTAATTATTTATTAATGTGCATCTTTTGAGCTTACGTTGTCATTAATAGAGTGAGATATTGATGATAGAGCGTAACTCTTAAAATAGCCTCGACTAATGATCATCGAGAATGGGATATCGATGATATGTGATAAGTCGATATGTGGTCTGGATCACATCCTTAGAGGATGTAGTATGTCTCACCTGCTACGAGTAATGGCTACTCGTGATGGACACATGTATACTTTGGAAGTATTGATATACCCTGCTGATATACTGTTTGTTATACTTGTCTAAAGTATGATCAGCGTGTGGGAGATAAAAGTCCTTAGACTTGAGGTCAATACACGCCTTGTCTACAAAGTAATGTACTTTGATCCCGTCCTAAGCTCAAATGCCTTATAGGTTGAGATACAGCTTGTGTTGGGTACATTATGATGTGGATTAAAGGTGGTAGTTGAGCCAAGATTAGGATTCATTCCTCGGATGTATATTCGAGAGAACACTCGGATTCTCAGTGATATTAGGTTGACTAAGTCGTTGGCAAACGCAATAGACATATTTAGAATATGGTCCAGTTGTCAACTAATATAGATGAGATACAATGATTAAGTCATTTGGATTGACACTTGACAAATCTTAAGCTTGATCGGGTGTGTCGTGAATGAAAGGATTTTATCTTACCACATAAAAGTTAAGTTTACTCGATTCGCGTAAACGTACTTCACATATTGAGTTCGTCTTCCGGCGCCGTCTAGGAGTTTTGTGTAGACCTTAATTTGATTAATGTCGATATGAGAAGGCATGTAGGGTCACACTATGTCGATTGTCCGTTTCGATCTAAGGATGTATTGAGAGAGTAATTAAATATTCGATTTGGAATCGAGATATTTAAATGAATACTGATTATTTTAATTTAGTCAAAATTGGATTTTGGATTTAATTAAGAATGCACGAAAAATAAATTGAGACAGTGCAGGAGCACGTCGAGCGCCGCGACGCCCATACCCTAGGGCCGCGGCGCCTCTGCCTCAAATTTTAGGCCAGACCCAAGGTCAAATCCTAATCCGGGTTTGACCTATTTTTCAACTATAAATAGAGGCATTCACTTCATTATTCATACACCAATTTCTGAAAATCAATCTAAGCCTTAGAAACTTAGAATCAAATACTCTCTCGAACCTCTGCCGGATTTCCTAGCTTTCCGAAAGAGAAGTACACTGAAGCTTGAAGCTTGCAATCGGAAGGGCAACCGCGTGTGCACTTTATAGTAGATAAAGATTCCAGATACTATAACTTGTAAGTATATGTTTTATGATACAAGTTCCATTGTTGTATGGTTATACCAGAATTGTTGTTGGGGTAAGTAAGAAACAAAGATTTTAAACTTCCGTTATGCCTTACTTATGTGTTTTGAACCCAACAAAACCCTACATTTTTAATTCAGTATTGATCGTTAGTTAAAGGACATAAGTGAGCCAAAATAGACGGATGAATGATATTTTAATCACACCAAATGGAACAGTCAAATCAAACCATCCAAAAAAAACAATTAGGTTTGATTTGATTTAATTTGATATTGAGTAAGAAAAAATAGAATCAAATCGATATATATAAGTTATATACTTTTTAAAACTTTATATATTATTTTCTTTAAGAACACATCTCAAGGATTTTGTGATTCTCTCCTGGAATGTTATATTTAATAGAACTACATAGTCATCCATTTTATATATTTAAATAATGCTCGTGTAATGTGTATCATCACTTTCTTATCTTGTGTTGTTGAAATACGCAATTTGTTTGTTCTTTCATATTCATTTTCAAGATATATATTTTGCGTATATCAAGCACACATGCAAGCGTACGTGATCGCAAAGTAATATTGTGAATTTTAAAGCCGAACATCGCATATCTACATGGACTTATGATCAATGATTGAATTAGACTTCACTATTACTATTGATTACAAGTATTTTTTATAAAATATTGCTTTGTTTATAAACTACTACAGAATTTAAAAGACTACGTACTTATGCTAACAAGTTTGTTATGAATGTTAGTTCAAGGCTTAGAATTAACACAGAGAGATAGATATTTCAGGATTATGGTTGGTTCATCAATCCTATTGAATCATCCAAGTACTTTTTCCTAGCAGTTTTATCCACGATTGCTAATTAACAGAATTATTATTGCTCGTAGTATTCTCCCGAATTACTGCTTGTCTATTCAAAACAGTTCGCCGCCTATATTCCTATGAAATTGACATATTGAGAACGCAATACATATAAAGTATGTAACTGAACGTGGCGACTAAGTATACTCCTATCCTAGACACAAATCCTTGCCCTACTTAAGGGAATTAGATCATGTCCTTTTTTACTTCTTCTCTAATGTAACAACAACTTTTCAAAGTTTGTGTATTAAATAGTAGATGGAACTCGAATGTTGCATATCAGTCAAACAATTCAAAGTAGAAGTAAAGAAACATCCGCAATTGAATAAACTACTACGATAGAAATACTATTCAATTGTCAATAATCATGTTATACCACAACCCCAGAACTATAGAGTTTAGCTACTCATGCTCGGATTACAACAAAAAATGTTCATGTTTAATTCAAGAAATAAAGATAAAAGAGATAACCCCACAAAGAATAGCTTTAATTCTTGCTCTCGTGGGCTAAAATGGCTTAACCCCCTTAAAATCGAGCTTGAAAAATATTTATAGGCTTTGGAAAAGTCCTAAACGGACTTTTCAAGCCCCGTTCGGACGCGGTAAAAATAATAATCCTAGAAGAATTATGGTCGCGCTGTGAGGCTCATCGCGCCAAACTTGGACGCCAAGGCCTTTGCGTCGCGTTGAACATTGGAGCTTCGAACTTGATGGAATTTCCTCTTTACACTAAACAGTGGTCGCGTCCCGAAATTGATCGCAGTGACTTTGAGCACTATTGCTCTCGCGATGACTTGTGGAACTCCATACTTAGCAGCTTTTTCACTGATAATCAAAGGTCACGATGCGATGGTCATCACGGTGAACATTCACGCTATGGACTTCGTGGCGCAGTGAACATTGTCTTTCAGTACTTAGTCATTTCTTCAACATGCTCATCCATTGATCGCGTGCTTTGACAAAGTATATCTCTCTTATTCCAAAACATACCATTTTCGATGTAAGGTACCTTGATTCAATATTAAAGCTCAGATTAGTTTTATATCTCATAATCAACATTAGTTAGGTATATCTAATGCATTTAGTTTCAAAACGAGGTAGAAATGTGAGTAACGTAATGCGGAAAAGCATATAAATACACCTAACAAACAATTAAATACACCCACTTTCTATAGTACACCTCACCAAACTATTCTAATTTGAACAGGTCTACTCGGGCTAAGCCACTATGACCATTTAGACATATGTGAGCAAATTCTCAATTGAGTCCTGCATTATACATCAATTTCAAGCACACAACAACCTCTTCAAAACAACATAGCCTAAAAAACTGAATTACAAATATCAATTCAGGCAACGGCTATGCCGCTTGGCAGAGTAATCAAACATATCATCTATCTCTCGCCAATCACGTGCCTTCACCAAAATAAGAGAGGTGCCTAATATTTATAATTAAAGTCAAGTAACATCATGGGCAAAAAGATTTGACAGAATTACGCTCACTCTCAACAAATGAACTTTACATGCTCAAACGATGTACCATAAGCTTGTCCTTAGTGTTTGTTAAAGCTAGTTAATGAATAAAACTAGCCAAGTTGGTGTGAATGAGAAATGGAAGGCAACCTTTCCGAACAGTCACCAACCTATTCCGAAGAGGCACCTTCAAGGCTATATAAACTAAGGCAATGCCTCATTTTAAAGATACCAAAACCAAAAATTTCTGCATCTGAAATTCTGCATTCTTTTTCACAAATAAAACTATCGAGTCTTACTGTGTTTCGTTGCCAACTTTGAGTTCGTCGAAGGCGTTTGACGTACCGCTACTCCTGCGACAGGTATATCCGTTTTATCCTGGGAGGAAGTAATCCATAACCTCGGGTACAGTGAGGGGATTAAATTCCTTAAGGACACACAGTGAATTCTGTGGTCTCGGATATTTTCTTACTTCTGTATTATTTTTCCAGTTTCTGTTTTTTCTGGTTTTTGTCTTTCCGTTTGGTTTCTGTTTTTCCTGATTTTGAACACAGGCACAACAACAAGCTTAAGGAATTTAATCATTATTTCTGTGTTCATTTGTTCTTGTTTAACAATTACAGAACGTTGTCGGAAAAAAAAAAGTGTATGTTGTTTGGAGACTAAAATCTTCGGATTTTCTACTCCGGTTGAGATTAAAGTTTTCATAACTTTCTACTCCTTTGGGTACTTGATTTGAAGATATAAAAACTTCATCAAGTATACAACATACAATTTACTGGAAAAAAAAGTGTATGTTTGTTGTTTCGATGTAACGAACTTGTATGTTGTTTGGAGACTAAAATCTTTGGATTTTCTACTCCGGTTGAGATTAAAGTTTCCATAACTTTCTACTCCGTTGGGTATTTGATTTGAAGATATAAAAACTTCATCAAGTATACAACATACAATTTACTGGAAAAAAAAAAAGAAGAAAAAAAAAAGAAGGTGTTTGTTGTTTCGGTGTAACGAACTAATATGTTGTTTGGAGACTAAAATCTTCGAATTTTTTACTCCGGTTGAGATTAAAGTTTTCATAATTTTCTACTCATTTGGGTACTTGATTTGAAGATATAAAAACTTCATCAAGTATACAACATACAATTTACTGCATTTCGTTTCAAGGATTTTAAATCTGTTTGTGTAACCTTGATTCGGTTTGAAGAAATAAAATCTTCACCATTGTGTATTACATCTGCTGCTGTCAAAACTGATTCGGTTTGAAGTCTTCACCGTTTATTAAACTTTTTCTGTTGCTTCGTTTGCGACAGAAATGGGAGACATGACTCCAAATTTGAATGCTACTGCTACTGCCACACTAGCCCCCATGGTTGGTTCTACGAGCAATGCTGCGTCCTCCAACAGATCAAGACCAAAGACCGGCAGAGAAGCCTGGAAAATTCACCGGAATTGATTTCAAACGATGGCAACAAAAGATGTTCTTCTATTTAACTACTTTAAACCTCCAAAAGTTTATTAAGGAGGTCGTTCCGATTTTGCCGGAATCAACACCTGAGAATGAACGTTTTGTTGTAACTGAGGCATGGAAGCACTCAGATTTTTTGTGCAAGAATTATATTCTTAGCGGACTGGAGGATGATCTTTACAACGTCTATAGTAATGTGGAAACATCAAAAGATCTATGGGATGCGTTGGAAAAGAAATATAAAGCAGAAGATCTTTGGATTAAAGAAATTTATCATTGCCAAGTTTCGGACTACAAAATGGTAGATGGCAAGTCTGTTGTTACTCAAGTTCAAGAGTTGCAGGTTATCATCCACGATCTACTCATTTGAAGGTTTGGTGATTAGTGGGGTGTTTCAAGTTCTTGGCGATAATAGAGAAGCTGCCTCCTTCATGGAAGGACTTCAAAATTACTTGAAACACAAGCGAAAGGAGATGACAACTGGAGGATCTCATCGTCCGTTTGAGAATCGAGGAAGATAACAAGGCAATGGAGAAGAAGGCAAATGTGAGATCAACCATAGGGGAGCACATATTGTTGAAGCTGCCCCAACTAATCTGAAAAGAGGAAAAATGCATCGGGACCAAGGAGCTATCCCAACAAGAAGAAATTCAAGAAAGCGCCACAATTGTGGAAAAATCGGACACAAAGTTGCGGTATCGGTGCTCAGAAAAAGGTAAAGAAGAAGGGTCAGGCTAATATGGTTGAAACAAGCGAGGAAGTTGATGACTTGTGCGCTATGTTGTCCGAGTGCAACTTAGTGGGAAATCAGAAAGAGTGGTGGATTGACTCTGGCGCCACTCGCCACATTTGTCTCGTTAGAGAAGCCTTTGCTTCATATGCTTCCGCCGGGCCCGACGATACCATATATATGGGAAATGCAACGGCCAAAATTGAAGGTTATGGAAAGATACTGCTGAAGATGACATCTGGCAAGGTGGTGACTCTTAACAACGTCTGTCATGTTCCTGAAATTAGGAAAAATCTAGTATCTACCGGACTTCTAGTAAAGAACGGTTTTAAGTGTGTTTTTGTTTCTGACAAGGTTGTAATAAGTAAGAACGAGATGTACATAGGAAAAGGTTACCTCACAGAGGGCCTTTTCAAACTGAATGTAATGGTCGTTGCCAATAATAATAAAGTTTCTGCTTCGTCTTACTTACTTGAGTCAAATAATTTATGGCATTCACGTTTAGGATATGTCAATTACAGAACCTTGCAAAAAATGATTAGTTTGGAAGTATTGCCTAAGTTTGAATGCAATCAATCAAAATGTCAAATCTGTGTTGAGTCTAAGTATGTTAAACATCCTTATAAGTCAGTTGAAAGGAATTCAAGTCCTTTAGACTTAATCCATACAGATATTTGTGACATGAAGTCAATCCCATCTCGCGGTGGAAAGAAGTATTTCATAACTTTTACCGACAATAGTACGCGGTATTGCTACGTTTATTTACTTAATAGTAAAGATGAAGCAATTGAAGCATTCAGGCAATACAAAACTGAAGTTGAGACTCAACTTAACAAAAAGATTAAAATGATAAGGAGTGATAGGGGCGGTGAATATGAATCTCCTTTTGAACAAATATGTTTGGAATATGGCATTATTCATCAAACAACTGCCCCTTACTCGCCACAATCAAACGGAATTGCGGAAAGGAAAAATAGAACCCTGAAAGAAATGATGAATGCCCTGTTAATAAGTTCTGGTTTACCCCAGAACTTGTGGGGGGAAGCCATTCTAACAGCTAGCCGAATACTCAATCGAGTGCCCCATAGCAAAACAAAATCTATTCCATACGAAAAGTGGAAAGGAAGGAAGCCCAATTTGGGATACTTCAAAGTGTGAGGGTGTTTGGCCAAGGTGTAAATTCCTAAACCCAAAAGGGTAAAAATAGGACCTAAAACCATTGATTGTGTTTTCATAGGATATGCCACAAATAGTAAGGCATATCGATTTCTGGTTCACAAATCAGAAAATCCCGACATTCAGGTAAATACGGTAATTGAATCAGATAATGCTGACTTCTTTGAAACCATATATCCGTATAAAAAGGAATGTGAGTCGTCTAGCAAAGAATCTAAACGACCTCGGGAAGAAACAAAGGAAAATATTCCTGATGAGGAAAAACCGAGACGCAGCAAACGTCAAAGGACGTCTACTTCATTTGGACCAGAATTTCTAACATTTTTGTTGGAGAATGAGCCTCGAACCTTCAACGAAGCTATGTCTTCATCGGAAGCTCAATTTTGGAAAGAGGCAATCAATAGTGAGATAGAATCCATCTTAAACAACCATACTTGGGAATTGGTTGACCTTCCTCCAGGAAATAAACCTTTAGGTTCCAAATGGATTTTCAAGCGGAAAATGAAAGCTGATGGTACTATTGATAAATATAAGGCAAGACTAGTTGTTAAAGGGTTTAGACAACGAGAAGGTCTTGATTACTTTGATACATACTCGCCGGTAACGAGGATTACATCTATTCGGGTGTTAGTAGCGTTAGTCTGGTGTACGGTCTTGAAATCCATCAAATGGATGTGAAAACAAATTTCTTAAATGGAGAGTTAGAGGAAGAAATTTACATGGAACAACCTGAGGGGTTTGTAGTTCCAGGGAAAGAGAAGAAGGTGTGTCGACTTGTTAAGTCTCTTTACTGGACTAAAACAAGCACCCAAACAGTGGCATGCAAAATTTGACCATACAATCTTTGTCAAATGGATTCAAGATAAATGAGTGTGATAAATGTGTCTACATTAAGAACACTCCAAACCACGTAGTCATTGTTTGTTTGTACGTGGATGATATGTTGATAATGAGTAACGACATTGCTAACATAAATGCTACTAAGCGCATGCTTGCTAGTACGTTTGATATGAAAGACTTAGGAGTTGCCGATTTAATTCTGGGAATTAAAATCCATAAGACTCCTCAAGGTCTAGCATTGTCTCAATCTCATTATATTGAAACGGTACTTGAAAAGTTCAAGTATTTGGACTTTAAAGTTGCAAAGACGCCAATTGATATGAACCTTGCTCTTGCAAAGAATAAAGGTGAAAGTCATTCTCAATTGGATTATGCCAGAGTGTTGGAAAGTTTGATGTATATCATGAACTGTACGCGACCTGATATTGCATGTGCTATAAGTAAACTAAGTCGCTACACTAGTAATCCCGACCAAAAACATTGGTTGGCAATGAAACGAGTTTTGGGGGTATTTAAAGCATACTCAAAACTTTGCTTTGCATTATAACGGTATCCTGCAGCTTATTGAAGGATACAGTGATGCAAAGTGGATCACCGGTTCAATGAAACTAAATCCACAAGTGGATATGTTTTTACCATAGGTGGAGGAGCGGTGTCTTGGAAGTCATCCAAATGGACATGTATCGCTCGCTCTACAATGGAATCTGAGTTCATAGCTTGAGACAAAGCCGGTGAAGAAGCTGAATGGCTCGGGAATTTCTTAGAAGATATTCCATTTTGGCCCAAACCGTTGGCTCCTATATGCATACATTGCGATAGCCAAGCGGCAATAGGAAGAGCCGGGAGCCTTATGTACAACGGAAAGTCTCGTCACATACGACGAAGACATAATACCGTTAGACAACTACTCTCTAGTGGAATTATCACAATTGACTATGTTAAGTCAAGAGATAATGTGTCGGATCCACTAACTAAAGGCCTAACTAGAGAGGTAGTTGAAAGATCATCAAGGGGAATGGGACTATGGCCGAGGACAAGTCATTGTGACGGTAACTCTACCTAGAAGACTGGAGATCCCAAGATCTAGGTTCAAAGAGATCAAACAAAGTCATTAATGACGGTTCAACATTGTCACAATAACTCTTTGGTCCATTCTCGTGATGAGACAATGTTGATGCAGGATAAAGCATTGCGGCTTTTTAATGGTTCCTAAGTTTGGTACGGGGTATATCAAATAGTGTATCTACGGGATGACACATTTAGGAATCACCTATGTAAGTGTGAAGTGTAAGCCGCTTCAAGGAGAATTATGTAAGGCCAATTCTCTACGCACTTATGAACCAGGCAGTGTTCATGGCTGAAACGAACAAAACAATGAGAACCAAAGACGGTTAAAGGGTTAATTGTGTGACATGTGGTTGTCTAGGTATACACCAAAGCTCGACGGTTCAAGGATATCACATCTACCGATTGACCGAGTATATCCGACATATGTTCACTACGGAAAGTTCAAAGAGAAATCTACTTATCCAGATGCGATTAATCCTTGCTTACGAATCACACAGTTTTTTGTCATGCATGTTTTTCATCATATAGCCATTCCCCATTCATGTGGGGGATTGTTAAAGCTAGTTAATGAATAAAACTAGCCAAGTTGGTGTGAATGAGAAATGGAAGGCAACCTTTCCGAACAGTCACCAACCTATTCCGAAGAGGCACCTTCAAGGCTATATAAACTAAGGCAATGCCTCATTTTAAAGATACCAAAAACCAAAAATTTCTGCATCTGAAATTCTGCATCTGAAATTCTGCATTCTTTTTTCACAAATAAAACTATCGAGTCTTACTGTGTTTCGTTGCCAACTTTGAGTTCGTCGAAGTCGAAGGCGTTTGACGTACCGCTACTCCTGCGACAGGTATATCCGTTTTATCCTGGGAGGAAGTAATCCATAACCTCGGGTACAGTGAGGGGATTAAATTCCTTAAGGACACACAGTGAATTCTGTGGTCTCGGATATTTTCTTACTTCTGTATTATTTTTCCAGTTTCTGTTTTTTCTGGTTTTTGTCTTTCCGTTTGGTTTCTGTTTTTCCTGATTTTGAACACAGGCACAACAACAGTGTTATACTCCACTAAAATAACCACATCAAGTCTAGGATCAAATAAGACTTAAATGGTCGTAATGTAGGCTAAAGAAGGTTAGGAATTATTTGGATGAATAGTGACTGATCTCCCTAAGTACTTTAATACATCACACTTTTTTTTCCAATTATTCGCTCTCTTTAATTTTTTTCAATTCTTTAACCATTCTTTTTTTACTTTCCCTTATACCCCCCTATCATTAAGCATGCTCTTCTTTTTCATACATGAACGACTCCGACTAACATGCATGCGTATGTGGTCGACAAGTAATTTAGATTGAATTAGAGTATCGTTCCCGACGAGGATTTAATCGTAACTTTCAAACTAGATCAAGTAGTAAAGAAATCAAGAATTTGAAGATTTGTAGACAGAAAGTGAACAAAATCAAGTAGTATGATTTATAATTGAGAGAATAAAAATATCCCAGAGTTACGGGGAAATTTATTCATTCATGTTGCATATTCATTTGTGTTAGTCCGTTGAAAATCTAGTTTACTAACCACAGGGAAACATGATTGATCCTCGAACGACGTTTATCCAAACTAGTGAAATGTTATGGCTCCATGAACATTCTAATATAAGGATGCATGTATTACTCCTGTAATTGACTAAGCAAGGGAATAAAGTAAAGGTAGTTAGTACCGCTAATCAACGCCGGATGAACTGAACAAGCTCTACCTTATCCTATAATGCAAGATAGACCTCTCCGTGAGGACTTACAGTATAAATTCATAGATTGTACTTAATTGGTGATCAATCAATCAAATAATTAAGTGCATGATCACGTAAACAAACTCATTAAATCAATATGAATCGATAATAATCAAATGTATGCTAACATCAAGTTTCAACTAAAAACAATCATGAATAATCCCATGACCCTAGAATAATAAGAAAACTAGCCACCCATAATGCGGTGATTACGCAATCAATAATTGTTCAACCAAGTAAATAGAAGAAGATATGATAAACTGTGTGAATCGTTTCTCCACGATGACGTGCTTAGCCGTCCTTGTGTTGTATTCCTCTCCAAAGTCTTTTTTCCTTTTGAAAAACATGTAGAATAGATTTTTATAGTGTTAGGATTTGACCCTGGACCGGATCTCTAAATCAAGCCCAAAACCAACTTAGATTGATAGTATTTTGTAAGGACACACCGCACTTCCTCGCAAGGTGGCACAATGTGCCTTTATTATTTTGGGAGTTCCATTTTTCTGTCTTTTGTGAAGGCACGGTGTGTAGGCATGCAAGGGGCGATGAGGTGCCCTTATATTTTCTGCGACACTTCACTTTTTCAACTCATTTTTATATTTACTTGGCCCTCGGGTGCTTAGCTCGTTCTGAATACTTCAAAATGACTTCTACTCTGACTTTAAAGTCGAATTTCACCTCTTTTTGCATTAAAACGTAAGCTTCCCATCAATCATCACCTAAACACAATAAAAACCCATATAAAGTATAAAGTGGTTGGAATATGATTAAAACACAAGAAAAGAGTAACAAATGAGATGCGTAAAGTATATTAAAACATGTACTTCTAGACACCGATCAATACACCATGTTAGGATCGGGATACTCCTATGCACTATAAAAATCTAATTTTTAGAGTATTTGCGTAAGAAGGTAATACAACGGAATGAAAAATCAACACAAGAATTTTCACGTGGAAAACTCCTTGCTCAAGAGAGTAAAAAAATACGACTTATATTCTATAGGATTTACCAAATTCTTTTCACTAAAATTCGGAGCCCTTGTAGAGGTTACAAATAACCTAAAGACATGTTCCCTGAAAAGTTCGCCTAAATCACAATAGTAACAATTAAATCAATGAACACCTAGTATACAATACTTGCAAAGGTAGATAGATGGAACCACAACATAACCGAACCTAGACAAACTAAATAAATAAATGATAATATCTTGATAAGCTCTCTGGTTCTTTGTCGTCGTGCAATTGGCTCTTCCATGAACTAGTGTTGACTGCACTCACTAACCTTCTCATTGAAATATTGTGATTTGTGGTTGTGGTCAAGCTCCAAAACTTGTTCGTGCTGTGGAGTTCTTCAAAAGTTTGGATTTTGGAGCGATTAAGGTATGTAAGGCTAACTTTGTACATGTGGGAATGTTTATTACCCAACGGATTCTTCCAATGTATCATTTCTGGGTCTAATGGAATTCATAGGTATAGGAAGAAGCCCTATCAAATATAGATTTTTTCTTTCGACCATATTTCGATTGTTAATACGATATATAAGGACCGCTACTACAAAGAGTATTACACCCTTGATCGTGAAATATCGATTTCCCTATACCACATTCTTCATACCTCATGAATTTTCCTCTATTAGACAAGTTATGGCTTGAATTATGAGAACGTTATGTATTGTTCATGTTCATTTCGAATGCTATGAAATCCCTATGTGACCCTTATATTCTCCTTATAATCCTATTCCATGAAGTCCCATTGGTTTCACCATAATAATATGATAAGCGATAAACCCATAATTCTTCCTCAAAGATGATAACTTGATGATATTATGAATTATTAACTTATGTTAAGATTCGCATGTGATGAAGATATGAAACATGTTTATGGGCCTTTGAGCCATCTTTATAGAGTTTTGAAAGGGTAGCTACAATTATGTGAATTGTAGAGTGAAAAGCTATAAATTTATAATTCCTTTGATTATTGGATTGTAACTGAAAGAAATAATCCCCTTGATTATTTTCATAAATTAAAAAGGTACTTATACAAGTTACAAAATAGGAGAATCCTATTCCTATTCTATTTCTAAAACCTTATTCTACCATAATTCTAACTATACAATTATGATAAGTGTATAACACTAATTAAGATAACCTTTACACTACAATATACTACAAATATATATACCATATATACAAGATTGTCTCTTCAACATTCTGTCCGAGAATGGGCCACTGCTGCCGAGAGCCCATCGCCCTTCACTGGGCTTCAACATTCTGTCCGAGAATGGGCCACTGCCGAGAGCCCACTGCTGTATTCCTGTGATATACACTTCTGTATATTCAGTGTATATCACAGGAATATTTCCTTAAAATTACTTGAGTTTAGTGAAGTTTTGGGAAAAATCATATTGAGGTAGGTCGTGATTTTTCACTCCCTTGAGGAAGGAATTTTTCATGATAATGTTTTTTGTGATTTACAGTCCGCAGTTTTACTTCTTGTTAGGTGACTGAAGAACACAGTTCTTCAGTACATTAGATAGTAGCTAGAATAACAGATTCATTGCTACACCCGTGTTGTAGGATAACTTGGATACTTCGAGAGTATGACCTAACCAATAGTGATACTTGACTCCGAATACTTGTTAGGCTAGAGAGGGAGCACATACCCCGGCAGCACACACTCAAGTACAATAGTATGCTCAAGTTTATCAGGCTCCAAGAGTTTAGCCTGCTACGGTAGCATAGCCTATGTGTGATCCACAATCTATTGCACCACGGCTAGTGATCCATCCTGCTATGTCTAATTTAAAAGCTTCCAAAATTAGTGGCCAAGCGGTCAATACAACAAATTTTGTATGGAAGTCCAAAAAGAAGTCTACTTCTCAAAGGCTATATCTGATTCATCCCATCATGTGTGAGCGAGATATATTATCACTAATATAATACACCTATAATAGATGATCCATAAGTTACAAGTTCATCATAGAAATAAGATGTAACTCCACTACAACTCCCTAATTAAGATAAGATGAGTTATGGAACTCTACCATAAAGTGGGAGCTAAAATGTAAAACTCTTTATTAAGTGAAAGTTAAAGGTCACATTATTCTGTTAGAAAAGAGAATGACTTAGTTGTTGTACATAAATTATAAGACTCCGCAAGTAATCTGTTAAGGCAATTAGTGGTGGTAACACACAACAGATTTTAGACGAAGATATATTTAATTCCACGGTTTTCCTTCACCATCACAACATATAAATGTGCATCCAAAAATTAGATCAATGTTCACTTAAATTGAATCTTGGAAAGCAAAATAACAAATACAGGATTTCAATAGCAATAATTTGAGAATAAAGTAATAAAACTAAATTATTGTGTTGAAGTATCTTTCTAGAAATCGTATGAGAAATAAAAAGAAAATTCAAATGACGAATTCTGGAAAAAGCTTTTTCTAATTATATTTTTTTAGCAAAATTGTTGTTTGGGAAGTTGTAATTACAAATTTCCTTTTTGAACATTTGTGTGCGTTTTGTGAGTAAAAAATGAATATTTTTCTTTGAAAACACTCTCAAACCACTTCTTTGAAATATTTTATTTTGAATAAAAAGAAAAAGATCTTCTTTCCAAGACATGTGAATCCAAATCCATATTTGAAAAGATCCCTTTTTAGCTTAGGCGTATTATTATTATTATAATTATTAAATAGCATAATTATGATTAAGACTGAGGGCAACCCCAAGAAAGGAAGAGGTAGAGGTGACTCTACACATAGTGATCCAGCCACATCCACTATTGAGAAAGATAGCCCTTTTGTGGAGGGAGGGACAACCCACTCCAACACCTTAACTTTAATAATTAATACTTATTGTACTACTTAATTATGGATTAGTGAATTGAGAGGTGGAGGGAGAACAAAGGAAAAAGTGGAAAAAGTTTAGTTCATTGCTAAGATAAGGTGGATGCTCTTATCCATCTAATTGACTCCTTATATTTAAATTCAGCCCTTAACCACTAATTATCACACTTTTCACTTTCTTCCGTCCAATATGAAAATACTAGTCAAAACTCTTCATATTTTAAAAGTAAGAAAGGATAAGAGAAATTAAAAGAGGGGTTGGTTGAAATTGAAACCATTTAGGTTGAAAGCCATAGGGGGCCAATGAGGGTATCTTGACCACCTAAAAACTTGAATGCTATACCAAATTGTATTAGCATATTATAATTTTAAGTGAAAATGTATACTAATTAATTAATGATTAAGTATTAAAAGTTTATGTGTGCATTTGTTAGTTTGATTTAAACACTAAAAACTTGAGTACTCTTTCACCAGTTTGAATGTTCTCCAAATAGGAGTGGCAAACGGGCGGATCGAGTCATATATGAGCGAGTCAAAATGAGTTAAATAAAAACGGATAAAATATTCATCCGCCCATAATTAACATGAATAAAAAATGAGTTATATTATATATGACTTCAAGAATATTTAGATGAGAACACACGCTAAAAATTAAAATAAACATAAATTCTCATAAAAAATAATTAAAAGAATCAAATATTTAAAAAATAAAAATTTTAAAATAACAAATAAAATGGATTGGGTCGAACGAATAACTATAAATTTTATCTATTTTACCACTCCTATCTCCATTCTCCAAGATACCCTAGGATTAGGTAGAAAATTTAAAAAGCGTTTATGGGATGATACTCTCAAATATTAATGCCATAAAATCAAACTCTTCTTTTGACTATAATTGGGTGGTAGAACCTGGTGAACGGAATGCATTTGATTGGATTAAATACATAAAAAAAGTTGCCAACTAAAACGCGGATTCGACTCAAAGGAAAGTGACCTCTTTCAAATTTAGATGGTTTCGTCTTTGTTTAAAATGTGTCCTTAAAATAAGTCTCCATTGGCCCTTATCCTTTATTTTAGAAATTAGATAATTACTATCATTCATTTCACAAAGATTATAAGAATTAATAGTAATACCCAAAAGGCTTAGGGCAGGCAGAGGGTCCATTTGATGAATAATATTAGTATTACTACCATTAATTAAAACACTCTTCCTCTTCTTCCTACTCAAAACGCCGTTACCATAATTCTACTCCGTTAACTCTCACGTGGGCTTCAAAAAGTATGAAGCTTGAACGATTGACCCTAATTCCATCTACAGTCGGAGTTAACGCCGGTCAACAATCCGATGACGGAAACAAAGTTCCGAGGCTCCCTCGTTGGACCAGACAAGAAATACTTGTCCTCATACAGGGAAAAAAAGTGGCGGAAAATCGGATCCGTAGAGGGAGAACCGGCGGTCTAGAATTGGGTTCAGTACAGGCTGAACCGAAGTGGGCATCCGTTTCATCATACTGTAAAAGACATGGAGTGAACCGGGGACCGGTTCAATGTAGGAAAAGATGGAGTAATTTGGCAGGGGATTTTAAGAAGATAAAAGAATGGGAGTGTGGGATAAAGGAAGAAACGGAGTCGTTTTGGGTGATGAGGAATGATTTGAGGAGAGAGAAAAAGTTGCCTGGGTTTTTCGATAGAGAGGTGTATGATATTCTTGATCGTGGAAATGGGGATGAAGAAGAAGGGCTGGTATTGGTGTTAGGGTCGGGTGTCGAACCGGAGTCAGCACAAATTTTGTTTGATAGTGGGAAAAGTGGTGCGGGGGATGATGGTTTATTTTCAGATTTTGAGCCGGTTCAGGAGGAAGACGAGGAAGTAGGTGGCATTCCCAATAAAGATTTGCCACCAGTGAATGATAGTATTCCTGCTCCTGCTCCTGCTCCAATTTCAGGTACTATCTGTGTTTTTTTAACCCCCCTGTTTGGATGGTTTCCGTGGTTCATTATTATATTATTTTTTATGAAATCTCGTTTATTTTCATTATTCATAAAATTATGCGCGTTGTAATTTCACGAATTTGATAGTATTTGTGTGGTTAAGTACTTCATTTACCCATTATACCCCACCATACCCACCCCTCCATCACACCCAAACCCACCCACCACCCATTACCGGCCCCTCGCCACCACACCACCCCCCATCACCCCCTACTTATTTTTTAAAGTTTCAATTTATCATTTACCTTAGTTTTATTAATATATATAAACTAGCTTGTAATAAAGGGTTAAGGACATTTTAGTAAACTTACAAGTTATTATACAGTATCATACAGTCAAACCAAACAATAAAAACGTTATTAAATCACAACAAACGATACATTCTATCCAACCATTGAATTCATTAATACAGTACATTACAATAGAATATCATGCTATATAATATGATACTGTACATTTTGAAACCATGGGTAACGACCATCCAAACAGAGTGAAGGGTCGTTGTTTCATGAACGAGTAAACTCGTAAAATTACGACATGAACATTTATGTAAACTAGTAATGGTATAATACTTATTGTTATATCAGTGAATAAAACACGGGTTATTATGCAGGAATTACCTACTTCAAAAGTATTTTTATCAACCAACATATCATAACTTAGGCAGAGTTTTATATTATAAATCAAATATTCTATTTCGTTATAAAAAAAAAGGGCAGTCCGGTGCATAAAACATCTCGCATTAGCAGGGTCGGGGAAGGGTCGCACTCCTTGGGTGTGATGTCGACAACCTACTCTAATGCAACATTTTGTATTGTGATTTTATGACATGACTATTTTTTCATATGTGAGAAACCACATGACTCATGTCTAAATATTTTTGTATTTTGTGCTAGTAGTAGTTTCACAAACAAACAATTAGATTACTTTATAAGAGTGGGAAAGATATTTAATTTTGAAGTATTGATCATTTACCTCTTTTTCGTGTTCCTTTTCCTGTCCTCCAGTAAGTACTTAGTTTTAGTATTTAGGTCTGGAATTCGATCATCTTCTTGAAGTTATTTTGAACTTATTATCTTGATTTTGGATTGTAGAGCAACAGCATCAACCACTCTCTCAAGTGTCTCCTACACAAGGTATTCTTATCTAATGTTAAATCTCCACACATTGAAAGGTTCCTTTCATTCAGTTTTTGTACTAGTTGTAGAGTGCTTCGCACTCTGGCAACAGAATACTCATAATTTCATAAATTTAGGATCTATAAATCAGTTGGTACCCTTGAAGCACAATAATTTGAAAACAGGATGTCTTTTAACAGAGAAAAAGCCCAAATTAATCCCTTTCTTTGGCTTTAGACTCAAAGTCATCCCTCTTCTTTCGCATGGAGCGTTAATAATTCATTCATTTTTGAATTTTGGTGCACTTTAGGTCCCTCCCTAACCTCCATTAACTATTTAATGAGTCTGTGCACATGGATTTTCCATAGAAATAATTTGAAAAGATAAACTAATGGAACTCCACAATTAATACTCTTACACAAACTAGATTTCTTCTTGAACTTATTACCCTTGTAGTTGCAGATCAAAAGCTTACTAGAACAGAATACACACTAGAAGAAGACTGGTAAATCGGTCGTGCACAGGATCAAAATGTTAAATAGCAAATGGAGGATAGGGAAGAGACTAAATGTGCACCAATATTTCAACCATGGAGGACTATTAGTGCTCCGTGTGAAAGAAAGGGGATGACTTTGAGTCTAAATTCAAAGATAAGGGATTATTTTGGGCTTCTTCTCTATTTTTAACTCATTGCTGGGTGATTTGGCATTGTGATAGTCATTTTCAAGAACTTGCGACTTACATATCTGAAAACTCAGATTCCATCGAGCTTCTTTTCTGTTTAGACCTTTTTCTAGGTTGTCCTTGGTTTTCTCATGTCTGCTGAAATTTCCACGGAAATTGTAGTTTTCATGCTACACATTTGAAATAAATATGGTTTGAGCAAATTAATTTTTGTAAAATTTAAAATTGTCTACGTAGCGCTTTGTATTGGTGTCTCCATGCCAAAGTCAATCCTCTATTAACTATTGCGTTTACTACAGCAAGGTGAGTGTGGTTTATGCATTAGACTGTTGTTTAGAGGCCAACAAAATGGAAATACAGCTTTTGAAGTGAATCAACTAACATTAAATGTATCTGTGGATATGAGGTAGTATGTCAAATGTCATTCTAACTTTTCCTAGACTGGTAATTCACATTCTTCTTGAACTTTTGCATTTCTAGTAAATATGTTCCTAGCCCTCTCACCATCCTTGAGAAAAGATAACCAAGAAGGGAGGAGCGATAAGACTAAAAGAAACAACCAAAAGAACAAATTGGCATGCAGTGACGTTGCCCTTCCTAAATCTTTTTCAGCAGGTACAAGCCACCAGAAACAACCTACCCCTGAAGCTGATATAGGAAGTGGTCAGGAAGGAAGGAAAAGAAAGAGAAACGACTCAGATACAGATGAAGAAGCAAGCAACGTGCAGCATCACATAGTCAGAGCATTGGAGAGGAATGGCAAAATGGTGAGCTCCCAACTTGAAGCTCAGCGTATGCATTTTCAACAGGATAGGGAGCAGAGAAAGGACCATGTTGATAGCTTAGTAGCAGTACTTAACAAGCTTGCAGATGCTTTGGGAAGAATTGCAGATAAGTTATAGAACCAGTTAATTATCTACTGGGAGTGTACATAACATATTGTCTGTCACATCTTCATGAATCATACACAAGGCTGAAGGATTTTGGCGAGTCAAATTTGGTTGGGTTTAATTAGTAGTTGGAGATAAGATGTTCTTCTCAGCTTTTGTGCTTTTCAAGACTTGGTCTTTTCACAGGTGTACAGAAATAAATACAGGAATTGGAGAGGCTGGTGTCTTTTTGTTTTTTATCTTAATTTTGTTTATACAAGTACAAATTATCATCTCTTGTTTTGTCACAACTTTCAGGCTCCTTTGTTTATGAGCTTAAATTTTATCTGAGTACTTGAGATTGGTTGTTTTGCAGACAAATTGTATACAAATCATAATATCTCGATTCTATTGTCAACAATAGTAGTAATTGTTTTATAAGGATTTCTTTTAATGATAGTATTAAATTTCAGTCTATGGCATCTAAGTTTTAAGGTTTGCTTTTAAATTGAATAGTTTTTTTCAATAATATCCTTGGCCTTTTTGCTTTACGTTATTTAATGTTAATTTTAAATAAGGCTAAACTCATCGCCAACCACCAGTGGTCGTCCATATTTGTCATTTGAACACCTCAAGTAATGCTTGATCCATTTAGACACTTCAGATGGGCATTCGCTGTGTCATTTAGACATTTTTCGCTGACTTGGCAATTTGCATGATTTTCACAGAAATAAGGCGCGTGAAAAACCCAATATATATATATATATATATATATATATATATATATATATATATATATATATATATATATATATTATTTCTTCTTTCTTCATTCTTTTTTTCTTTTTTTCGATCTGGATTTTAGATCTAGCAACTCCATTTTATTTTTTTGGATTATTTTGAATTAATTGAGTCTAAACACCATTAATGATATCTTTAGAAAGATTGAAGGTTTAAAATGAGTTACTTGATTTGATGAAAAATTTGAGAAATTAATGTTGGGGTTGTCTTCGGGTCTTCGTAGGAATCTTTAGCTGAAATTATAACAATTTTGGAGGAGTTTCTCTTAAAATTTTGAATTAAAATCGTGGATAGAACAACACATATGAAGATGGTGAAGAACACCAAGAACATGCTTTATTTTCTTTTTTGAAAATTTATTTTTTTCTCAAAATTTATTTTTTGAAGTATTATTTAATCAACCACCACATATCCTAATTCATTTTGTCATTTTCCACGTCATCGGCAAGTGTGTTCACACATTTTACATATTTGGTTGATTGTGCAAAAATAGTTTAAATGACACAACGAAAGCCCACCTGAAGTGTCTAGATGGAACAAGCGTTACTTAAGGTGTTCAAATGATAAATATGATCGATCACAGGTGGTTGGCGATGAATTTGGCCTTTAAATAATACATGTATTATCGCATACACATAAATGTTTATGTTATGCATTGATCCACCTGTCTCTTAGCTGCTCAAAAATTTTATGGAGACGTAAATCTACTGCAAGAATATTACACATATCAAGACTGCTATTAAAAGTGGAGAACTATTAGAATACACTATGTCCTTCTAGGGAATATTAGTATTGGCTATGCCTAAAACCAGGAAGTGTTTAGGGAAAGGCTATTATAATACACCATGTCCATCTTGATTCAGAAAAGAAATTACATCAGTGAGTCTAAAGTAAAAGGTTATGCAAGATCGCAAGTTATATTCTCATGGCCTAGGGAAAAAAGTTTGCTCAGAAATGTCTAAGATGTTTCATCAGTCATTATATCTAGAACAGAATTCTTTCAGACATTTCTCAGGAGTTGATGCAACCCAAAGTCGAAGAAAACTTCACGCTCAACGTACTAATATTAAGACATGACGACTTATGTGAACATTGTTACAAGCACCATCGACATGATAACACAAGGGAAATATTACCAATCATCATGAATCCCTCTACTAATAAAAACAATAATAAGTAAAATCCATCACGAATCGTTGAACGCCCTTAAAACAGATAGGTCATGCAAAAGTACAGTGCAATACGTGTTTATGCTCCTGTGTAAGGGATGAACACATTGTTTTTCTCTTCCTTTTTCTTTCTGAGGGGGCTGATTTGGAGTTAAGGTTGGAGGTCTAGCTAAGACGAGAACTTGCAAATAACATTTATGCTCAAGGAACAATATAACACAGATACTAGCCTCAAGTAAACATAAGATCAAGTAACAGAGTCCTCCATCCCTGCCTTGCTTCGATATCGGCGTTCTGGTTTTTGGGACATAATGTTATTCTCAGCTGCACGTGTTTCCATATCTTCTTCCATTGGATCTTCAGTTTGCTCAGCCTCTCCAGCGGCAATGCAAACAGGGAAGCCCTTTGGGTGCAAGGATTCATTACAACCATCTTCAATCATTTCCTTTGACAGAGTAGCATCCATTGCTGGTATAGCATCCACGTTCTTCTGCCTAGGTACAAAGACTACTGATTTAGGATTAGTACCTAACACGTCCATAGTTTCTTGTGTCAATTGATCATGCTTTGACTTCCTAACCTCCTCGAGAATGTCTCTGCAAGCTTGATTATTTGACTCGTCAACAAGCTCACTAGTTGAATCCAAACTATAGCAAATATACTTTGAAGGATTGAGAACATGATCAGGAACCTTCGACCTACTGCTAATGGATTCATTGTCTTCAAAACTAGAGTTTGCTGATGCAGGAGCTGCCCAAGAAACTTCTAGCTCTGATGCTCCTTCAGATTCATCTTTACAACCAGGATCAAACCTGACCCGTTTCGTAGGCTGGAGCCCACCACTCTCTGATTTCCTTGTTTTTTTCAAAATTGGCTTCACTTTAGAGTGATCCTGAAGCGGTGGTTTAGCTGAATGCTGCTCACCACTTAAAGTGATACCATCAAAGTGAGTTTCACATTTCTCAGCTGCATCCGTATCTTCCTTCAGCCTAACTTGTGCAGCCATATGATTTGCACGCGAGTCCCTACTGATGTTACGTCCAGAAGGATCAGAAGATGTTTCCTGATCAATAAAAAATTTCATGTACAAGCGATCACCAGCATCCACTCTGCCCTCGGCCACTCTATCATATTCATCTTCCTCCTCCTGCAGAAGCAATCGAGAAGGATCATAAGTCTCAAACAAAAAGAATACATCAATAGCAGTTACTCAAAAAAAAGAATATTATCCATATCAGTTACTAAAAAAAAGGACTATCCATAGCAGTTGCGCTCTTTTCAGGCTTGCAAAGACACTTAGTATCATGCCTGTAATTACAATTTAGAAAGGGAATGGGTTAAATTACCCTTGAACTATGCGAAATGGTCCAAATTTATCCTCCGCTAATAGCTACGGTCAAATATATCTTCGTCGTTACCAAAATGAGCTAGATTTGCCCTTATTTCCAAAGGGCTAGTCTCTGACCCTAATGTTTAGCAACAGAAATTTCCATGTGGCTCAAAATTACGCCATAATTTTTTTTTCTTTTCTCCTTGCTCCTTTCTCCCCCGCCAACATCTCCACCAACCTACACCCTTCCTCACCTCTACCCACTACCATTGCCACCTTATGCAAGCAGTAAGTCACAGTTTGGCAGTAAGAATATCTGACATTTTTTCCCAACTTTAAAAGAAAATTGGAATTCAAACACATCCAATCAGTAACCCTGACAGAAACATAGAATTTAAAACACCTCGACTTCTCTCTACATAGGACTATGTAGACTTGTATGGAAATAATTTCACAGCAGAAACCCCACTTACCCATCCCCACCCCACCCCAAAGAAAAATGACCTCTGAAACCCCACCCAAAAGCCTCTATCCTCCACCATCGGAAACCACCGTGCACCAACCTCTACACTCACAAACAATAGGAGTATCTTAAAAAAAATTACTTCACAGAAAAATAGAAGTATTCAAAGTTAGCAATTTTAGATTGTGGGGTTTGTGAGAAGTGATAAGCCGTATGTATATTTGAGAGAGCTAAAAAGGGTGTATTGGGTAATGGCTGAAGAATCTAAAAGGATGAGCCTTTTTTTTTGTTCGCTGAATTGGAAGACAAAGTACGACATCGTTGTGCAGTGACGAAGATTCACCTCGCCTGATTCTTCTGCGATTCATTCCTTAGTTATTGGTGATCTTACCCCTAATGGTACAATTCTATTCATGGGTATCCTTATTCTACTGTCCTTTGTTTGGTTGTAGATGACTGTAGTTTTAAGTGGTGCCAGTGGTAGGGGGAAAGGAGGAGGCATAGGAAGGGTGAATGGTGGTGGAGGTGCGGGCAAAGAGGAGGGAGGAAAAATAAAAAAATTATTATTTTGAGCCACTTGTCTATTGGAAACAGCCCTCTATCCCTCAAAAGGAAGGGGTAAAGTCTGCGTACATCCTACCAGATCCCACTTGTGAGATTACACTGGGTATGTTGTAATTTTGAGTGACGTGGCAATTCTTGGTGCTAAATATTAGAGTTAGAAACTAATTAATCTCAAAGGTGCAACCATTTGGAGAGAATGGCAAACCTAGCCCATTTTGATAACTCCCCCGACATATCTAATCCCAACTATTAACGGAGGGCAGATTTGGATCGCTTTGCAGAGTTCCGGTGCAGATATAACCCTCTTCCCATTTAGAAAAATGCATATGCACAGACCAAAAAGGTTGGTATATAGGAAACACGATACTAGCTACCCAATTGGTGAAGCATGGGCACAAGTTGGGCTCCGAATCATAAGCAAACGGTGAAAGGACGCATCACTAGCTGTTAAAAGGGGACAAGCGCGAAATGGGGAAATTGCCCAAAATAGTGAGAAATCGGGTATGAGCAACTTCCTTTTATTAACTATCAAGTTCTAGATTTTTTTTCCTGAAGATCTATTAAGTTCTAGATCTCAAGAAAGAAATTAAAAAAAAACATATATTTTGCTAAGTGAAACAAGATGAGCTTAGAGCACCCGAGTAACCGAATCTTATGAAGCAATAGTACGTGATCGCCAAGTAATACAGTGATGAAATAGAGTGTCATATCCACAAAGATTTATGATCAACGGTTATCAGACTTAACAACTACTAATTAATTTAATATAACTAATTAACTTATACTAACAAATGGTCAAGAACAAGAGTGCTAAGCGTAGGTTTTAACACAAAGAGAAAAATATTCTAGGGCCGTGGTTGGTTCACCAATCCTATTGAGTTATCAAACTACTTCCTCTTAATTTGAATTATCGATGATTGCTAATTAACCGAATTATTAACTTGTTAATTAACCAGATTATTAACTGTAGTTTTTTATGGCACACCGAAGCTTTTGACAAGGAAATACCCACATCTACGTACTAATTACACAAATGGATGATCTTAGAACACAAAAATATGCTGATTATCTCTAGTTTTTTGAAGTTCAAGGACACTTTGAATCAAGTAAAGAAGTGTACGTTCACATAATCCAAAGTGATAGTTTTCAGAACTCTTTCACTGTCTTCTCGGATAAAACACAGTCGCATACAAGAATGGACGCGAGACAAGGCATTTTACCTGACACAAGGCGAGGAGTAGGCCTCTAAGCGCATAGTGTAAGCCCCGTGGAACTTTAGTTTTGATTATTTTATAAAATAAAATAATAGGAATAACTTTTTTAAAAAGGTAAGAACTACACAGAAATTGTAGAAATTTCAAGAAAATACAAAAAAAAAGTGAATATATATAGAACTACTGCATCTTAAAATGCTAATCAGGATCAGCAATTGACAAACTTTATCAGAATTGTTCCATCTAAAAGAACTAATTACACTTCGAAAAAAATTGAAAAATTTATAAACTAACTTGAAAAGAAAGAAAAATAAAGGAACCTACAATCAGAAGCATCGAACCAGAGCAAGTGATGAAGTGATGCATTATTGCTTTGTAGTTTGCAAATTGGTCATTTTTCCGTTTACCAGGTAAAAGACAAAAAGAAAAAAAGAAAAATTAGAGCTAAGACTAAAATATCTTTTGACTTTTAAGTTTTAACTTTTTAGAATTTAATAACAAACTGAATTTTGTGTTTTTTGGCATTAAACTAAAGACTTGTTTAGCAATTCTAATTCTATGGGAGAGGTTTTATGGGCTTACGCCCCAAAGCAAAAACTCACCCGATGCCTAAATGTATTCCCAGAACAATGGGGCTTCCGCCTCACGATATTTTCACCATGCCAAATTGCCCCGGTGTGTTTTTAGTATGCCCTGCCCCAGGATTCACCCCAAAAACGCCTTTTAAAAACACTGGCAATATTGCAAGATAAAAATCATATAACAAATACATAACCTTTCTCCAATCATTAACATAGTAGAATTAATCCTAGCTTAGAAATGCAGTATCAAGCAGTAGGCTTTAAAAGCAAAAAAAAAAAACAATGACATCTCTGATCCTCTGGCAAAAATGTTATATATTACAGCATATTCAACAGCTAGTAAGATAAATGGCTGTATTAATTATGTAAAGGATTATACATGGATAGTTCAAATGACTATTTATGTAAAGGATTGTCCATGCCTGAATTAGCCCCTATAGAGTAATAAGTCTGCATTTGAAGCCAAATTCAATACTTAAAGAGTGTGTTTGGCATATAAGTAAATGTTTTCTTTTAAGAAAATGTTCTCTACCCAGAAAGGAGAAAATGACTTCTGTTACTTATTTGTAGAAGTTATTTTCATTTGTAAATTTATCAAATTCTACTCCATATCACTTGCTTTAGTCAACACTTAGGAGTTTGGCCATGAAAATCAAATATTTTCCCCTTTATTTGGTATTTTGAAGTTAGAGTTGAAGATCCAATTGTGTTTGGTTATAGTTTTTGCAAAGAATATTTGTTGTTTGAATGTACTGAAAGTGAAAAAGTGAAAACAGGGTTTTAGGTGTTTTCCAAATTACATTTTCACGGTCAAAGGCTGATTTTCAAATAAAGTGGAAAAAAAACAGGAAAAAGGGTGAAAAAATCCCATGGACAAACGGGTCCTTAAACTTTCTTAGCAACCTTCTAAATTGAATCATATCACAGGAGCACAATCATTATAGATATACCTATACTACTCCCTGTAATTAAAATATATATCACCTACTTTTACACCAAATGAAACAAACACCATATTTTAATAAAGAGAATATTTTCTCCTCCATACCGAACGACTAAAATTAAGGAACACAGTTCAATGCATCACAAAAAGGGAGAACATTTCAAATTTTGGTTGTAATAGGAATGCAGTAAAAAATAAATTAACTTCTGACATGATTAGGGCAATTAGATTAGCAACTTGTGTTTAATGCATATAAATACCTCATTATCAAGCGTGGAATCTAAGCCAATAGAGGATCTGATATTAAGATCCTCAGAAGCAATTGCATAATCATCTTGAGTGCGTTTATGTTTGAATAATGCGTCGTATGAAGAAGAAGAAAGGTTATGGTCATCATCGAATTTCCCTTGCTTCAGTGCGCTTCGATTCCACTCTTTCTTCTCCACATCCTC
Source organism: Anisodus acutangulus (assembly GCA_029783415.1). NCBI lineage: Eukaryota > Viridiplantae > Streptophyta > Magnoliopsida > Solanales > Solanaceae > Anisodus > Anisodus acutangulus. The sequence continues at coordinate 14,035,357 of CM056504.1, forward strand.
ATCGCTCAGAGACCACGCCGATGATGATGATGACGACGACAGAGACCCGAATACTTTATCTACTCGCGCTCTAAAGCTCTCATCCATATTCTGCCTCCTGCCCTCTCCAAATACGCTGCTTTAGGTTACTTTATACATCCACCACCGCCTTGGATTAGATTCCTAATTTATATCATAATTTTTTCATATGCTTTTTAGATATTTTTAATTTTTAATTATTATTATTTATAATATTTTTTAAAAACTTATAGATCATATATTAAAATTCACGATCAAAATTAATAAATTTAATTTATAGGGAGTATCTTTTTTCAATTCTCCGCCCGGTGCACTAAGAATTATTTATGTAAGAAACTATTTTCACGGCTTAAACCAATGACTTCCTGATCACATGACATCAATTTTACCGATTACTCCAAGATTCACGGAATCCTCCTAGTACTTAAAAAAACATTATTTTGTGTCTCCGGTTTATCTATCAACAATATAGACCCAAATGATTGAATTATTGGGCCACAAATTCCACTAATCAAACAATAATTTTCAAATAATTTGTATTAGTGATGTGAAACACAAAATAAAATTTCTATAGAATGTGTGATTTATTGCTTGGATCCCTAAGAGTATGAATTGAACTCTGAATTTTGTAAAATCATAATTAATCACCGGCAATATGTAGGTTAATGTTGAAAATTGTAGTAAGATCAATGTAGCTCAGCTCGGGAATAAAGGGTAACTTTATTTGCTCAATTTCAATAACTTTTGTTTCTTCAAGTAGCTTCAAGATTGATTTTTATCACTAAAAACTGATGAAAGGCAATTGGTTAACTTTAAAATTAAAAATAAAAGGGCAAAGCCAATCCCAATTTATTAGCCTTACAATGGAATGAATTTAGAAAAACAGAGGTTAAATTAATAATTAGGGATGATTTCAAAGACCTCCCCTCAGGTTTTGCTTCGTAACACTAACTTTTCTTACATTTATGTTATTACGTCTATCCTCCTTATCCTGATTTCCTTTGTAATATATTTTTATCTATTTATTATTAGTACAAAAAATTACAATATGACAAATTTACCCCTACTACTATTAAACTCTATTTTGACAAAAAGAAAATTAATATTTCATTTAGTCAATAAAAAAGATGAAATTTTTGTATGGTTCTATTTTGGATATGAAGAAAATGTGGGTGATTGATAGTAGTCCAGAGAGTCAGTGAAGTGCTTGTATGTTTCTCTTGAGAGATAATGTCACACTCCAATCTTGGGGAGGGGAGGGGCGGCACCCGGTGCCCGAGGGTTTGAGTGTACTAACCATGATACATGTAACATACTCAGTAATATATGGGCCGACAAGGCCTCTAATGAGTGAATCTCTAATCGAAAGACGTAATCACTTGCATGCAGAAAAGACCCAACCTATAATATATATATATATATATATATATATATATATATATATATATATATAACAAGGCTGACAACGCCATATAAGACTGTTATATACAAAACGACTATCTACAAGCCTCTAAGGAGTACATCAACAACATCTGGTCGGGACAGGGCCCCACCATACCCAACTATGTACATATATACAATTACCATACATATCAGCTCACTAAACAACTCCGGAAGAAAAGAGTGTGACAACGTTCAGCTGAGTCGAGTCACCTACTGTTAGGTATCGTTCGTGTCCAATCTGTACCTGTAGGCATGAAACGCAGTGCCCTAGCAAGGGGTCATTAGTACGAAAGATGTAATGAATATGTAAGGCTGAAATTGTAAACAAGTACAATACTGTGAATGAAGCATATAGCTGAAAATGTAACTGGGTGAAAGACTGTAAGTAGAGCAATGGAGAAACAACATGTACTTAGAGTGCCTCTGTGGGCAAGGAATATACATACTTGGTTTTAAAACATATGTATGTATGTATATATATATATAGGCGACACATCGGGGCTACTTTGTATTCATTACACCGCTCTTTGGGGCTATCATCATAAACTTCCCAACTGTAGTAGTGTGCACATATAAGTTCCTACCCGACCGACTATGACGCGATGAGGTATCGTAAAATTGATATATATATATATAATGCATTCAATGACTCTGAAGGGCCTTATGAATCTTGATCGGAGTGACTCAGGATCGTTACCCTCCGATTATCATTATGTAATTGTGTCGGTATCAATGGACTATGAATAAACCAGCCATAAGGAGGCATAAAGTTCAAGTTACTATCAAGTCGGAAAGATACCCCTGTAATAGAACAATAGGAGTCATGAATTATAACAATACGATACGAAAGTAATTGCAAGCTTAAACGTTAGGAATAGAGTTCTTTTGGTAGGGACATCGTTATGGTTACGCTTATTCGTAGATCATGCCAAAAGAATGAAAAGTGGTCCTTAACATACCTATATCGCTTAGTTAACAACATCTCATGAACCCCCAAATGTTTTACGAGTGATTATCTACATTATATAGATGTTTTGGATTAATATACAATTGACAACTAAGAATCGATTTGCTAGAACAATTCAACGAACACCTAGAGTGCACACTCTTCTAGTTATGGTGTTCATGTCAACTAACCATGCTATCAACTTCCTTTCAACACAATATCCTTAGAAACAACAACACCAACACAACAATATCAACAACCACAAGATCACCATATATAATCCATAATTCTAACACCACATCTTTCAAATTCTATGACTATCTCCAAGTTAACTCAAGAAATAACCAAGGTTCATAGAAACTCTTTCATGGAGTTCTAACTCAAATACCATAAGTTTTCTTTGTCCATAATCTCAATAAAGCTATGAGATGTTTATAGATCATTAAGAACATCAGTAACTCATCTTAACTCAACCAAGAAAGCTTGCACCATGAACTTCTTTCCATGTATCAAGGAGCTCATTCACTCCATCTTGCTTCTATGAGGATTTCCAAGCTCTTGATGCTTATCTATGGAATATTTACCTTCAAATTAATACGAAACTGATCTTAGATGGTATAAGAAACCTAGGAAAATGTTTGCAAGTGTTTGGGAAGTGTTGGGGTGAAAATGAAGCCTTAGTTGGGTTATAAATCCATAAAACCGCCCCACAATTTCTAGTTTGTGGTGGCACTTGCGGCCGCAAGTCACCACATGTTGCACCACATGAAAATACTCATTCATTTGATTGCTCTTCATCTTCAGAAATACCTTCATACACCAAATATTGAAGAGCTATGGAGTATTTTGCAGATTTGGTAACACCCAAGTTGTTACCACTCCTAATAAGATATGATCCGGAGCCATCCCCTTCCATATGAAGAATCAAACATCTTAGAACTAAAGGTGAACAGAAAGCAACTCCAACCATTAGCTGAAAAGCAAAATGAATCAAGAAGAAGAGTAGAAAGTTACCTTTGATTGTGTAGATAGAAGAGACCCATCTCTTGTAAATGTATAGCAACCTCGGGGAGTCACCATTATGAGTATCATAGAGTAGAAGCTGACATGGCCCCTTTTCACTAAACAAGAATATGCTCATTTCAAAACCACACTAGAAAAAGGTGTATCTTTCAAATTAAAATTCAAGGGCAGTTTGCTCACTTAGCATACATAATGGCATTACAGACATAGGGTTAAAACTCTGAACCATCGCCAAATCCCTTCCTCCACTATTATTGTATCTCTCTTGGCAGTTTCTGAAAAAAAGATTTAGAAATATGCACACATAAAAATGCTGACAAAAGTTGGTTTTCTGGGAGAAATGAAGTACCCTTGATCAGCAAAATCATCAATAATAACTGAAACTGGAGCAGGATCATGCATATGGAATGCAGCAAATTATTTCTTAATCCATTCCTCGTCGTCATTAACTTATGTCACATCGAAAACCCCACAATTATTACTATCTTCGTCCCATATTACTGCACGTTGCTTTAAAAATAATTAATGTTAAGAATAAAGTATTTTATCTTATTTTTAGAAAGTAGTCGAGTAATATGTGATGGAGGGAGTAGCAAAATTAGACAAGCAGTAACTAAATACTTACTTCATCTGAATACGGTGAATAAAACATACGATGAGGGAGGGCCAGAAAGGAGGAGAAGAGGGTCACTGAACCGGTAAGAATTTCTCCAACATTTATTTGTTGCAAGTTCGGAAGAAATGCTAATTTATTAGTAGTTGACAAACACGCTTTTACCGGTTAAATACCACCTTTGGTTTGGAAGAATGTTATGGAAGATTAGTAAAATACAAAGCTGAGACCTAGAGAGTGCCTACCCAATAAGTTCAAATAGACCACAGCCTAAATAAAGAAATATTTGAATACAGCATAAGATTAGAAAATGACACACGTCTAATTTGTTAGTTTAGGTGTCCATGAAAGAAATAATCCCCTTAATTATTTTCATTAATTGAAAGGTTATATATACAAGTTACATATTTCCATAATAGGAGAATCATATTCCTATTCTATTTCTAAAACTTTGTTCTACCATAATTCTAACTATACAATTATGATAATTGTATAACACTAATTAAGGTAACCTTTATACTACAATATACTACACATATATATACCATATATACACAATTGTTTTGTCCACAATCTGTCCGAAATGGGCCACTGCCGAGAGCCCATTTCTAGGCGATCTTAGAAAGCCCATTGCTTGGGCGATTCGATCCATTGCTTTGCATGTGATATACCTGCTTGTATATTGGGTGTTTATCATAAGTATATTGTTACATTTAACACACCCCATGATCATAGCGAGGCGATTTTAACGCTGAGACTGTCCCTAAAATCTTCAAAGAGAACTGCTGGTAGACCCTTTGTAAAGATGTCTGCAATTTGATAACGAGACGGGACATGGCATACGCGAACGTGACCCTTTGCAACCTTTTCACGGACAAAGTGAATGTCCATTTCGATATGCTTGGTGCGTTGGTGTTGAACTGGGTTACCTGAAAGGTAGATGGCACTAATGTTATCGCAATATACCAAGGTTGCCTTCTGAATGGGACAATGAAGCTCCAAAAGCAAATTACGTAGCCAATATGATTCGGAGACCACATTTGCTACCCCTCGATATTCTGCCTCTGCACTAGAGCGTGATAGAGTTGCCTGACGCTTTGCCGACCATGAGACCAAGTTATTGCCAAGGAACATACAATAGCCAGAAGTCGACCGTCTGGTGTCGGGACAACCACCCCAATCAGCATCCGTGTAAGAGACAAGTGTGGATGTAGATGAAGGATACAAGTGCAACCCATAGTCCAGTGTCCCATGAATATACCGAATGATGCGTTTGATTGCATTTATGTGCTCAACTCTGGGATCATGCATGAATAAACACACATGTTGAATCGCATACGTAATATCCGGTCTGGTAAAGGTAAGATACTGGAGGGCCCCTGCAAGACTGCGATAGCGGGTCGGGTCCTCGTATGGTGCACCTACTGCGGCACTCAGCTTGGGGTTTGCATCAACTGGCGTGGAAGTGGACTTACAGGATGACATCTCATCCCTCTCTATGATCTCAGCAGCATACTTTCGTTGAGACAAAAATAAGCCACCTGAATGACGCTTAATGGCAATCCCCAAAAAATAACTCAAAGGCCCTAAGTCTTTCATAGCAAACTCAGAACTGAGCATGGTCATGATAGACTGGCGCAAGGCATCAGAAGAGGCAGTCAAGATGATATCATCCACATACAATAGAATGTAGGCCAAGGACGAACCACTGTGGTAGATGAACAAGGAATTATCTGACCTGCTGTGAGTGAACCCAATAGTCGAAACAAAGTCAGCAAACCTCGTATACCAGGCCCGTGGAGACTGCTTAAGCCCATATAATGACTTCTTCAACAAACAGACATGATGAGGGCGATTTGGATCCCTGAAACCCAACGGCTGATGCATATAGACTGTTTCCTTGAGATCACCATGTAGGAAAGCATTCTTGACATCCAACTGATGAATTGGCCAAGTCTTTGAAAGAGCCAAGCTAAGCACAGTGCGAATGATAGCCGGTTTGACCACCGGACTAAATGTCTCACCATAATCTATCCCAACCTGCTGAGTCTTACCATCACCAACAAGTCGCGTCTTATGTCGAGCAAATGACCCATCTGAATTCTCCTTATGAGCAAAAATCCACATAGACCTCATAACATTAATACCATATGGACGGGGCACCAACTCCCACGTCTTATTTTCAATAAGAGCATTATATTCATCAGCCATAGCAATTTTTCAATTAGGGTCATTTAATGCGGACACATGATTATGGGGTAATGGGGATTTAGAGACATCACAATGTAAATTAAAATATCTTTTAGATGTAAAAATACCCCCGTTGACTACGAGTGATCGGTCTATGACTCGAGGAAGAATTAAGTGAATTTTGGGAATTTTCTGGGCTAGGGACGGACGGGCCAGCAGGTAGTGGGCCTGCTGGCCTAAATCGGTAAACTGGGGCGTCTTCTGGACGGTTCGAGTGGTGGGTGGCCCAATTCTGGGGACCGATCTAAGAAGGAACTGGAGAGCGGCACGCAGTGGGTCCAGTGAGCGATGGAGCTCTTGGAGGATTTTAGTGCGGGAGAGGTCCGAAAAATTCCGAATAATATACGGGGATATTTGGTCATCCAAAAAATTATACGACTTAGGCTCGGGAGTATGGACTTTCGTAAAAGGAAATTGGGTTTCATCAAAAATGACATGGCGATTAATTATGATTTTCTTGGAATATAAGTCAAAGCATTTATAACCACGATGATTCGACGGGTAACCCAAGAATACACACGGGGTAGACCGAGCCTGAAGTTTGTTAATTATGGTGGATGGGAATAACGGATAACACAAGCATCCAAAAATCCTAAGTTGAGAATAAGACGGGTTCTTATTATATAGGATTTTGAGGGGGGAAGAATATGTGAGACCTTTAGAAGGAATTATGTTAAGAAGATATGTGGACATTTGTAGAGCATGATGCCAAAAATAGGGAGGTATGGAGGCATGAATTAAGAGAGTTCGGACAATGTTATTTATGGAATGAATTTTGCGGTCGGCTTTCCCATTTTGTGAAGATGTATGAGGACATGAAAAACAAAAATTGATCCCATTATTAGCACAGAATTCCCGAAACTCCCTATTGTCATACTATTTCCCATTATCACATTGAATATTTTTTTATTTCTCTCTCGAATTGAGTACGAATGAACGCTCTAAATTTGATGAAAGACGAAAAACACTTGTGATTTATTCGCAATTGGAAACGTCCACAAAAATTTAGAATAATCATCTAAAAAGAGAACATAATATCGATGACCCAATGAACTAAGAATAAGAGACGTCCATAAGTCACTATGAATAATATCAAATGACATTGAAGTATTAGAATTGGAGTCTACAAATGGCAACTTAACAATTTTCCCTAATGAGCAACACTAACAAAGTGGAGTACGACTCGTACCCTTACAAGAAATAAAGCTATTTTTATCTAAGACTGATAAAATAGAAGATTCCGGATGACCCAGACAAGCATGCCACATGGAAGGAGAGATGGCTGCAAAAGCTGATGGCAAGGCTTGACTCGATGGACTGAAACCAGGCATGATAGGATACGGATTCCCCCTACTATCACATCTCATGAGATGACTCCCCATCTTGAAATCCTTCACAGAGAAACCAAAATGATCAAATTCAACGGAAACAGAATTGTCAGTAGTGAACCTTCGGACAGACACTAAATTTTTAATCAATTTAGGAGCATGTAAAGTGTTTTTCAAGAGAAGGGGTGGATTGGGGGGGAGACAACGTTTTCTGACCATACCATAGAATTGGAATAGAACTGTCATTACCAATAATTATCCCCCGAGGGGTGCTCAAATTGGAATAAGATGAGAGAGTACCTGATTCGGAAGTCATGTGAGTAGTGGCACCGGTGTCCATATACCAATTTGGGTCCTGTTGAGTCAACCACAATGTGTGCATCGCGGCCTCGATATCGATTTGAGTGGGGCCTGCTGCATGATGGGCTTGCGGAGGTCGGGGCCCAAGAATTCCTGTCTGTGATGGAGCTGGGTCGTAGCTGCCGAGCCGCTTCTTTGTTGGGCTTGGCGATGGGCCGCCGCGCTAGGTGTTGGGCTGAGCGTTGGCTGACCAGGCGTTGGAAGTTGCTACCTGAGTAGAAGGGTTGCTGGCCCACGGTCCACTGCCATGGGCCCCACTACTGGGCCCAGAGAAGGTGGTGGGCCACTGTTCCATGGATGGGACCCACCGCCTGCTTGCTGACCACCAGAACCTCCGCGTTTGCCCCCGCGGTTTTTGTTATTATTCTTGCCATTATTCTTGTCGCCACCATGACGACGGGGCTTGCTCCGGTAGCCGCTTTTTTAGCCAAATCGGCTTCTTCCAACGTAAGCATGGAGCGGGCTTGATAGAAGTCAGGAAGAGGGTTGCTTTGGCGAAGGAGAGTTCCAACACCATTATAGGCCTCCGAAAGACCGGCAACCAACTGTAGAACTAGACGATCATTTGTTATCGGTGCGCCAACATTACGGAGTTGATCTGCCAACTCCTTGAGTTTCTTGCAATATGCAGAAACGTTTAGAAATTCGTCCATTCAAACTAGAGAGAATTCCTGCTCGAGTGTGACTACACGTGAATGTTGGTTGTCTTAGAATATGTCACGCAATCTATTCCATGCAGCCATAGCCGTGGTATCCGGCTCAATAATCGTCTGTAGAAGGTCCACTGAAATAATGGCGTAGATCCACCGGAGAACGGTAGCATCAAGAGTAATCCATAACTCAGGATCCTCCGCAGGAAGAGGTCTAGCGGGAGGAACTATGTGATGAAGAACTTGATAGGAGATAGCGTGAATTTTAAACAACTCCGCCCACGTCGCATATTTGACGTTTTCCATCTCAAGGACAATAGGGATACAGTTCTTGATGTTGGAAACCATGAGGGCAGGATGATAATTGTTCTTAGACATATTGAAAGAACAAAGAAGGAAGGGAAATTTAAGAGAGGTGTTTTTGAGAGCGGAAGATGAATTTTGGAAGAGAAACCCGAAGGGGGTGGGGTGTCTCGGCCGAAAAAAGAGTGGACAAAAGTTGAGAGAAAAACTTTTGTTTAGACCTAGTCTCTTGATACCATGAAAGAAATAATCCCCTTGATTATTTTCATTAATTGAAATGCTATATATACAAGTTACATATTTTCATAATAGGAGAATCATATTCCTATTCTATTTCTAAAACATTGTTCTACCATAATTCTAACTATACAATTATGGTAAGTGTATAACACTAATTAAGGTAACATTTATACTACAATATACTACAAATATATATACCATATATACACAATTGTTTTGTCCACAATCTGTCCGAAATGGGCCACTGCCGAGAGCCCATTTCTGGGCCAGTGCCGAAAGCCCACTGCTTGGGCCAGTTCAGTCCACTGCTTTGCCTGTGATATACACTGCTGTATATTGGGTGTATATCACAGGTATATTGCTCTGTTTAACAGCACCTTCACAATTCAAAAGGGATGAATGGAGTCGTACTAAATTTTTTGTCACCTTTTAAAATTTGTCTAATTCAACCATAGATCGTAGTTCTTAGGAGCATTCAGTTTAAACAACTAACATAGTAAAGTGTGAAATAGTAAGAATATAGCATTTAACATAAAAAAACACTCTGCTCAAAAGGTATAAAATTCATGACCTACCTAGTAGGATTTAACTCTAAATTTCATTAAATAAAGTGTTGAGAAGTTGTTGTCTCAATAGTAGTTCGAGAGTCGAAATGAAGTTTTGATGATTGGCAAATTATGTACAAATGACAATCAAATTCACAAAGAATGAATGAAGATGTACAAGAGTCAGGTCCTTAATATATCTCCAAAAAGAACTGATAATACAAACCAAAAATTGGAGATTGTGTGAAGAAGTTGTTTTGTGCAGACTTAGAAAATTGAAAACTTGACTCATTTCAATTATACAAGGAATTGAAGTTCGAGATTTGAAAATATTACCACAAATTGAATACACTTGAAAATAGGAAAGTAATCATACGCCCGTGAAGAAGGGAATGGACTTCAATCTCAAAGGTTATGTTGTGTCCTAAGCACTAAATTGCTATCAATCTTTGAAATTGTAATAGTTGTTGCGCTACTAATCCAATTACTTGCACTTCCATATGAAAGTTACATATTTGTTGTACAAAAATCAAATGCTTAAAGCTCAATTATTTCAATATAGAAAATACATCATTATTCCCCCCCCCCCCCCCGAACTTATACCTTAATTTTAAGAAGACATTTAAATTTTGCGAGGGTTCTATTATCCCCTGAAAAACTTTGAACTGATATTAATATGCCCTTTCTCATCCACCTGACATAAGTGAGTGTATGTCACTCTCCTGGGAGAGTGAGGAACCAAAAAAAGATTAAAAGCTAATTTTTGTCATCCACCTGGTACGTTCTTTGTAAAATTACCATCTGTAACAACTATCTTTTTTTTTGGCAATAAAATATAAATATTACCATAACAAACAAAATTGTAAGAGTGTTTTCTTCATCTATATACCCCTAGAGGCTAGAACATAGATGGTAATCTGTTTAATCAAACTTCTTTCAGAGTTAATCAAATAACAATCATATACTAATCTGAGTTGTAATCTTAGGTTCAATTTCATTTTTTAATTGTTGAGTCTATAATTTTCTATCAGCAATCTAAACATCATAACAATAATCTAATATCAACCTTTAAGCATCATATCAATAAGGTAATATACTTATCAAAATTATAATTAGAAACACATAGTTGGAATACATACCTTTAAGCCGATATTCAGATCACCGAAGTAGTCTCACCCTCCTTTGGCCTGTATTTCCCCTTTGCCTTCCTGCCACGGGTACTCTGTCGTCTGGGAGCTTGGGAGTCAGTTACGGGTATCCTCTGACTATCCTTAAAAAGATGTTGTATTCCTACTAATATGGTTCTAATCATAAGTTATCAAAGTATTATACTCTTACTATTATGATATTAGCTGGTGGATATTAAATTATTCTTACGTTGTTCTTGGATAATAGTTGATCTAATCTTAATCTGTTCTTGAGATGATATTCGATTATAGACTAAAAGGTGTTTTAGCTAAGCATAGAGAATTTTTGTAAGGGTTTTGTATTTCAGAATTTTCGAATCCCCTGTTTCTCTTTACAAGAGGCTCCTTATATAGATAACCTCGGCTAATCCCTATTCATTGCTTTTTTAAAGTAAACAGTATTACTTTTTCAAAAGTCATAAAGTAAACAGTACTCAAATAGTTCTAGACAAACTACTTTTTCAAAAAGTCATAAAGGCTACAGTGGGTACAGTGCCTTGTCTGCTACTTTCCGTAAAGTTGTTTTGTCGTCTTCTCTTTTGCTTTCCAAAAAGTCGTAAAGGCAACAGTGCCTGTCTGTTACTTTCCGTAAAGCTGATTTGTCAGTATCCGGCTAATCTGCCAGCTGTCCATTCTTCTTTTGGCGTTTTGTTCAAATTGTCAGACCGCATGACTTTCGTTAGAAATGTCATTTTTCTTGTCGGCTGCTGTCCTGTTTTTCACTTTCCAGTTGTCCGTTTGATAATCTTCTTCTGGAAATATCTATTGGGGATATTTCAATTTTAATCATTTTTTGGGCCGTGAGGCCATAATCTGTTTTTGGGCACTAAGGCCTCTTTTGTTTGGGCTTTCTGTAGTTTAAACTACATTGGGCCATATTTCTTTGGGTCAAAAAGACCTCTTTTCCGTGTTATCGGATTTATAGTCTTTTTGGGCACTAAGGCCTCTTTTTGTTTGGGCTTTACCATAGTTTAAACTATGTTGGGCCATAGTCCGATTAGTGCATTATAACCTCTTTTCTGAGTTAACAGTAATTAATTTTGTTTGGATCCATAGGATCTGTGTAAATAAAACTTACACATTTTTAATTTATTCTGTTGGGTCAATAAGACCTCTTGTACTGGGTTACCAATTTGATAATCCTTTTGGGCCGTGAGGCTCCTAATCAATTTTGGGCCAGAAGGCCATAATCTTTCTGGATCCGTAGGATCTCTTTTTCATACATGTAATAAAACTACATGTTTATAATCTTGTTGGGCCAATAAGACCTCTTGATCTGGGTGACCAGTTTAGTAATCTTTGTGGGCCGTTAAGCCATAATCATTTTGGGCTGTGAAGCCATAATCTTTTTGGGTCCGTAGGACCTCTTTTATGGGTTATGCAGTAAACTACATTCCCTAACTGATATTCTTTTTGGGCTTTCTGTAGTATAAAACACTACATTGGACCATAAGCCTCTTTTAGGTTTTAGGTAGATAAATCTACATAATACCTTTAATAATCTTTTGGGCTGTTAAGCCTCTTTTGGACTGTTAAGTCATAATCTCTTCAGGCCATAAGGCCTTTTTTCGCCAGGGTTTACATTGTACCTGCAAAAATAATCTGTTTTCCCTCTTTATTCAAAAGGATCATGATGTAGTTTATTCTGGTTTTCAATCATCTAATAGTGTGATGGGTAGTATGCGAGTAACCAGTCAATCGCTCGTATACTAGTTTCCTTTCCATTTATTAGATATCGAATATATTCGATAGTCTTGTATATACTAACCATTTTATTTATTATTACTTGTCTGACTATTATTTTGCCTTGATCACTTAGTAACTCAGAAGGTTTCATTACGTCGTAATAGAATAACTCTTTCCGAGCTAATTCTATCTTTTTGTAAAGGATATTCCTCTCAATGACATACTGAGACCTGTCTTTATTTAATTCTCTAATCTTGCTGAACGATGGATGAGTCTTCATACTGATCCTTCGTTTGCTGCTAATTTTTTAGCTTGCTGCTGCATAAAATATCACGGTTAATTGTAAACATTAATCAAATATTCGTGATAATTTCTTGCATAGCCTTGGCTATGTATTCTTCAAAATCTTCGCTGTTAATTGACATTATATCTGCTAAGAAAATCAGCTAAAACATTTTTAGTTCCAGATATATTCTTAACAATAAAATCATAACAACAGAAGAATGATTGTCATTTTCTTCTTTTATTCAGTTCTAGTAAAGGATCTATTCGATTTGTAATGAATGCCTTTACCTGAGTATTATCAGTTCTTACAATGAACTTTACTGGTAGTAAATGGTAATGAAATCTTTTTATTCCAAATTTTACCGCCAATAATTCCTTTTCGTTGATATGGTAGTTTCTCTCGTTAGGCTTCCACGTTCCACCTCCATATCCACAAATTAACAGTTTTTCTTTATCAACATCTTCTTTATCGTATGCTATTAGGACTGCTCCCCATCCTATGTCACTAGCATCTGTAAAGAGTTCTAATTGATCTTGGTCTGTAGGTACTCTGTGTTTTGGTAATGATTTCACCTTCTCTTTAATCTTGTTAATCGCATTGGTATGTTCTTCCTTCCAGTCGAAGGTTACATCTTTTTTAATCAAATCTTGCAATGGTTTTCTCAAATATGGTAAATCTTTTATGTGGTCTGCTGCATAATTTATTACTCCAAGAAATTGCTGCACTTCTCTTTTATTTTCTAATCTTTCTTTAAAGTTTTTAATCTTTGTTACCACATGTTCCTGCAATTGTATTCCTTCACTATCTACAATATAGCCTAGGAATTCAATAGTATTCTTGAATATTTCTGATTTCTTTTCTGATAGAAGTATTCCGTGTTGGTTTACCGTTTCAATAAATTGCTCCACATGTTTAATATGATCTTCTAAGTTACTGCTGTAAACTAATATATCATCAACATATATGATACAGAAGTCTGCAAGCTTTCTAAATACTTGATCCATTCTTCTTTGAAAGATTTGTGGTGCATTTTTTAATCCCATTGGTAATACATTCCATTCGTAGTGTCCTTGCAGAGCACTAAATGCTGTTAATGCTCTTGATTCATTAGTCAACTTAATCTGCCAAAATCCACTTTTACAGTCGAATTTGCTAAACCATTTTTTGTTTCCTAATCGGTTAATCAGGTTCCTTTTATAAGGTAGAAAGTATCCATCAAAAATAGTCTTTTTATTAAGTTCTCGATAATCAATCACTAGTCTGGCTTTTCCTCGTTTTAGCTCATTATGTTTCCTTACTAAAAGGTCAAATTTGCTATGAGGACTTTTACTTTCTCTTATTACTTTCATTTCTAGTAATTCCATAATTTGGGTTTCAAATTCCTTTTGATGTGTTGGGCTATTTTTTATTGGTTTTGTTGTGACTAAATCACTGGGATCTATCAGTTTTATTTCTCCATATATTTTTTCCTTTTCCCATAGCTGCATCGGGTTTTCTCCAAGTTTCCTTTTAACATACCTAAGTATTTTTCTTTTAATAATTCTAGATTATTATTCCTATCCATCTTTATAGTACATAGTCTTATGGTGTTTCTTGGTAATATTCTTTTTAGTATAATCCACTTATCACAGGGATTGTAAACAAAATGTATTCCTGTTAATCACTTGAGTTTTAAAGTAATCTAGGAAGTTATTTCCTAATAACACTTGCTGCTTCATGTTATCTAATTGATATACTATTGGTAATCTGAAAATAGTTTTTCCTAAAACAATTCTCATATTTTCCGCTATTATATCTAATTCTTTAGACTGTTCATTAAATCCTGATACTTTAGCTCTATGTATTCTTGATCTTTTCCATTTATGTGATTCTAATACATCTTTTCTTGCTAAGCATATATCTGCTCCACTATCTATGAATATCTTTTGTTTTATCATATTGTTCGGTTTATATTCTATATGGGCTTCTATGTAAATTGCTACCATTCTAGTCAGGTTCATTTAATCTACTGCGAAGTTCTTCATCTTGTTCATATCCTTGTACTTCCTGTCGTATTTCATCATTTCTTAGTGACTCTTCTATGAGTCTTGCTATTTCTATTTGTTTCCAATGTATATTATTCATTTCTTCTCTTATCTTTGATAGTCGATTGGTAATCTTTTTGTACCTATCATTGTAATATATACTCCCTGTTTCACAAACTGTTGAAGTCATAATTAGTTTGCGTCGAGTATATTCTTCACATTGTATCCAGTATTCTCTTTCTCTTATCAGTACTCTTTTCTGTCTTTCTAGTGTATTCATTTTTTATTCAGAACTGTCTTCACTCTCTGAATATTGGTTAATATAACTTACTCTTTCTGCTTCCGATTCTTCATCTGTTTCGCTAACATAGAAATCTTCATAATCATACCATTTATTATCATTATCTTCTTTAATCTGTTGTAAGCTCATTATAAATTGTTCAGTATCTACATATTTTACTCCTGTTTTCTTTAACTTTGGGCACTTGTTTGCATAGTGTCCCTTCTCATTGCAATTCCAACATTTGCATTCTTTAACCTTTTCTTCTTTAGTCTTAGACTTGTCTCGCTTCTATAGGGTTTACATTTCTTCGTCTTGAATTTTCTTTTATATCTAAACTTATTTCTTGTATCTTGGTTATTCCTATATCGTTTGAATCTCTTTTTCTTATAGGATTTGTAATAAGGTTTTTTCTTATATTTCTTATACTTCTTATCTCTGTAGTTTCTCTCATACTTATCCTTATATTTTTTATGTCTTTTATGCCTTCTATACTTCTTTTCTTTTCTGTTATCATCGCATCCAAATATTAATCTACGCTCAGTAAATCCACATATTTCTCTTAATCCTATCTTTTTATCTTTTTTAATCTTTTGATGTAGCCTATATTCTTCGCACTTTCTCATTAGATATGCTCGTAATACTCGTATTCTTTCTCCTAGGGTATTTTCCTTAGGTTCTAGTTGTACGTATTCTTTAGATATCTCAATATTGTATGGTACAGGCAAATGATCATAATATAATCAAGTGATAAATTACTCCTTCTGGTAGGAATCTAGCTTCATAAAAGAATTTACTAAAGCTAATCGTATATTCTGGTAGTTTGTTTATCTTACAACATTTCATGTTATTCAGGTTCATGATAATCTCTGTTTTTCTTTCTGCTAAAACATTTTCTCTGGCTACTAACCATTTTTCACCTAAGAATTCTCTTTTCAACAACAAATCAAATATCATTAACATTGATTTCCAATCTGTTGCATAACTTAATACTTCTCCTCTCAGTTGATATGCAATTGATTCTATCCAGTATGCTGCTTTTCCAATTAGAGTTTTTGATATTAAGTCATACATGTAATCTAAGTTTTCTGTTTGCGTGCTATTCATTAATGCAATATACATTCCTAAGTTCCAATCTGTTATTCTTCTTCCTACTTCTTGCTCATCATAAACATTATCTAAGTCTAGAAAATATCCGTTATAATTTATCCCTTGTGTCATTGATCCTACGAATTCTTTAAATTCGGCTTGTTGTCCTACAGGTATATGATCAGGTAGTCTGGTATTTCTTCTGTTTATTACTTCCAAATTTGGGTCTATTAGATCTTCTTCTGGATAGTCGTCTGCATCTTCGTTGATAATATTATCTGATTCTACTTCGGTTTCTATGTGTCCATTGTAATTATCTTCTATATCACTGTCTGGTTCATCTTCTATTATTGCATTTACTCTTTTCATTTTTTGTAAAGCTTCTATTATTTGGCTATTTTCTTTTACTATTTCCATATTCTCAGATACTTCTTCTTCTTCTATGAATTCTACTGCTTGTAGTTCATGGTCTGTCTGTTCATCAGTACTATTGCTTTTCGAGGTGTTTTCATCACTTAATTTAATCTTTTGGATTTTCTTTTTCCCTTTCAATTCTTCTAACTGTTCTCTTAGAAATTGCATCTCTTCTCTGAGTTCTAATAGTTCTTGTTTTACTTCCCTTAATTCTTCTCTAGTTTCCTTTAGTTCTTTTTTGGTTTCTTTTAACTCTACTTTAGTTTCCTTTAAAAGGGTTTGCGTATTCTTATATTTTCCTTTATATTTTCTATACTTATTATACCATTCTGCCGTATCGCTTGCTTTTAGATTCAGGTTTTCTTCCTTTAATTCATTTATCTGCCGTTCCTGTTTATCTAATCTTAGGTTTAGGTAGTCATAAGTTGTTTTCTCCATTTCTTTTATGGGTGTCTTTACCTCTTTCAGCTTTTCTTCTTTTACTGGTTTTGACCTTATAGGCTCATATTTATATCTTTCTTTTTCGATGATATCCTTACCGTGAGTTTTTAAAAATGTAATCGCTCCAGGTTCCATTAGAATTTTCCTTCTTTATTTAGCTTCGTTAGTCCTCCTAAAGCATCTATTACATCTTTTGGTAATTTTGGTTTTATTTTGCTTATATCTACCATCACGGGTATTTTACTTCTTCTCCATGCATCTATTGGCACTATTTCTGGTTTATGTATAGTAGTCTTTGCTATAGTCGTTTCTTTACTCGTACTAGCTTCCTCACTAGGTTCCTTTTGTTTTCCTTTGCTCTTTTCTTCTAGTAACATATTCAATTTTTCCAATATTAATTTAAACGTTGGTATTTCAGATACATTCCATAAGCTAGTTAATTCTTCCCTAATCATTTGTTGGGTTTTGTTCTGATTATCTCTTACTTCATTCATTAATGACAGTATATTTTTCATTTTTTCTTTTAGTACAACTTCTTCCCATAACGCATCTATTTTTTCGTTATTGCTCATAATCAGGATTGTTTATTCGTTTTTTCCAACCGTTTCCCATATCTATCCATATTTTACTAAACTTTTCACATTGCTTTTCTAGTTGTTCTATGTCTTTTTCTAATTTTATTTCTTTTGCGCTGTATTCAAGATATTTTAACTGGCTATATATTTCTCCTGATAAGGCCGTCTTTATAGTCTTTAGTTTCTGTTTTTTCTTTATTATTTTTAGTTGTATATTCATAGTTTATTTATAAATCTAGTTTTTCCTTGGTCAGTTATTTCTATTCCATTATTATTTATCTTATACGTAATCATAGTCAAAAAATCACTCCCTAATAATAATTCATTTAGGCTATCATATTCTATTACTCCTATATTGATCTTATATTCTAAGTCTTGAATCTTGAATTTTAAATTTATACTCTTAGTGATTATTATTTCTCTTTCATTTTCTGGGTAATTATAAGTCTGTGGTTCTATTATATTACATTCATTTTCATTTATTTTACTTATGTGTATAAAATTTTTAATTGCTCCAGTATTTATTTCTGCTATTCCATCCATAGTTATCATATTCTTGAATATTATAACCTTGATTTTTAATCTATTACATTCTATGTTTATCAAATCTATTATTCTGGGTTTTATCCTTGGTATACTATTTAACGATTCCCTGGTTATACTTAGTTTAGATCCTTCTACTCGTGGTATTAATCTTTTAGATGGTGTAATCGTTCGTGTATAAAAATCCATAGTTATTTATTCTGGTATGGTAATCTTAGAGTTTTCTTTATGTTCTATATGCTCGAGTATTTCTTTATACATTTTTGGTACTATGATATTCATTTCATGTTGTTTCTTTACATGGTGGTTTCCTGTTAGGGCGTATATCATCTTTGTTTCTATACTCATTACTTTACTTCCTGGTGGCATGTTTATTCCGTCTAACTTATAGTATAGTGTTAAAGCTAAATCTTTATTTTCATCTTTTATTGATACGCTAAAGTCTGGTTGTATTGTGAATTTTAACTTTTGATAAATTAAATTTCCTTTAATCACTGATATTAATGCATCTTGTAAATTTCCTAATATTCTGTCATCTAATACGTAAATTTGTATAGGTGTATCAATATTCTTTTGAAAATATGCTTTAATCGTGAATTCAACTCCTCCAAAGTAAATATTTTTATACTTCTTTGCTTCTTTAGTCGA
Organism: Anisodus acutangulus; assembly: GCA_029783415.1. NCBI lineage: Eukaryota > Viridiplantae > Streptophyta > Magnoliopsida > Solanales > Solanaceae > Anisodus > Anisodus acutangulus. The sequence goes on from CM056504.1 coordinate 14,054,249, forward strand.
TAATTTAGCCAATTCTCTTTTAATTAATTCATCGGTAATTACATTAATCTTAGTTCTACCATTAGTACTCATATTATCAATTACGTTTTCATGTTTCTGTGCTATATACCTTATTTCCTTATTTCTTTCAAACCATTTTGTTTTAAATATATTTTTTATAGACACTTCTTCTTTTTCGTCTTGAATTTTCTGATATGTGTCTGGTTTAAAACTTAGTGTTTGACTAGTTCCTCCTTCATAAGTATTCATTTGATAATAAAGATCTTTAGGTTCCAATTTATCGTCCATATTTTAGTAAATCGATATATCTATATTGTTCTTGTATGATATCTTTTAAATCTCTTATTTCGTTTTCATTGCTAATCTCTTTTGCTAAGTTCTGTTCTTTTATTCTTTCGATTTCTTCATCTTTCTGCCTTATTCGTTCTTCTCTTAAGGCTGATAAATTTCTTAAAAATGTTATTTTTTCTTCCTGTTCATTCATTGTTATACGTTGTTCTAATAACTGTTTATCCTTTTCTTCAATTATTTTTATTCCTATTCTACAACTTATAATATGCTGGTTTATATCCCTATTATATGTAAGCGGTTTTTCTGCTACTCTTTCTAACTGTACTTTTTGTTCTTGCTGCTGTATTACTCTAGTTTCATCCATAGTGTTCTATTTTCATTCTTAAATCTGATTTTATACTTTCTATAAAGTCGTTCATCTCATATATACGAGTATTTATTTCTACTAATCTTCTATATGCTTGCCTTTCCACTCGATCTCTTAATTCTAATTGATCGTCATTGTATGCTAATTTTGCCATATCTCCTATCGTCCAGTCTTCCTGGGATTCAATTATTATTGTATTCTGTCTTCGCATTTCTAATAAATCTCTTTTCATTTCTCTACATCTCCATAACATCTGATTTAAGAGTCTAACTTGTCTAAACGATGGATGTGTTTTCATTTTTTAAACCTTTGTTCTAATTACAAGCTCTGATACCAATTTCGCGGGCGGATCTTTTCTTCATCTATATACCCCTAGAGGCTAGAACATAGATGGTAATCTGTTTAATCAAACTTCTTTCAGAGTTAATCAAATAACAATCATATACTAATCTGAGTTGTAATCTTAGGTTCAATTTCATTTTTTAATTGTTGAGTCTATAATTTCCTATCAGCAATCCAAACATCATAAGAACAATCAATATAATCGTCTAAGCTCAACCACCTTCTAGGAAGGGTGTTGATACTACCAGGCCTCAAATGAAATCCAACTAGTTACAAAGTCTCTCTATTAAAGCTACACACTTTCTTGCTTTCCTATTCCCTCTTAACATGTATACTCTTTCTCTAATTACATTTCTTATTTGTTCAACTATAAAATCTATATGTACAGGATATCCTTTGAAAATTTTCCAATTCCTAACAGTCCATGTGTAGTATACCATTGCTCCCAGCACAGCTGCAACAATCTATTTTTTAAAACTCTTCCAGTGCTTTGACTTGATCTTCTGCAGAGCCTCACTTGGTTCCAGCTGAGGAATTTGCACAAGAGTCCATACCTGCACTGCTTGCCACAATGCCACAATGCCACAGCCATGCACAGTCCACAAACAGATACTTGCTATCTTCAGTAACCTGTAGATCACACAGCACATACTTGTCATCTGAGCACTCAATGCCCATGCTAATTAGTCTGCCTCTAGTTAACAATTTTCTTTGCACGGCCAACCACATGATGAATCTATGCTTAGGTTGTAAAACTATGTTCCATATTAGCCCACTAGTGGTTACAGTAGATCCAACATCTACCATGGCTAAGTAACTCTGAGTGATAGAGTATTTGCCAGTAGAGGTTAGCATATAGGCATCAAAATTGTACCAATTCCTCATTCTCAGTTCCAGCTTATTAAGTCTTTTCCAGTACCAGCTGCAATCATTAGGTGCAGTGTAGTCCCAGAAACTAACATCCTCTTTCACATAGATACCATGGATCCACTTCACCCATAAAAGCTCTTTATTTGTTACCAGCACCCATATAAGTTTACCTACAGCTGTCATGTTCCAGATCTTGCAACACTTAATGTTTAGTCCCCCTTGGCTCTTGGGTAGACAGACCTTTTCCCATGCTACTTTGGGGCAAAATAAACACTGCACCCCAAAAGTTATGAAGTGAAAACAAAATGGAATTAATCACTTGTAATCACCCAGCATAAGACAAATGTCTAGCTGAGATAGATCTTATCCTCTCAGTAACCTTCAAACAAAGTTGTTGACAATCAAACTTGTTCCATTTCTTTGGGGAAGATAAAAGTCCAAATAGGAAAGGTCCCATGTAAAAACCAGTGACCCCCAACAGTCTCAACCTCATAAATTCAGTAACCCCAGCTACATACAAACAAGACTTGTCATTATTAGCCTCCAGCCCAGTTGCCTTAGAAAAATGTTGCAGTGCTTCCATTACCCTTCTCACAGTCTTCTCATTTCCTTTGCAGAAAATCATTAGATCATCTGCAAAGGTAAGATGAGTTAACTGCTGCTCCTTACACATAGGATGATATCTAAAATCAGGTAAATGACTCATCTTCTTTAGCACCCTTGACAAATACTCCATAATCAATACAAAGAGCAGGAGTCAAATAGCGTCACGCTGCCTCAGACCCCTCTTCCCTTCAAAATATCCATAAGCTTCCCCATTCACCTTAACTGAAAAGCTTGTAGTAATCACACACCATAATCAGTTTAATGAATTTATCAAGAAAACCATACCCTACAAGCATTTATTGAACAAACTCCCATTTGATCATGTCACAAGCCTGAGGATATCATGACACATTAGCACACTGTATACTAGGGACCTGCCTTTCACAAATGCAGCCTGGGTAGCATTGACAATGCTTGGCAAAACTGCAGTTAATCTGACATATAGCATCTTTGAAATATATTTGAATAACACATTACAACAAGAAATTGGCCTGAACTGACTTGCCTGATCAGGTTTGCCCACCCTAGGAATAAAGGAAATCATAGTGGCATTGAGCTGTTTTAATAGCTGACCATTCTGCATAAACTCTAGAACAACATCACAAACATCATTCCCAATAACATTCCAAGCAGCTTTATAGAAACCACTGCCATAACCATCAGGACCAGGGCTTTTGTTAACATTTATGCTAAACATAGCCTTCTTGACATCACTTGCAGTGAAGGGTTGCGCTAAAGACAACTGCTGCTCCACTGATAACTGGGGGCCCTGATCAAATATACCTTCATAAGCCTGTATTCTAGGCCCCCCATCCTTCCCAAGCAGCTTTTGGTAATATGCAAACTGCTATCTTCTCAAGACTTCTGGTTATGCTCATCTTTAATCTGAGCAATTGATTGCACAAACTTCTGTTTCAGTATAGAGAAAAAATACCTTGTATTGTCATCACCCATCCTTATCCAAGTAGCTTTGCTCTTCTGCAGTAATAAAGATTCAGCCAAATATGAGGATTCCTTAAACCTGGCATGCATCGCACTTTCCTCATGTTGTAGTATTGCATCTGTTGGGGACTGCTGCAGTAATTGCTGAAGTCTATGCAACTCAGCTCTGTCCATGTTTGCCTGATTAAGGACATTGTTGAACTCCCTCTTGTGTAGCTCTTTCAATTTACCCTTAAGCTGCTTTAACCTCTTCACTATCCTATACATCTTACAACTATCAATCTCCTTAGCCCAAATGTCTGCTACAATAGGCGCAGGATGAGTGCTTCACATGTTACCATACTTAAAAGGACCTTGCTTCTTAATTCTATCTTCCACCAATTTAACCACGAGGACAATGGTCATTCACTCCCTTAGGCATTACATCAACCACACATTGAGGCATGTTATCAAACCACTCCCCATTAGTCAATACCCAATCTATTTTTTGAGAATACTCTATCAGTCCCCTGCTTGTCATTTGGCAGAACAAGTAACCCATGCTGATGAACCGCACTGAAAGCACCTTATAACGTAAAGAAAACACTTGTCTAAACTAAATTAATGGGCATAATATGTATTTGTAAATTTTTACTATTTTATCTATGATTAATTAATTTATATCTTTATTTTATTAAATCACTTAATCATAATAAGTCGAATTAATTTAATATGTACCGAATGATAGATCAATATTTATTCAAGTTATATTCTCTCCATGAATAAGATAATCTTAAAAATAGAAAAATCCTTAGTATAGAGAGCTTTCCCCAGAAATGAGCTCTACGCGGCGCGAATCCGAATATAGTCGAGCTCCAATGCGGATACCGGACATCAGGTAGAAAAAAAAGAAAGCATACCATACACTATATATAAGGAAATAAAAGAGAAAGTGGGGAATGATGGTATGGTAGTTTTCTAGTATAATTAAGCAAAAAAATCTAATATTAAATTCATTAAAATGTGTCAATAGCTATGCATGAAGGAACACCTCATCAAGTCATTGAATGACTTTCAAGGTTACTACCCACAATATGAGCAACTTTCTATGGAGCTTCTAAGAAGAAGGAGAATAATCTAGACATGGGACGAAGTCCGAAACTAATAATAAATGAAAGAATAATAAAGGGACCGATGGAGCCCCACGGACAAGTGTGGACTACCAACACTCTAGAAAGCAGCAAGTTCTCCTAGTATGTGTGATCCACATGTACCTGCTCTTCTCAACTGTCTAATATATCATAAAAATAATAATGGTATGCCTGGGTATTGGAAACTCAGTGAGTGTCTATGGAGTAATAGTTAACAATATAAAAGTGATCATATAATAGATATAACAAAATAGTGACAACAAATCAGTTCAAAATGAGTGATAGATTAAATAAAAAACTCAGTAAATTCATAGATGGAGAAATAAGACAATTTTCGTTCATTTTGTTCTAAAACTTCATATCGTGCCAATCAAGGCAATAAACCAGTAAGCGTAGTCAATCATGAAAGTCCAGTTTAAATCAGTAATGAAGAAATAGTCAATTTCGATTTTTTAAGTATCTCATATTTAAGTTCTTTTGCTTTAAAGTCAAGTTCATCAACGTGTCTACTCATGGACAACCTCGATCATGCCAATAAAGGTCCAAAATCTGCCAATACATGCCCAAATCAATAGTAAAGAAGGTACAACAACTTTAGGCTCTCTAAAGTGCTTAAAAGCACCACATTGGGGATACCAACTCATATTGGCTACCCTTCCTCCCGCATAGATAGGAAAAATCCACACCGAGGCTACTAACCCTCAATGGTCTCTCTTCCTTCCAAATGTTAGGCAAAACTCCACTCAAATTCATAGTGACTACCTTCCTCCCGAGTAGCTAGGTAAAACACAAACAACAAAAAAACATGGCCTATTAGCTGAATCACAACCATTGCATGAAATTCGAATCGTTCATTATGAATTATGTTCATTATCCCATTAATATGGGTATATCAAGTCATTAATCGATTTAGAAATCATTTTCCAATTATTAATCAATTTAAATTCAATGAAACCCGTTCATAAGGCAAAACACATTAAAGACCAATACTTTAGAAACTAGTTTCAATCATTCCATAATAGGGGTAAATCATATTTAAAGATTAGCATTTTAGAAATCAATTCAATCACCCCATAGTAAGGGAAAAGCAATTCTAAGATCATCACTTTCAAAATCAAGTTAAATCACCCTAATATAAGGGAACATCACGATTACATACATATAGCATAATATGTAATACACATAAAGGTTCGATGTGGGCTTGACCCTACACACACATGAATCCTTGTTTAAAAACCATCTTTAAGTTCAAAAAACATATTAAAAAGAGACGTATTGTTGTCATTAACACATCTGAGTTTTGCTGATTAGTTTTGTAGTTTTGATAGTTGACAAAATAAATATGCAAGGTGCATAAACCAAGTCCTAGATACATGAGCTAAGTGATTTAAGTTATACAGATGATTGAGATACAAATAGAAGTTCCAAAGACAGGGAATGTCTGAAAGAGCAAGAATGCACAGGATGAACAGAACGGGTCTAAAGAAATGTTCTATTGCAAGGAGATTGCAGGACGTCAATGTATGAATCATGTCCTAGTTTGGTAAAAAACTTGTCACGTTAATGTTGGTGATAAAGTGAATAAACCAAGTCCATGAACTTGTTCTGTCATAGAGACAGGTGCTGACGTATACAAAAGAAGGTGAGATGGCTCAACTGAGAGAACAACTCAATATAGAACAGAATAAGCATGCAAACTTATTCTATTAGTTCTATCTTAAAGAGTCAGTAGGTGTATTGGTTGAATAAACATGTCTATGAAGTTGATCTATAAGAGGATAGATGCAGTATAGAGCTGACTGAATCGAGCTCAAAAATCAGGTTAGGAAAGGCAGACACAAAACTGAATGATTCAAGCATAGAGCAACACATGATGAATGGAACATATCTGTCAATATATTACATTTGATATCTCAGAAGCATGTCAAAATCTAGTTATGGCGCTTATGAGAAGAGACTAATGGAACAAGTATTTGAACATGTTCCATCTTAGATGATTCAGAGACTAGAGTAACAAGTGGTTGAACATGGTCCAATAACATATTCCATATAAATCCTATAGTGACTAGGATTTATGCTATTTATGAAAAGACTTGGCGTACAAGGTGGCAGGATTATATGGGATACTTTTAAGGATTTTGCACTATAGTTATCAAGATATTTCAATGTTCTACAAGGAAACTAAATATATGAGAAGGTGTAAGAATACCAATCAACCTTAAATCCTATTCTACCTTGATGAGTTGTATCAAGCAGGGTTTAGGTTAATCGCAGTGATGAAGTTCAAATGCTATAAATATCAAGTCTTACCATGAAGAACATTGAGAACTCAAAAAGGGAGAAATAATAATGTTGAGTGAGAAACTATCAATGCAATATTGAGAGTTCTGATTCAAGAAGTACCTCCCTAATACATTGAAGCAGATTGAAGAAGCTATCTTACATAGTTTATTTTTACAGTTCTTGAGTCTAGATTTATGTATTAGGTTTCATTATCGAGTTTTATCTTTATCCACTTTATTAGAAGCATACAATTAGATACAAAATATTCTAAATTCAACATCAAGTTAGAGTTTAACTTGAATGTTTGTTGCTAGTCAGAGGTTTATTAGTAAGATAGGAATTAAAGTATAGTTCCTAGGTTATAGAGTTTGTAATTTGAATCTGCAGAGGCTCACCGTAGTAGTGAAGTTTGGGGATAAATCCTATAGAGGTGTAGGTCATGGTATTTCCTGCCCTTGTGAGCCGGGTGGTTTCTACGTAAAAATATCATGTCCTTAATTTACTGTTCATTATTATTACTTCGCAAAGTGCTAGCATAGGAAATGGTAGAGTAATGTGTTCTATCCTATAGGCAAAAATTGGGTACTACTTAGGATAGACAGTAGGTCGTGCAAACTATCACATACTTCAAATCCTGCCAATAACGCTTTCGAACGGAAGTTACGAGGTTACAAAATGACTCTATAATTGATTAGGATAATAAATATTAAAACTTTAATATAATTCCACCAATCTCCCTTTTTTTGGAGAAAACTAGTGTTTTAAAGCCAAAAGTCATATTCTTGATATACCATGAATCACCTTTAGATTCTAACGCTTTTCAATTGATATACAAATCCAAAATCAACCCCATGATGATACATGAATCAAGGAAACATACCTCATAAATATTTCTCAAAGATTCTTCTATTTAATCATTCTTGAATCGAATTCTCACAATCCATGGAATGGGTGATCATTCTAGTATTAATCCTTATTAAATTGACGTAATAACCATGGGGTTTGAGTAAGAACCCACCTTGAATGATTTTGGGAAGCACTATGGTGTTTTATCTCTAAAAAGTTGGTTTAGAACAAAGTGGGAATTGTTTTCAGAGTAGGCTATATATAAAATTCAGGAAATATTACAGCCGATTATCATTTGGCAGTTTTTTGGCGTACCATGATGTGTGGAGAGGGGTACTAGTATAGATGATTTTTTTGAAAAATAACGAAATCTTGGAAATTTGGCCTACCGCGGGGCGCGACGCCGGGTGCTAAGGCACTTCAGACGTACTTCAATGAAATATGCATAAGTTTTTACTCACAACTCCTAATAGGCTGATATTTATATGATTGGAAAGCTATTTCAAAGGGTTAGATCATTCATCCTTTGAGCTTTCCCAGATTCCTTATGTAACAACTCGTTTGGTCGTTTGGGTCTTTTTAAATTATAGTCCCTAAATATTCCTTTCCGTGACATAAATTTTGGTGTTTATAGATTGCGTGGAAGGGTGGCATACTTCCAAAGGTAAATTAAATGTGTTTTGAAATGGAACTTGTAAGTTAGAGCTTCCTTGAGTTTTGAAATGGAAAAGTTGACTTTGGGGTAAACATGTTCGTTTTCAAGTTTCATTGATTTGGTTAGGTTTGAAGTGTTAGTAATGACTTAGTTGCCAATTTGGGTATGTTTTGGGTACTTAGTTGGCTAATTTTCTATTTTGAGAAAGTTTGAGTGTTTTGTGGAAAAATGGGTCTTAATGATGTCAGACGAGTATTTTGAGTGCACGAGCAAGTTCATAGCATCGATTATACTCAAGTAGGATATTTGGTTTGTGTTCATAGGGTTTTAGATGAGTTTCAGGAGTTGGATCGGATGTTTTGGGGTTTTGGGAGATTGCTACTTTTGGTGTTTGTTTCCTTCTTCGTGTTCACGGGGGAGGCACCGCGATCGCAATGGTTACATTTTCGTGGGTCATCCTACATTCACAAAGAGGAGTGGGGATTGGGCCAGCTAAGGCTCAAAGTCTCGCATTCATGACACATTTACCGTGTTTATGAAGGTCAAAATTCTTGGGTCGGGTTGCGTGTGATCGCGATCGCGATTGTGATAAAGGAAACTGAATGGTGATTTAATTCTGAATTTCAAATGGGAGACTTCATTCTCAAATATTTGGAGTTCTATAGCTCAATTTTGGGCAATTTCAAGTTCCAAACTAAGATTCTTCATTCCGGTAAGTTTCTAACTCCTATCTAAATGTTAATCCATGAGTTTATCCTTTAATTTCCTTTCCAATCCTTGATTCTACATTGGAAAATAAGGGGTTTCCATAGATTGGGGTTTGGATTAAATAGTTGAATCGAAGGCTAAATTGTGGATAGATTTTTATGAAATTTAGCTATGAACAATTTAGACTATTAGTATCATGATTTTAAATTCAATTTCCAGTTTTGCCCTTAGGGCTCGGGTTTGTATATTTTGGGTCCATTTAAGGGTTCCAGACTCAAGTATAGCATATGGGTATTGTTAGATTTGTATGACATCGTAGAACACTACTAATTTGACTATGTTGATCTTGATTTCTCAATAAATTGACTATTTTGACCTTCAGGGTTCGGAGTTGGATTTTAGGTTGACTTTATCGAACCCAACTTCTTTTATGGCAATATGGGTACCTATTGAATCACATATTAATGTAGATTTTATGTTTGATAGACTCTGATCGTTTCGAAGCACTCTGAAAAGGTAAGGTGTTTGCTTGAGGGTTCGTGGCACGTGCTCGACCTTCAAGTTATATTATGGCGTATATTCATAGACTCTAATTGGAGGCGCGTATATACAGTATAATAGTCGTCAGGATATGCATGTAAGCTTTCGGGCATTGAAGGTGGTGATAAATCAACATATAATTGGTTAACAATTGTTATGTAGGCTATGCTAGCCATGTTTGTTGCTTTATTGAACCTTGATTTGAATTTCTTATTTCTTATTCCATATCTTGATAATACTATGATAAAATTGATTATTCTTGAAATCGATATGCTTTAATGAAATGATATGACCAATGCTACCTCTTTGTGATCATTGATATTGATTGACTTATGACATTATGCATGTTTATTCATTCATACATTTATATTTTTTTGGAAATACTTGTGAATTGAGGTACGGTATAGTCCGATGAGACCTAGAAAGAGGTAAGTTGATATTGTGCAAGCCTGAGGGAAATGATTTCGGGTGTTATGATATGATTGATATGAGAAAACTGATATGAGATGAGGCTCAACCATGTTCGATGGATCATTTCGGATGGTCGTGAGCGGTATGGACATGGCGAGTCCCCATGGGTCATCACTGTGTGGATAAAGGCCCGATCATGTGTATACCGGGTTCGATCTTGGCCATTGCATTGCATATTATCTGCATTTCATCCCATTTTAATAATTATGTGATTACATGACTTGATTGGCATGAATTGATGAAAGCACTTAATGTTGGCACTTAAATACGGAAAGATGGATCCTTAAGAATAATTGTGAATAATACTTGGGTTTTCGATGATTTATGGACTAATGAACCTTAAAGTAACTTCTTATGGAAAGACTAGACATCATGAAACCTAATAATCTTGAATGTGCTTTAACTGTACTACATTGATTTGGCTCAACTTGTTTATTCTGTCAATTCTTAGATTGTTTATATGTGTTTCCTCGTTGTTAGCCTATGATGCCTATGAGTACTAGTATTGTACTCATACTACTCTTTCTGTACTTTTCATGCAGATACTGACTCAGGATTCAGTTCTAGACCTCATGGCTGATCGCGAGAGTGATTATCAAGGGTTTTCAAGGTGAGCTACTTGGTCGTCTGTGGCCCATGGAAAACCTCTTTTTTACTTGATTTCTATGTTATATTTGACAGACAGTATTTCGCCTACGGGAATGATCAGACTTGTATTTCAGATTCATATTTAGAACTCTTATACTAGTTAACCAGATTTTAGGATATGTTGGATATTTCGTTGGTAGTTACGATCTATTAAGACTTTGGATAAATTGTTATTTATTTAAATTCCGCTTTCTTTTAACTTGTTTTCTTTTACATTTGGGGGATGGTTCGCCTACCTGTTGATTAAGTGTATGTGACATCATGACTATGATTTGGATTGTGACAAATTGGTATCAAAACCCTAGGTTTATTTGTCTAATAAGTACAAGAGCAATGTCTAGTAGAGTCTTGTGGAATGGTACGTATACGTCTGTACCCATCTTCGAGAGGCTATGAGATATTTAGGAAACACTTCATTTCTTCTCTCTTTTCATGCTAGTTCATTCCAATTGATATCTAGTTCATTCTTTTCATGTGAGTTTGTTCAGATTGGTATCTTAATCTCATTCTTATGTTCTCTTACAGATGGTGAGGACGTGATTGACTACTCTTGGAGGCCAGGAGCCTGCACCTGCACCCGCACCCGCACCCGCACCCGCACCCGCACCCGCACCCCTACTAGCTGCTAGAGCAGCTGCCCATGGATGAGGTGAGAGACATAGCCGAGGGTGTGGCAAGGGCTGAGGTCGTGCAGCTATACCAGCTAGGGCCAAGCACAAATACATTATTTGGGGCCCGATAGAGAGTTGACTTTGGATCTTGAGGATATTTCGGAGGAGTGGCCAATATTGGCTGAGAAGGTTGGACCCGCACAGGCACAACCCGATTTTTCTACTACTCCCGATCTTCAAGAGGCTGTGTTTCGAGTGTTGGAGTACTCTGATAGTTTACCCCAGGTGGGCCTAACTCCAGTTACTCCAGACGACTCATAGACTAAGATGGGAGCTTATACTTCCTGTAATGCCCCAAATCATGGGCATAAAAAACATACAATAATAATGGTAATGAAAACATGTAAAACTGTATACTGAAAATAGTCTGAAGTATCATAGCGGAAATATCTTAAAACATGATAAGTCTGAAAATACTGATAGCATGCTATGCTAACTAGACTAGTCTATAAAACCTCTGAAACTTGAGTCTGATTGCAAAACTGTTTACCAGGACAAGGCCCTAGCATACTTCTATCATAATATAAAATCATGAAATAAACAAGCTATCACCTCGGATGAAATGGGGCTCACTAACTAGCTGATATTGAAGCAATTCTAACGAGCAGATCTGTCGTCCTGAAACTCAGTACCTGTACCGTGAAGTGCGGGCCCTGGAAAAAGGGACATTAGTACATTTGATTTGTGTCGTATGTAAAGCAACTGAAAGAATAAACATGCATATGATATAATAGGAATATGAAACTGAATAATGTACATGAACATGATCTGGCATGAATATAATAACATGTATAAAATCTATATAACTTTATAAATGTATATCTGTGGGGAGAGCATTAGTGTAACTGACATGTAACCACCAAGCATGAATATGAAGTTTGATCTCTGCCCGATCAGCTAAGCCATCTCGGAACTTATCCTCTGGGCGAAGTGATTCTTATCCTACGCTGGCAAACATAGTTTCAGGCTATCTGAGCCTTCTCGGTAATCTGTGCAACTCTCAAAACATGTACTTGAATATAGTTGGCTTGTAAGTCTATGAGTTTCATAAACATAGCTTGAAAACATGATTCACGATGGTAATCTGGCATGTAATTAAATATATAATATAACTTGTGTAATATATGAAAACATGTGTAATTTCATGGAAATTGAGAATATTACTTCATGACCTGTATTTATAAACCCACGAAATTCAAGGTTATGGGTATCCATTGATTATGAATGTATTCCCAATAACCATAATGGAATATCGAGAAGACAACAACGGATTAATAATACAAACATGGGGAAACATGATACATGTAGTTTACGGTTATCATAAACTTGAAATAAAACCCTAACTATAGAAATTCATGATTTCATGGATAAGCGCAGCGTATGGAAGTGGATATTTCCACATGTGGATAGAAGCTCTACATGCATTGTTCCCTCCTAGTCTTGTCTTAAATATCTGAACTTTAGAGTAGAAACCCAAAGCTTGAACATTGGAACCTTGAGATGGATTTATCTTGAAAACTCTAGTTTAGAAATAGTGAATTTCGCTTAGAAGTCAATTACATTTTATAAGAATTGCGTTAAAATACATAGAAAGGACTTACCTTGAGTTACGAGGATGACGGGAGAAGAGAACTTCATTCTAAGACTTGGGGAAATAAGAAAACTGATTTTGGAAGTAAGTCTGTGTATTTATATTGTTCCAGTCGTCGGAAGATTTACGGCCATAATTGATGGTCTGTCAAACTTTTTACGGTCTAAGTCTGGATCGTTAAATATTGTACGATCCGTATAATTAGACAATCTTGAAAATTGCCAATTTTCAGTGATCTGTAAAAGCTAAGGGGCTGAGACGGTCAAAATTGATGGGATGTATAAACGTATACGGTCTATATAATTTACAAGGTCCCATCAATTTCAAAAACAAAATCGACGGTTCATTTTGACGGTCCGTACATTCTGGGCGTAAAATCAGACCTGTAGAACTAAAGCTGATTTTTAAACATAAACTTTCCGTTTCGGTTTTCTAAACCCCTGGATCATAAACAAGGCTTAGTTTAAAGGTACGAGGTGTTACAATATCTCCCACTTGGGATTATTCTTCCTCAAATGATGGGTCATGGTTAAGAACGAAACTTAACATAGCACGAGTACATGAACGTGAAGAAACATGAGACATGGATATGCAAGGGACATGCCACGAATACTGAAGGTATTTACCTTGATCATTTTTTGCTTACTCCTTAAATAAGTGCGGATATCTGGACTTCATGTCTTCTTCGGCTTCCCATGTAGCCTCCTCAACATTCTAATTTCTCCACAACATTTTCACTGAGGCAACTTCTTTAGTTCTCAACTTTCGAATCTGACGATCCAAAATAGCCACAGAAATCTCCTCATAGGTCAAACCATCCTTAACTATAATGGATTTAGTAGGGACAACTAGTGACAGGTCTCCCACGCACTTCCTCAACATGGATATATGAAACACTACATGCACAACAACTAAATCTTATGATAATTCAAGTTCATAAGCCACTTGGTCAACTCTCCTCAAAATTATGAATGGTCCGATATATCGGGGACTGAGATTCCCTTTCTTCCCAAATCTTATGACACCTTTCATAGGTAAATTTTCAGAAATACCCAATCATCAACTTGAAACTCCAAGTCTCTACGCCTCATATCCGAATAAGCCTTTTGGTGACTCTGAGCTGCTTTCAAACGCTCCTGAATCAAGTTGACTTTCTCTATAGACTAATTGACCAAGTATGGTCCTAACAACTCTGTTTCACCAACTTCAACCAACCAATTTGGTGATCTACACCTCCCCCATACGAAGCTTCAAACGGTGCTATCTGAATACTAACATGATAATTGTTATTATAAAAAATTCAATTAGAGGAAAATAATCATCACAATTACCTTTAAAATTAAGAACACATGCCATCAACATATTCTCAAGAGTCTGAATAGTACATTCTGCCTGGCCATCTGTTTGAGGATGAAAAGTTATGATAAGATTTACCTTGGTACCCAATCCTTTTTGGAAAGACTTCCAAAAGTGAGTCGTGAACTGAGCACCACGATCTGAAATAATGAACACTAGGGTCCCATGAAGCCTGATAATTTATCAAATATACAACTCAGCATAATCCTCTGCTGAATCTATGGTCTTGACTGGCAAAAGTGGGATGATCTAGTCCGTCCGTCCACTATCACCCATATCGAATCATGCCTCTGAGCTGAGCGAGGTAGACATGTTATGAAATCTATATTTATCATCTCCATTTCCAAACAGGACTATCAATATTCTGAGCCAACCCACCAGGCCTCTAATGCTCAGCATTCACCTGTTGACAATTCAGACACTTGGGTACAAAATCGGCCACATTCCTCTTCATATCGTTCCATCAATAAATTTCCTTAAGATCATGATAGATCTTAGTAGAACCTGGGTGAATAGAATACCTAGAATTATGCGCTTCTGCCATGAATCGCTCTCTGAGTCCGTCCACATTTGGAACACATAATCTGCCTCGGTACCTCAAAGTATCATCATCTCCCCCTTGCTCAAAAGTCATAGACTTATGCACGTGGATCCCCTCTTTCAGCTGTAATAAGTAGGGATCACTAAACTGTTTCTCATTCACCTCAGCTACTAAGGAGGATTCAGACTTGTTCTGAACAACAACACCACCATCTTTGGAGTCCATGAGTCAAAATCCTAGACTGGCTAGTCTTTCGTCATAGTTCTCTTATCTTCTTCAACATGAGCTAAAGTTCCCATGAATCATCAACTAAGAGCATCAACTACCACATTCACCTTCCTTGGATGGTAGAGAACGTCCACGTCATATTCATTTATCAATTCGAGCCATCTCCTCTATCTAAGATTCAACTCCCACTACTTGAAAATGTTCTGAAGGCTCTTGTGATCTGTGAAAATGTCAATGTGAACTCCAAACAAATAATGACGTCATATCTTGAGTGCAAAAATCATGACAACCAATTCTAAGTCTTGAGTTGGATAATTCTTTTCATGAGGCTTAAGCTATCTGGATGCATAAGCTATAACCTTACCACTGTATTAGAACATACCCAAGACCAACTCCTAAAGCATCACAACATACAACGAACCCCTCGATTCCTTCTGGCAATGTTAAAAGTGGAACGAAAGTCAGTCTCATTTTCAATTCTTCGAAACTACGCTCACAAGAATCTGACCACTGAAATTTGACTTTCATCTGAGTTAATCTAGTCAATGGAGCTGCAATAGAGGAAAAACCCTCTATGAAACGTCTGTAATAGCCTGCTAGACCCAAGAAACTCCGTATCTCAATAGCAGACGTGGGTCTAGACCAATTCTTTACAACATCTATTTTCTGAAAATCAACCTGGACACCTTCGCCTGAAATCACATGGCCTAATAATGCTACTGACTTTAGCAAAAATTCACACTTGGAAAACTTCGCATAAAGCTCGATGTCCTGAAGTGTCCGCAACACTATTATAAGATGTTCTGCGTGATCAGCCTCGCTGCGGGAATAAACTAGAATATCATCGATGAAGACAATAATGAAAAGGTCAAGATAAGGCTTGAAGACCCTGTTCATAAGATCCATGAAAATAGTTGGTGTATTTGTCAATCTGAACGACATGACACAAAATTTGAAATGACCATAACGAGTTCTGAAGGTGGTTTTTGGAATATCAACGTCCTTAACCTTAAGCTGATGGTACCCTGATCTGAGGTTAATCTTGGAATAACAGTGGGCACCCTAAAGTTGATCAAATAAATCATCAATTCTTGGAAGAGGATACTTGTCCTTAATGGTGACCTTGTTCAACTACCGGTAGTCAATGCACATATGTAAAGACCCATCCTTCTTTCGGACAAACAATATTGGTGTGCCTCATCGTGAGATACTTGGTCTAATAAATCTCTTATCAAGGGGATATTTAAACTGGATTTTCATTTCTCTTAACTTTGCTAAAGCCATTCTGTATGGCATAATAGATATCGGCTTAGTGCCGGGAAGTAAATCAATTCCAAAGTCAATCTCCCGATCAGGAGGAACTTCGGGAAGATATTCTAGAAAGACTTCTAGAAACTCATTGACAACATGTACGGATTAAAGAGTCGGGGTTTGGGTATCTGTATCCCTAACCTGAACTATATGGTAAATATACCCCTTAGATATCATCTTTTTGGCTTTAAGATAGGAAATAAACCTCCCTATGGGTTCTACTACATCACTCTTCCATTATGTGACTGGCTCACCGAGAAACTCAAAACTAATAATTTTGGTTCTACAACCTACTGTGGCATAACATGAAGACAACTAATTCATACCCATGATTACATCGAATTCTACCATTTTTAACTCTACCAAATCGGCTATGGTAATGCAGTGATAGACTTTAACTGGACAACCCCTATAACCCATCTGGCTATAACTAACTCACCAACTGGAGTGGATATTTCAAGGGGTTCATGCAATTTTTCTGGTTCTATCCTAAATTTCTTAGCAACAAAAGGAGTTACATATGACAGAGTAGATCAAGGATCCATAAGGACATAAACGTTAAAAGTGAAAATAGTTCACCCCGATACTCGCTCAAGAACACTAAGGCAACGAGACATTCCTTTGCGGCAACTGATCGATAAGTTCTCCATTATCTAATAGAGTTTCCCTAATATTAGGGTGGCAAGGGTGTGATTGTTGTTAGTTAACAAGTAGAGAATGAAGTTGTTGGGGTTTTAAACTTGGTTTATGCTTCACACTAGTTTAGGTTAGGGTTCAAGAATTTTGGGGTTTGTTGTTGCAATATACTCAAAAATCGGACATGAAATACTAGTATAATAGATTCTAGGATGAAATAAAGTGGTTTGGGTATGATTTCAACCTCAAACTTGAACAAAAATGGCGGATCCAACTAGTTTTGGGGTTCTTGGGGACGATGGTACTGATTCCCATATCTGCGGAAAATTTCTGCAGGGGGGACCCCGTAACTGCGCAAAAAGGAGCGCATGTGTGCTTCTTCGAATTTTGATGGCCTCCGTAGAGGCGGAATAATCGTTCGGAGGGGAAAATTCACCTCTGCGGCTACGCTTCCGCATGGGAGGACCCTACAGAGTTTCCCAGTAGATAGTAGCTTCGTAAATGAACCCATACGTTTTTCTTCTTTTAATTTTACTTCTTTGATATCTGGGTAATGATCTACATAATGGTTATAATGCAGAGTTTAACTCCTCCTTCAATTATTCTTTAGGTAATTCAAGGATCAATGGCTCATCTTGAAGATAAAATTGTGGAACAAAACCAAGAAAACATGAATGATGCATTGGATGAGGACTATGACAACCACAAGTTCATGTCGATGGATTGTAAGCGTCGGTATTATCGGGACTTGGTAAACAAAAAACTTCTTCTTGAGAGGGGTGCCAATTTGAATAAGGTGCTTGAGTTGCTTTCACGCTGCAATGAGCGGATGGAGTCCACCAAGTCGATGTGCTTAACTCTCACTCCCTGCCAGGCTAATGAACAAGTAGCCCATGAATTTTATACTAACTTGAAACGGGCCGACTTCAACAATCCACAGATGGGGATGAGAGGCAGATTGGTAAGGTTTGGGGTTAAAGAGATAAACCAGCTTTATGGGTTGGAGAATCATTCTCCGGAGTTGATGCGGGCTAGAGATACATGTTCGTATGACTGGTTGATTTCTCAGGTGTGTCCTCTGGGTACAAAGGTTCCTTACTCAATAAAAAGAAAGAGGTAAAATCGATGGACATTACGACTGAGGCTAAAATATGGCAATACATTATCAACTCATGAGTGTCCTCTTCTAGCAACATGACTGACTGTATTCACCACCATGCACTGATGGTTGCTTGTCTAATGGGTAGCATTCCGGTGAATGTGGGTTATCATGTCTTGCGAGAGTTGCGAGAGTACATAGCCCAGGACAGCTAGAGCTTGATCTTTTCTTCCATGATTAACTAGTTGTGCGGGTGGGCTGGGGTAGTGGAGGACCCTACTGATCACATGGTCGATCCTGAGATATCGATTTATCCTCTAAGAGTCACCAGGGTTGCAGTGTCATAAAGTCTAAGTTTAATAAGAGAAAGGCGGATACTAGTGCAGGAAAGTCTTCTTCGCAGCAGGAGGGTCTTTGGGGTGCTATGACTTCGCAGTTGCAGTCTATCCGAGAGTTGGTGTCTCAACACCCTATAGGCCCTGAAGATATTGGTGGTTCAGTCAGGCTTCCCAGGGATGAGGTGTCCAAGCATATTGGGGCCCAGACAGAGTTATCCCAGACTAACAAGAAGTTTGTCTAGTCAGTGGGTGAATTGGAGAAGTCTTACCGTGATATGGCTAAGGCACATGCTGAGCTCCGGGAGAGTTGTGAGAATGAGTACAAAAAGAACAAGTCAGCTCGCAAGCTTCTAGTGAAGGTCTGGATAGGGGTCAAGGCTATTTACTCTTTTGTTAACCCGAAGAAAAAGATTTATGTTAAGGTTGCGGATGACAACGAGATGTATCCTTCCTGTCTGTTGATGATGAGGTTGATTCAAATAACTCTAGCGATGAGGATGAGGTGCAGAGCTCATCCCATGTTGCTTGATCTTCTTTGGTTTTGTTGGTTCTTAAGACAATTAACTTTCATGTTATTTTCTGGGTTGTAACCTTTAAACGATGCTACTTTTTTCCATCTTGCTTGTTTTGGATGCTTGACTCGTGATTGCTCTTATCAGGCCTTATTATGCTAGGATTTTGCCATCGTCGGGATTTAAGTTATGCACGATTCATGATTGAATAGGTTGTGGATGATTGTTTAGAATGCTGAAAATAGGGGAAAATAAGTCATTGGTTCTACCCATTTACTCTGCAGAGGCGGTCCACCTTCTGCAAGTGCGGCTTCGCTTCTGTGTGACTTAGCTCGCACTGTCGAACCTTATACCAGGGACATCTATCTGATGTTGTAGAGAATAACCACAGACACATTTCCGCTCTTACGGACCTTAGCCGTAGAGGCGATCCCAAACTAGGACTTTAAATTCCGCATATGCGGCCCACCTAACGCCGGTGCGACTCCGCAGGCGCAGGGAAAACCTCGTAGAGGCTAAATGCATGAAAATAGAATAGAACTTCAAACCTATGCAATACTCTGAATTACTCGATACTCTTCGGTGCGATTTTGATAAACAATCCAGTCTAATAGAGTGGCAGGATTAGATACCACTTTGAACGAAGTAGCACGAAAGAGTGAAAGAAGGGAAGATTTCCTAAATGTCTTATCGCCTCTCGAGGATGGGTACAGACGTCTACGTACCTATCCACGAGACTCTATCAAACATTGTCCTTGTACTCGTGAGACTAGTGAACCTAGAGCTTTGATACAAACTTTGTCATGACCCAATCATGCGTCGTGGTGGCACCTGCACTATACCCCCCCCCCCCCCCCCCCCGTATGCGAACCAATCCCAAAGAGTTACAACAAGAAGGTTAAGGAAATACGAAAGAAAACAAAAAGTACAAACATACAATATCATTTTCATTTAAACATCACTTAATAAACATACGATATCATCTTTATTTAAACATCACTTAATAAATAATCCTTAAAAAGCAATCTTCTTTTCCCAAGACCTGGTCTGACTTATACAAGGACTCTATAATACAACAAGATAACTGAAAGTATAACAACTGCTCTAGATGAATAAGGGCAATCTATTTAAGATGGAAGCCAAGGCCGCCAGGAATGAGTGGCTTGCCTCAATCTTCCCGTGCTCCAAACTGTAACCTGAATAGACTAGAGACATGCATCCACGTAAAAGATGTAGCAAGCGTAGCATAAGTACACAACGTACCCCCGTAGGAATCATATGCCGACAACGACGGAAGTTACGTAAATAGAGATAAATAACAAGTTGACTCTCACATAAGTCGTATTATAGGCAGTAAAAATAGACACATAAGTTACTCATGTAAAATCCATGAAATCCTTTAAATCACACAAGGTTTATCCGTCCTAGAGATCACCTACTTCATGTAAAGTTTCATCAATCATAGAGACCACTCAAGTCACCCTAAGATTTAATAATCATAAAACATCACCTAATTCACATAAAGGTTCATAAATCACGGAGATCACTAAAGTCACATAAAGGTTGATCAATTTTAACTGTGTCGACCCCACATACCAATGTAGCAACTCATTAGACACGTTGACACTTAGTTTCCAGCCTTATTCCTTTTAGAAGTCTTCCGAGAATATAATATTAAAGTTTGAACATGCATCATTAACTCATTTACTATCCTTAGTCTTTAGCCCTCGATTTAGACCTCCCACAATTACGTTCATGGCACATATAATTTATTAAGTTCCCTCATTATACCCTATACAATTACCTTCATTATACACCCATTTATTAAGAAAGAAATCCTACACACATAAGGCATACCAGACAAGGACTACGCAACAACACTCAACAATCTATATTGGACCCTTATCAATAAACTAGCAGTTTTCATATAGCACATAGGCATATTTAGTTACTTGGACTTACACAACAGTTCTAGCAGTAGGCATTGCTGACCACGAGCAACAAGTTGACACTAAGTCTAAGATTCGTATAAGGTAAAGCACATAAACAAATACATCGAGAATCACGCCAATCATGGAAATCCCCCCCCCCCCAGTACAATAGAACCAGTCCAAACTATCAAATCCATTCTATCACGAAAATCAAACCAAACCTCAATAATCATCCCAAATTCGTCAATAATCATTCCAGCACTTAATACACAATAGATAATCAATGAAGTAATGTATGAATGATATGAATGCAATACATATGTCATGTACCTTTTATCTCCCAGTATACAGACGTTCAAATTCTATGAACTGCATACCCATAGGGACCCGCGAAGTCCATATACACCTCCAAAATTTCTCACGGAGCCCAACTCTTGGCTGAATAATAATAAATGTTGCAGGCGTGCAACCTGTTCCCAAGTGTATCATCATCGTTATCTCAATGTTGCAATAATCTCATAAGTGTTCTTACCTTTCCGATCTCTTTGACCCATAACATTCCCATACTACTCTCATATCAATATCATCAGAATCATGAGTGTATGAATGCAAATGACAAACAAGGTAAGAAATTAGGATGTATGAGATGCAACCAAGTATAGAGATGAATATCACCAGCTTTCAAGAATTCAATAATATTTAATCCAAGTATAATCAGGGTATCATACTGAAAGCATGTGTGATGAAGAAAAACAATAATAGAAAATATGGAGATGTGCCCACAAAATAGCGACAAGCCCAATCAATCAACAGTCGGAATCAATTTAAGGTTGATTTCCCAAATTACCCATTATCATAGTTCAACACTGGTACCCACTCAAACGTTTATCATAATTATTTGAGTGAGACCCCAAAATACGACCAATACCCATCAACATTTATAACTAAATAGTACTTCTATTGGAATCTAAAAAGAATAAACTGCAGCCTACCGCATTGCTGAGTGGGTGCCACGAACTCCTAATCCACAAAGTCCTCCCGATCGGTATCGGATGATTGTAGCTCAAACAAGCGCATAAATGTCCTAAATTACTATTCATACAATCAACATATAAAAAATATTTCCATGGAATACTTGCTACCCGGACCCGGACCCACAAGGGTAAAAAGGGAATTTTAGTTGAGAAATCATTCCACCAAGTCTAAGAGTATTCGAATCAAAAGCTTTGGTAATTTATTAACCATGGTCTCTAGTTGACTATTTTCAAGCAAAGGGCTTCTTTTACCATTACACTCTTAACTTCATCAACTAGTAGGTACATCCTTCAAGTTATAATTTTACTAGGTGTAATCCTTAATAAGTCAAGTCATACATAACAATAAAGTCTCCATCTTGGTGAGTTTTCATGCAAGAATTCATATTGAAATATTTGCAAGCACTAAACATGCTCCTACCCCATGAACAACATTGGAAAGCTTGACAAAGAAAATATAAATCAACTACTAATCTCTAATAGTGATTTTATGTTACACCCGAAATTTCGCGCACAAATGAGAGTGTAGTTAACCTACTTGAGCTCCGGAAACTTGAGATTCTTTCCAAGGGTCACTTGAAACCTAGAAGGATGTTAAGAGAATGTACGGAAGGTTGGAGGTCATAAGGATTGAAGAAATCATTCCTCTACAAAGTTCAACAAAAATTGGATGATATGTTAAGTGTTTTGCGTCGCGGATGGGATTCACCTCGCAGATTGGGCCGCTGAAGGGAAGAAAAAATTTTGGAAATTTCTGGCAGCATATGCGGCCCCACCTGCGATCGCATATGGCCTCACATATGGGAGGTGATGGCTGACTTTCCTTGCCTATTTAAGCGGTGCTTCGTCCTTTAAACTCATTTTTCGACTAAGGCAGAGCTAAAACTTTCCCAAACCCTATCTAGATCATCCCTAAAGGTTCCTAAGTCAATCCCAAGCTAAATCATTCCCATCTTTTATCAAAAGTGAAGTAGAAGTAGTAGAACCACCTGGTTGGTATTGTTGTGGATGTGCACCTTCTTCTTAAGCAAATGAGGAGTTGTTGAAGAGGTTTATGTTGCTGGATAAAGGTATATTTTCCCTCATTTTCTATGAAATTGATCACATATGAGTTGTAGCTAAGTTATATGGGGAAATAGTACAAGATTAACACTTGAAGTGGTTGTGATTGTTATTGTAACTTGTTAAGGTTGTTATGGTAGATATAGGGATGGATATGGTTGTATAGGTATTTGGTTATGTGTTGGGTGTGTAGATCATGTTGTTGGAAATATGAAGAAAATGAGAGAGTTGGGGGAGGTGCTGTCCAAATTAGTCTAGAATAAGTTTGCCGCTCTTTTCATATCGGAATCTAGCTTCAAAACTAAGAAATGGTCTCTAATTATTGTTGTAGATTGACGTGAGCAATCGATGGTATTTGATAACTTGCAAATGAGTACGTTAAAGGTATGTTAAGGGCTCATTCATTCTTTCCTTGGTATGTTTACTGAAGTGTCAACGTACGATGAAACGACGGCTAAAGGGATATGGTTGTTCTTCATTCTTGAGAGGATTCTATGGTTCTTGATTTCCTTTGGTTAGTTCCATAAAGGCTAGTAATGATGTAGGTCGCCTTATCAATTCTCATAAATGAATAAAAGGGTAAGGGTATATTATCGCTGCAATGATAGACCCAAAATGCTAGTTAAGAAAGTAGCAATCTTATGTATTATGATAGGTCCATAGAACGCTAGTATGGATTTTCATGTATGTATATATATATGAAATACCTATAGGGGCATGGACATAGAAGTATGGCTTACCACCGGCCATGGCCGAATGTGCAGTTATGTAGTTACCACTAGTTGGACATATATCGCTATTTACCACTGGTTGGGCAGTCACACATATTTACCATTGAGCTACAAATGGTCGAGCAGTAACCACCAGTTGGGCAGTTACGTATTGTTATTTACCATCGGTTGGGCAGTTACTACTGATCAATTAGGAAGATGAACAATTAGAGTTACGACGTTAACGTGGAAGTATAAAATAAGGTTATAAGATAAGTATGATTGTTATGTATATTATGACTTAGCGACACTTCAGAGATTCACGTTGATTCATATCTTTCTCTTCTATGATTACTTATTATTGTGTTTAATTTCCACCTTACATATTCAGTACATTTCTCGTACTGATGTCCCTTTACCATGTGCACTGTGTTTCATGCCGCGCAGGTTCAAGTAGGCGAGGAGAGGACTTTCCTTTAATGATCGCCTCCAGAGTTCAACTTTTGTTAGTGAGCTCCAGTTCCTCCTAGAGTATTACTGAGTCAGGGTGGTGTCTATGTTTATATCTCTTTTATAATTTGGGTATGTCGGGGGACTTGTCCCGACTTATGTTGTATGTCGACATTCTCCTAGAGGATTTGTTGGCTAGTTTCACATTGTATAGTTGTTGGCATGGCCTTATCGGCCTTGGTATGTATATATTTGTTAGGTTAGGATCTTTTGCTTGCAGGATTTCATGTTATATATGTCACAATTGCTATTATGAGGCCTTGTCAACTGAGACAGTTGTGTGTTTGTGTGATGATATCCAGATGGTTCGCTCGGGCTGTTCAAGTACTGGGTGTCGGCCACACCCCACAAGGTTAGGGTGTGATAAACTTGATATCGGAATAGTTCTGTCCTAGGGAGTCTACAAAGTCGTGTCTAGTAGAGTCTTTTTTATGGGTGTGTTGTGCCCCATACTTATAAGCAGGAGGCTACATGACATTTAAGATGATTACCTTTCTTTCTCATTCCAGATCGTGTGATTGAGCTGAAGTGTAAGGAATTGGATTCTTAACCATTTGCCTTGTTTTGGGTAAAATGATACTTGTGAATCGAAGAGCTTTAGTTAGCCAAAAGAGAAAAACGGTAGCTGATGAGGGTGAGAGTAGAGTACCACCTATTAGCGAGGGCTAGAGTAAGGCCCAAAGCTTGGATGTGATACCCTCGCAGGATACAATGAACACGCCAGCCCCGGAAGAGCAAATGAGGGGACTAGTGCCTCCAGCCCCTCCGTTTGAGACTTATGATGATGACATAGACTTGCAGAGTGTAGTACAATTGTTGACTCGATTAGATATCGCTCAGGCCCAGCGTTAGAGTACAGATGTTGGATCGGGATCCTATAAGAGGGCACTTAGTGCGAGGGTCCGGGATTTTATTAATTTGGATCTTTCGGTGTTTACGGGGACGGACCCGAATGAAGATCTGCAGAACTTCTTGGACTAGATATACTGGACATTGTAGGTAATACATGTTACAAAATAGTGAGGCAGTAGAATTAGCCTCGTATAAATTGTGGGATATCGCGATTGTATGGTATGAGACGCGGGTAAAATATAGGGGATCGAATGCACCATCAGCGCTATGGAAGGATTTTTTGAAGCCTTTGTGCAACATTACCTACTGGTAGAACTTCGAAGGGTAGGCAAGATAAGTTTATACTTTTACAACAAGGTGATATGAGTGTATTGGAATACAACCTTCAATTTAACTTGTTGGTTAGGTATGTCCTTACGGTTGTAGTCGAAATGAGTGATTAGGTGCACCGGTTTGTGAATGGCTTTGGGCCATATCTTATTAATGAATATACTGCAACCTTATTGAATGAGGGTATGGCTATCTCTTGCATCTAGGCATACACTCAGAATATGTAAGATCGAAAGCAACAACAACATGAGGCATGCGACGGAAGTCAACCTAAGAGGGCTAGAACAGTCAGCCAAGTTGAGCATGATTGGAATAACCATAGGCCTTCAGGCATTTCTGTAGTTAGTAATCATTCTCGAACCCAAGGGCCACAACATGATATATCTGCTTATTCAGGATCGGGTTGGAGTTCCCGAGTTTCGGGTTTTCAAAAGTGGAAAAGATCAATGCAGATGAGACCACATTCTCCGCCATGTGATCAGTGTGGTAAGGCCCATTCCGGGTGATGTCATCGGGATTCTAATGTCTATTACACTTGTAGGGATCCCGGTCACTTTAAGCGAAGTTGTCCGATGAGGAATAGAGGTAGTATAGCCCAGCCAACCAGATCAAAAATAGCTTCATCATCAAATGCATCCCATTGAGTGTGGGCCTCAAACAATATATGGTAAGGGCCGAGGCAGGAGTGGGAATATGGCCCCGGCAGTGGCCAACACCATAACTATGCTTTAATAGAGCGACATGATTAAGAGGCGCTTGACTTGGCTAAAGGTATATTAACGATGTTCCATTCCTTTTTATATAGAATAAGTATTATCGATTTAGATTATACCTTTATGTATGTTATCCGGTGTATAAGCCGGGTGTGAACCCTAAGTTGTAGAATAGGCCTTACAATGTAACCTCATCGGTAGGTGAATTGTGATAGTCAGAAATCCAAGGGTTAAGATAAAAGTGTTCCAACACAGTTTGATGTCTTGAGGAAAGTTATAATATGCCTTATGATGTTAGGGATAATGGTGCGATCATGGAAGGCCAATGTAATATTATGAGTGGTGCTATGTAGTCTATAGACTATAGATGTGGTTTTGAGGAGGCGTGATAGATTGAGGTAATCTTCTGTACAGAAGGAGTCCTACCAAAACATTTTCAAAAGGAATTGGAGTTTCAGGTTTTTAGGCTACGATATTCCAACATTAGAGGATGAATGTTCTTAATGGGGGATGATGTTACACCATGAAATTTCACGTGCAAATGAGAGCGTAGTTAGCTAACTTGAGCTCCGGCGACTCGAGATCCTTTCCGAGGGTCACTTGCGACTTAGAGGGATGTTAAGAGAATGTACGGAAGGTTGGAGGTCACTAGGATTCAAGAAACCATTCCTCGACAAAGTTTGATAAAACTCAGACAATATGCTAAGCATTTTGCATTGCGGATGGGATCCGCCTCGCAAATTAGGTCGTGAAAGAGAAGCAAAAATTCTGGAAATTTCTGGCAGCATATGGCCCCACTTACGATCGCATATGGCCTCACATATGGGAGGCGATGGCTGACTTTCCTTGCATATTTAAGCAGTGATTCATCCCTTAAACTCATTTTTTTTTACCAAGGCAAAGCTAAAACATTTCCAAAACCACTCTAGATCATCCCTAAAGGTTCCTAAGTCAATCCCAAGATAAATCATTCCCATCTTTCATCAAAAGTGAAGTAGAAGTAGTATAACCACCTAGTTGGTATTATTGTGGATGTGCACATTCTTCTTAAGCAAATAAGGAGTTGTTGAAGAGGTTTATGTTTTTGGATAAAGGTATATTTTCCCTCATTTTCTATGAAATTAATCACATATGAGATGTAGCTAAGTTATATGGGGAGATAGTACAAGATTAACACTTGAAGGGGTTGTGATTGTTATTGTAACTTATTAAGCTGCTTGTTAAGGTTGTTATAGTAGATATAAGGATGGATATGGTTGTATAGGTATTTGGTTATGTGTTGGGTGTGTAGATCTTGTTGTTGAAATTATGAAGAAAATGAGTGGGTTAGGGGATGTGCTGTCCAAATTAGTCTAGAATAAGTTTGCCGCTCTTTTCATATCGGAATCTAGCTTCATAACTAAGAAATGGTCTCTAATTATTGTTGTAGATTGACGTGAGCAATCGATGGTATCTAATTACTTGCAAAGGAGAACAACAAAGGTATGTTAAGGCTCATTCTTTCTTTTCTTGGCATGTTTACTGGAGTGTCAACATACGATGAAACAACGACTGAAGGGATATGGTTGTTCTTCATTCTTGAGAGGATTCTATGGTTCTTAATTTCCTTCGGTTAGTTCCATAAAGGCTAGAAATGATGTAGGTCGTCTTATCAATTCTCGCAAAATAATAAAAGGGGAAGGGTATATTATCGCTATAATGATAGACCCCAAATGCTAGTTAAGAAAGTAGTGATCTTATGTATTACGCTAGGTCCATAGAAGACTAGTATGGCTTTTTATATATGTATGTACGTATGAAATACCTATAGGGGAATGTACATAGTAGTATGGCTTACCACCGAGCCATGACCGAATGAGAAATTATGTAGTTACCACTAGTTGGGCAGTTATGTATCACTATTTACCACTGGTTAGGCAGACACACGTATTTACCATCGAGCTACAACCGGCCGGGCAGTAATCGTCGGTTGGGTAGTTGCCTATCATTATTTACCAGCGGTAGGGCAGTTACCACTGATTAGTTAGGCATATGAAAAGTTAGAGTTACGATGTTAACGTGGAAGTATAAAATAAGGTTACAAGATAGGTATGATTGTTATTTATATTATGACTTAGCGATACTTCAGAGGTTCAGGTTGATTCATATCTTTCTCTTCTATGAGTACTTTTTATTGTGTTTGATTTACATCTTACATATTCAGTACATGACTCGTATTGGCATTCCTTTTGCCGGGGGCGTTGTGAATCATATCGCGCAGGTTTAGGTAGGCGATGAGAGGACTTGCCTTTGTAGATATCCTCTAGAGTTTAGCTTTTATTGGTGAACTCCACGTCCTCCTAGAGTATTATTGAGTCAGGGTCGTGTCTATGTTTATACCTATTTTGCATTTTGGGTATGTCAGGGGCCCTGTCCTGACTTATATAGTATGTTGACATTCTCCTAGAGGCTTTGTAGACTGGTTCCGCATTGTACAGTTATTGGCATGGCTTTGTCGGCCTTGGTATGTATATATTTGTTAGGTTGGGATCTTCTGCATATAGGATTTCATGTTGTGCATGTCACATTTGCTATTTTGAGGCCTTGTCGGCCCAAATGGTTGTGTGTTTGTGTGATGATATCCAGGTAGTTTGCTCAGTCCATTCAGGCGTCGGGTGTCGGCCATACCCCCCAAGGTTGAAGTGTGACAATTTAAAATTTACCCAAGGGTGTAGAAGGATTGGACCCTTCAAAATGAGGTGTCTAGTCAACTCCTGGCTCCCATAGTTCACTTGCAAAATAGGGGCTTCAAAATGGGAGAGGTGGGTTTTAATAGGATCTAAACTATCGTGGCCACAATTGCGGACCATCTTTCGCCAAAGCGCCCTCACTTTGGCAGGAAAATGTTTGCTAGTACAGTTTTATTAACCCTACGACCCCGCGTAGGTGCGAAGAAAAGGTCGTAGGTACGCCTTCGCATAAGTATGGAAACTCTGTTGGAGCAGATCTACTCGACTTTCTGCACCACCGCATCTGTGGACTGACCTTGTGAAGGCGGCCCCATAGGTGCGGATGGTCAAATGCCCAAGCAGATTTCCACCCACAATGTATTCTCCCCCTTCTTATACGTAGATCATAGCCATAATATGACTCGTCGGACCATCTAACTTACCATTTAGCACATAATTACAGTTAATAATTCGCCTTATTCGATAATCCTCGAAAGACATGAACCTATAGTGTAGTACCAGGATGTTTCGTCCATCCTAAAATATTCTCAATGGTGAATTTAGAGTTGATAGCAGCCAAACATTGCTTAGAACAAGGTGAAAAGGCAAAATGATCAAATGAGTCGTTACACCTAGCTTGAGTGATCATGTACCTTTGAAATGTTGCCCTCACATGGTTACCTTTTCATTTCTATGTCTACATGTTTACCAAACTGATTATATATTTGTCTTGCCTATCTAAGTGTTAAAATGTATTTATGATAGCATGTAATATCTTTTAAGTTATATTTTATGCCATGCCTATCTGTTAAGTGGTCTAAATAGTGTTTGTACCAGTATCTTGCACTTACTTAACCTTTCCCTGCTTGCATGATATCTTGGTTTATAATCATGTTCTCTTGTAGTAAGCATGTATAGGGTATAGTCTAATGTTGTAAACTACTTAAGTGAATAGAAAGGTCTAAGGAATGATTTAAACTTAGGGATATGAAGGTATTTGCTTCGTGTTGAGTTATACATTGTCTACCTGTGGGTGTGTGTTGTTTTGTCTTGGTATGAATCTGAATCATGAGCATGCATATCTACAACAAACAGTTTGTTAAGTGTAGGATATATTAAGAGTAATTTTGGTTTTGTTTGTGTTGCTACTGTGTGTGAAATTGCGATGACTTTGATTTCTTGCTAAGTGTATAAACCGGTTATGTCTTTCTAATTCTTGATTAGACTTGACCTCAAAAATCATAAAACATGTCACTTGATCCAGAATAGTTACCCTAAGTTCTTTATGTGTTAATATGAGTTGCTTGTTTATTTCATATATGAGTCTTATACATGGGCATGATAATAGAATTTGTTCAGTTTGGTGTTAAGGTATCTGAGTATTTTTTTCTTGCTATGTTTGGGTCTACTCTTCATACCTGTACTGGCCTGGTATTTGTGCAATTGTTTCTTTCCTCTAATTGGAATTAAGTTTGCTCACTCTGTCCAATGCTAACTTGTTTGTTTGCTCTAAAACATGTAGGGTATCCCGTATTTTTCCCTTATTGATGCATGAACTTGCTCATGTTGGTCTGTTTCATCTGACTTGTTGAACCTGTGATGATATATTTCAAAGTTATACAGGTATATGGGCTTCAATATATACACGATGTATATCTTCAGGTATACTCTGAATGTTATGTGTATATCTGCCTTTATGTATGTGTCTATGCGAATATCATATATAGTTGGTAATGTGAATATGTGTTAATTGGGCTCGTTATGCATCTGAGCTGATCTGTCCACCACCCTACCTAATCCCATTTTATTTATTATTGTATTTTGATGCTTATCTGTATTTTTGTAATTTTAATATTATTGGAATCTTAGGTTAGAAACTAGTTGAAATAGTTTTAGATATGACGAATCAAATAGTTTTGTTATTCCCTTTTTTGATAAAAAAATGAAATAATGATTTATATCTAAAGGAAAAGTTTCAAAAAGATTTTCTTTCTTACTTTTAAAAAGAGAAAATTTGTGTGTAAAAGATTTCATTTGGCGAAAATGATATGATTTTATATACAATATTTTTAACACTTTAGGCAAATAAAAAGTAAATTATTATTTTAAAATTCGAATGTCAATCGCATTCTGCGAATTCTTAATACTGGGGTGCTTAACAGCTTCCCCGGGGATCCCTTACCTCGAAATCTGGGTTTCTAAGGATTTTTCTTTTGATTGAAAAACCCTTTCTTACTTGGTTTTCATATTTTCTCTATAAATTAGGTGGCGACTCTAATAAAATAAATTCAAGAGTCCACAAGTTATGAATTATCTTTTATGCCCTCTCATAAAAGTGAACCAAACAATTGTTGTACTTGTTACAATTTGTTTTATCTTGATTAATTTTTTTGACACTAATTGTATTGTGAAGTGCTATATCCAATTTTTTTCATTTATACACTTTCTTCACTCATAAATGGTAAACTTGATTCAAGAAAATGAAAGAAGAAACCTTACGTTACTTTTGGCCTCAATATTTGCACAAAACAATAGGGGCGTGTCTTATTCAGGTTAATCCGAAAACTACGAAAATCAAACTGAATTTTTTTTTCTATTTTATTTTTCGGTTTATGGTTTGGTTCGAATATTAAAAAATAAAATAAAAACAATTAAATATATATACACACACAACACACAACACACAACACACAACACACACACACACATAGTATTTTATTTTTATAAAAGACACATTTGATTCATGGTATATGATTTGTAAAGAAATTAAGGATAAGACTCAAGTAACCCCTGAACTATACTCGACGTTCCAGGGACACAGAGGGGGGTCCTATTATTACTCAACTATTTTAAAGTGTAATAAATATCACCCTAAGTGATGACGTGACATATAGAACCAAACTCTTAGTAAGCAGTTAAATACACGAGCTGCCATGTGTAATTTTTTTTTTAATTTTCTTAAAAAGTTATTTTATTTTCTTCCTTTTTGTTTTCTTTTTAATTTCAAAATATAATGAAAATATCACTTTATATTTAGAAAAATGAAAAGGACAATTGTTATTGTTCTTGTATTAACTTGAAAAAGAATTGAAGGTGTCGAGCATATTCAAAGGTTGTTGAAGTTTTGAAGTTGTAATTCAAGTGCTAAACTCATTCTAAATCTTTAGTTGTCGTTGAGATTCAAAAATGATGAAATAATTTTGAATCCTCCATTGTTGAACTTTGAAAAAACTTGAAGAACAAAGAAATGGGTTTAACAAAATTCTTAGTTATTGGCCAACTCGATTATCAGGTTTGGTGATTAGTGCGAATTTGATTGAATTTTCTTTTTAATTTCAAGACCCAAAATCATATTTGGAGCTCTTGAAAATGGATGATAAAGTCTTTGTTTTTGTCCGAATAACTCTTGAATATCAACTTTGGGACTGACCTGTCGCAATTTCAAATATGCTAAAGCCATTTTTAAAGCTCTACGCACTTGAAGGAGGTGTTCTCACGTTCATCATCACATAAGGTGCAAAGAAATACAACCAAAAAAAAGTTTAGGGGAGTAATAGAATCCCATAAAGATAAAATGTGTCTCTCAAACTTCTAATAAAGTACCTTATCCAGAGAACTTAACTGACATTAAATAACACTTACATTTTGCTTCAATAATCATATTAGGCGTGCGTACTCTTGTTAATTTATTACATTATACTTTTACAAGAGACTATAAATGTTAGACTATCATATCAAATATATATTATTGTCTTATCAGTGGTATCTATTATATCGATCATGTGAATTGAATTTAAAAATAAATATTTAATAGATTTGATTTTTTTGATACTATTTAATAGATTTGATGTTACTACTTCTCATTCTTTATAATATTTATTCTTTTTACTTCATTCGAATATGTTACAAATTGGATTATATATGTTAGATCCGTATTATTCTTATAGGACACAACTAAAAAGTTGAGAAATTATCAAAAAAACCCAATCAGAAAGAGAAAAATTGAATTAAATTTATTTTAGTTTGAATTGGATACCATATTTTCAAAATCGAAAATCCAATGATGCAAAATCAAATTGAAAAACCGAATGTGATTGCTCCATGAGATCAATGTCCACTTTCAAACAAATATACAACTCACAATTGAGATAATGAAAATATGAATGAGCTAAGTATAATTCCACTATAAACTTCAATGACCGAATTTACAAATTCAAGGTGTTTTGGTATATAATAAAATCTAGTCATAATTATCACAGCTCCCTGCATGCTGTAGTATTCTCACGAAAAATAAACAAAGAAAAAGTAAATAATTTTTAAAAATATATATAAAAAAGAAAAGTGCGGAAATTCTGAGTTAACTTCGTTTCAGGCAAGAAGCCAAAAGAAACAAAGAAGACGACAGAAAAGGGGGAAAGACAGATAAACCCCCCACCCCACCCCACCCCACCTCCTCACAAGCCAAACCACCATTTTCAAGTCGTCGTCTTCTTCTTCTATTCCGCCATTTATTTTCCCCTACTTCTCATGTCTATATCGATGTATTCAATACGGAACTGAGGTACTTTTTCTTTTCTTATCTTACTTATATGGGTATTGGGTTTTTGTTTCATTTTCTTTGATTTTGGTTTTCTTTTCTTGAAATTATAGGGTTGAAAATTGTATATTTGTATTTTTAGTATCTGGTCATGTATTATTATTGTGTTTATTATACCATTTTCTGATAGAGATTGGGTTTTTATGCCTCTTTTTGAATTTTGCTTGTAGTAAAAAAGACAAGTGTTGAAGGAGATATGGAAAATGGAGGAAATAGTTTGGTGCCTAAACTTGCGGGATGGAATTTGAATGATTCAAATAATAATCCCAAGAACAATGATGGGTTGTATCAGGTTTTGAAAGCAGTTGAAGCTGCAGAAGCCACCATTAAGCAACAGGTTTGCTAATCCTTCCTTCCCTGCGTGAATGGCTGTTTGATGCTTATGATCTTTTAAGCTGTCCTGCATTTGGCTGAGTGCATTTGAGTGTGATATTAGATATTAGATGGTCAATTCGGGGAGACTCTTATATCATCATGAGGTTTCAAAGAGTTAAATTCCAGCAAGTTGGACATTTTTGTTCTTGCTTATGCATATGTTGTTCTCTTAATTATGCTTCTACTAAAGTGTAAATTTGCTGGCTTAATGTTTAAAAGAGCTTCGTGCAAGCCTGAGCCTGTATATGTCAAATAGAAGCTATGTAAACTACAAATGGACTTCAATTATTCCAATAGGATCTTGAAAGACAATGTTGAATATGGCACCGAGTCTCTTGGTCATATGTTAGATAAAACTGTTGCCCTAGACCTATATCTTTGCCCCGTCCAAGAGGGATTTCCCTAGGCCTTCCTCTTAATAAGCTATGCCAACAACAACAACAATATGTCCAGTGTGATCCCACAGGTGGGGTCTAGGAAGGGTGGGGTGTACGTGGACCTTACCCCTACCTTTGGTGGGGGTATAGAGGCTATTTCCCATAGACCCTCGGCTCAAGAAAAGCGTTTTTCAAAACAGATTTGAAAAATACAAGAGTAGAAAAAGTTATGATGAAAATATTGAAGAAACCAAAGAATTGACAGCAAAAATAACCAAAGTAAAAGAAACAGTAGTAGCAATAAAATTAAAGTATAAGATAATGATAGAATAATAATAATAAAACTGTTAAGGAGAAGATGGAGCAGATAAGGTGCTCTAAACTAGGACCATGCTCTCCCATAGAAAAGAAAAATCTCTCGACTACCTACTAACCTTATACCCTAATCTTCGACCTCCATACTCTCTTATTTAGGGTCATATTTTCGATGAGCTGAAGATGTGCCATATCCTGTCTAATCACCTCTCCTTAATTCTTCCTCGGTCTACCTCTACCTCTCCTTAGACCTATCGTTGCAACCTCCCACACCTCCTCACTAGGGCATTTGTGCTCCTCCTCTTCACATGTCCGAACCATTTTAGCTTCGCTTTCCACATCTTGTCCACCACGGAGGCGACTCCCACCTTGCCCCATATATCTTCATTTCTAATCTTGTCTCACCTAGTATGCCCAGACATCTATCTAAGCATCCTCATTTCCTCTGCTTTATTCTTCTGAATGTGAGTTCTTGACTGGGCAACACTTTACCCCATATAACGTAGTTGTTCTAATAACCATTTTATAGAATGTACCTTTAAGTTTTGGTGGCACACTCATATCACATAGGAAAAGGTAGTCTAGAGATAGATAAATGATGCATCAGTCATTGTTGTGTCCAACAATCAAAGATATTTGCATATAAGC
Organism: Anisodus acutangulus; assembly: GCA_029783415.1. Lineage (NCBI taxonomy): Eukaryota > Viridiplantae > Streptophyta > Magnoliopsida > Solanales > Solanaceae > Anisodus > Anisodus acutangulus. The sequence continues at coordinate 14,089,393 of CM056504.1, forward strand.
CTTTTCTTTAACAAGTAATGCCAACCCAAGTTGCATAAAAGTAATACTGGTGGGTTTTAAGTAGCAGTTTATATTGACTGAAAAAAGAAAAAATTGAAAGAAGAAAGAAGGTATGAGAACTAATCTCTTCTTTACCTGTTTGGGTTACTCTTGCTTTTTACAAATGTCTTTCAAGGCTCCTTCCTCTGTTGGCAACAAGGATACACGGTTAATGGTTGGAATAGTCAAAGGTTCTCTTTGGAACCGGAAGTTTGGAATCAAGCTTCCTTACTTGCATTTATTTACAACAATCTATTGACATACATTGACATTATATATGGCATATACTCATTTACTTGATAAAAAAATGGTATATACTAGTGTGAAAACTTCCATGGTTGTGTCGAGTAGTGCCTCGTTATGGCTGTAATGCTAGTTTTTCGGGTTTAGTATATTTTTATTTTGCTTACAGTTTATAGTAATAGATCTTCTTAGAAAACATCAGCATGTGTATCAATCAAAAACATCCAATTTCTGAAAGGTTTTTCCAATTTTAAAAAGCGCGCAAAAATTCCAGAAAATTTTCCCACCTTTTTCCGACACAAATGCCTCATCAAGCTTTAAGTGTAGTTTCAGGATTCTCCTGTATCATTTTGGTTTATCATTCACCTGCATTCTGTCATCTCATATGAAATTGTGTGCATAAGAAAGTAGTAGTCAAGGGCTCAAGGCTGACTGTTGAACTATTTACCAATTACTGTTATTAGTACACACATATATCCTTCCAGGATGTTAGGAAGGAACTGGAGGTGACCATGAATCAGGCAGAACAGTGCTTTACAATTTTGGAAATTCGCCTGAGGATGTTTTAATCCTCTTGGTTCTTTCTTTTGGTTAATTAGTTGAATATTTGCAAACTTGCAGTGTGGATAAAAGGGGATCGTTCATTCTTACGTTCATAACTTTGTCACATGTGAATCCTTTAAGCCTTATGATTGCTTTCCCCCCTCCCATTCTTCTTGTGACTACTTCAAAAAGAAGGGGATGCTAATACTAAGCTTTTTCACCGGGTAGGCGGTAGCGAAAAAAGAGGAGGAATTATTTGGAGTATCTTATAAAAAAATGAAGAAACTGAGGATTTATTTGGAGTCTATAGAAGTAAATCGGATTGAGGAAGTAAAGGGAGCTATTGTGGGGTTTTATGAACATTTGTTTAGAGAAGCTGTTAGTTGGAGACCTAAGGTGGGGGTGGGGGTGGGGGTTAGGGGTTAGGGGTGGGGTTCAACCAGTCAGGACCCGAAATGAGGGAGTGGTTGGAGAGAGAGATAGGAGAATAGGAGGTGAGGGAGGCGGTGGATAGTTGTGCGGGAGATAACGCCCCAAGACCGGATGGATTTGTTTTAGCTTTCTTTCAACAGTGTTGGAGACCATCAATTGAGATTTTATGGAGACCATTGAGGCATTCCAAGAAACGGGAGACCTCAAAAGGAGCCTTAATGCTTCCTTTATTACGTGTATAGGGGATTGGTGTTCTTGTGTAAAGGACCATATTTTGTTGTAGGTTCTCTATTTTTGGTATACGGTATCATTAGGGTTCTCTTCATATTGCACTTTCTCTCTCTATCTTTCATATCCTCTCTCCTCTATCCCCAACGGTCAGATCCCATCCCCTCCCCCGACGGTACCCCACCCCGACGGTAACCCATCCGCCAGACTACTACAAGACTAGGTAATGCCGGTGACTTTTCCAGCCAGATTTCCTTGTCTTCTCTTTTCTTCTTTCTCTTCTCTTTTTCTCTTTTCTTTCTCTACTTCTGGCGCTCCGACCGGCGGGCAGAACACCGCTGCTCCGACACCGGCGACTCTTACCGGCATCATTTTCCGGCCAGTCCTCTCTTCTCTTTTCCTTTTCTTTCCCCTCTTTTCTCTTCTCTTCTTCTTTTCGTTCAGTTCTCTGTAGATACTTGAGTTTTCGGTCAACTTTCGGTGGCGAGCAGTAAATTCCGGCAGTGAACAGTAACTCACGGCAGTGAACAATGACTTTTGACGGCAAACAGGTTCGGTTCAACTGGAGTTGGTACATCCGATTGCTCGTATCTATTTTTTGTCCTTATCCCTGTATTAAATTTTGACGCTTCACTGTATTGCTTCTTGCATTTACTCTTCACTAAATTTTTGACGCTTCACTGTATTGCTTCTTGCATCATTTGGGATGGTGATAGCCAATTCGAGGTTCATGAAGAAGGAGGTGCACTTGGTGACTTAACGTAGTTCGGTGGCTAAGACCCAGATAGACTTTTTTCTCCTTAGAAAGGTTGACAACAATCTTTGTAGAGACTGCAAGGTTATTCTGAGTGAGTCTCGTACAACCCAACATAAGCTTTTGGTGATGGATTTGAAGATCAAGATGGAGAAGAAGAGGAGGGTTGTGGGATGACAAGCTAAGAATCAAATGGGGTAGTTTGACCATGGCTAGTGTAAAGGAGATGGGGGAGAGGCTGATGGCCAAGATGGCTTGGGGGAGTAGTGGGGATGCGATTTGTATGTGGGACATGACGGCCAGTTGCATTTGGGAGGTAGCTAGAGAAGTGCTAGGGGTTTCGCGGGGTAGCCGTGGTGGGCATCGAGGGGACTGGTGGTGGAATGGTAAAGTTCAAGAGAAGGTGGAAGCAAAGAAAGTGGTGTATGCGAAATTGGTAGAAAACAAGGATGAGGTGGAGAAGTGGACGAATAGAGAATTATATAAAATGGCGAGGAAGGAGGCAAAGCTAGTAGTTACGGCAGTGAAAACAACGGTTTTTGAATGCATGTATGTGGAACTAGAGGAAAAAGGCGGGGATAAGAAGTTGTACAGACTAGCCTTGGAGTGAGAGGAGGACCCGTGACTTGGATCACGTGAGGTGCATCAAGGACGAAGACGACAAAGTACTGGTGGAGGATGCATGTATTAGACGGAGGTGGCAGTCTTACTTCCATAAACTCTTGAACGAAGAGGGAGATAAAGACATTGTGTTGAGAGATTTGGAGTAATTCGGAAGGTACTGGGATTTTGGATATTGTAGAAGTATTGAGGTTGAGGAGGTTAAGAGTGTTGTTCGCAGGATGCGTAGGGGACGAGCGATCGAGCCTGATGAGATCCCAGTTGAATTTTGGAAGAGCAGGCAGAGCAGGTTTGGAGTGAGTGACTGAGTTCTTTAATGTCATTTTTAAGACGGTAAGAATGCCCGAAGAATGGAGGTGGAGTACAATGATTCTTTTGTACAAGAACAAATGTGACATCCAAAGTTGCAACAACTATATGGGTATCAAGCTGCTAAACCAACTATGAAAGTTTGGAAAAGGGTCGTGGAGATGAGGGTGAGAAGAGGCGTATCTATTTCCGAGAACCAGTTTGGATTCATGCTTGAGCATTCGACTATAGAAGCCATTCATCTTATTAGTAGGTTGGTGGAGCAGTATAGGGAGAGGAAGCGAGACATACATGTGGTTTTCATCGACCTCGAGAAGGCATTCAACAAAGTTTCTAGGGAGATTCTATTGAGATGTTTGGAGGTTAGAGGTGTACCTGTGGTGTACACTAGGGCGATCAAGGATATGTATGATGGAGCCAAGACCAGGGTACGGACAGTAGGAGGAGACTCAGTGTACTTTCTAGTGATGATGGGGCTGCACCAGGGATCAACTCTTAGCCCATTCTTATTTGCCTTGGTGATGGATGGACTGACACGACAAATTCAAGGGGAGGTGCCATGGTGTATGTTATTCGCATATGACATAGTCCTGATTGATGAGACTCGCAGCGAAGTGAATGCTAAGCTGAAGGTTTGGAGACAAACTCTGGAGTCTAAAAGGTTCATAATAGGACCAAGACAGAATACTTGGAGTGCAAGTTCAGTAACGGGAGCGATCATGAGACAAGCGTCGTACTCAGGTCATTCCAAAAAAAGGAAGTTTCAAGTATCTCAGGTCTATTATCCTAGAGAATTGAGAGATTGATGACGATGTCATACATCATATTGGTGCAGGGTGGATGAAATGGAGGCTCGCATCTGGAGTCTTGTGCGATAAAAAGGTGCACCAAAACTTAAATTCAAGTTCTATAAGGTGGTGGTTAGACCGACTATGTTGTTTGGGGCGGAGTGTTGGCCAGTCAAGATTTCGCACATCCAAAAGATGAAAGTTGCGGAGATGAGGATGCTGAGATGGATGTATGAGCATACAAGGAGGGATATTATTAGAAATGATGATATCCGGTACAGAATGAGAGTGACCTCAGTGGAGGATAAGATGCGTGAAGCGAGGTTGAGATGGTTCAGACATGTGCAGAGGAGGCACAAATGCCCCAGTGCGGAGGTGTGAGAGGTTGGCTATGGACGGGTTCAGGAGGGGTAGAGGTAGGCCGATGAAGTATTGGGGAGAGATGATTAGATGAGATATGGCGCAGGTGCAACTTAATGAGGACATGACAGTAGATAGAGAGTTGTGGAGGACACAGATTAGGGTAGTTGGTAGTTGAGCGTAGTCCTACTTACGCTTACATACTGGTAGTTGTAGTGTTATTATTGTAGCCCTGCTTAGCCTATCATATGCAGTATTGTTTTATAGTCCCTTGTCATTTGATTTCTGCTGTTGTATATACTTTCGTGTACTTTTTTTATCTTAAATACCTGCGTTAGTTACTGCTTCTTTTTTCAGAATGCTTTATCATGACTTATTCGCTTTTGTTACCATCATTTTCATGTTGTCCGGGTCTGACCGTTTCTCTTGCTTTGCTTGTGCCTATGCTTTGTCTTAAGCCGAGGGTCTTTTGGAAACAGTCTCTCTACTTACCAAGGTAGAGGTAAGTTCTGCGTACACTCTACCCTCCCCAGTTGTGGGACTTCACTGCGTATGTTGTTGTTGGCTTGACTTGTATATGTGATTTTCCCGTCAGTTATAATATTATTTACCTTATAAAGGAAATAAAAAATAACGCAAAAAAGAAGAGGATTGTTTGCTGATCCTATATGTATTTTTTCTTTTACAGGTCGATGAGAATAATCGTTTAAGAACAGAACTTCAAAAGAAGATTCTGGAAGTTGAAAAATATGTAAGTAAAGTTCAGACCGGTTGTTACTCCATGGTCCAAAGTTGTCTTATGCTTTACATCTTAAGGTTCAGGAACATGACACATTCTGAATATCCTTGTTTGACCATCTATTATCTTCTATTGCCCTTTTGCTTGTAGCCTTCACCAGAATTCATTTTTTTGTTTGTTACTTGCTAACATAAAAAATTTCTTGTGTATTACTTCTACATAATATATTTATGTATGATGGTTAGCAAATATATGCGCTTTTCTAGACTTACACATGTTTAACGACAGTATCTATCTTCCACGCCTATATTTGATCGTAGGGGGATAGCAGCTGATATAAAGTTGCCAGCTATTGCTAGCTGCTCCATACTTTTACTTTAAGGTAGCAGTTCATAAAGTGGGCCATCTAGATTCACTTTAAGTTGAATAATTCATCAACTTTGAAAATGCAGATGGTAGTATGATTATACAGTCAGGCATACATGGTTGTACCAACAATTTGGAGACTATAAAGTTGAGCTTGTGACCTCAACTTGGTTGAGATTGAGGCATAGTGGTAATTGTTTTAAATTTGACGTCAATCACACATCGTGTGTACCGATTAGGTTTCAACTGCCACTTAAATATGCTCCTTTTACCCTTACGGAATCGTTAAAAGGGAAAAGGGTCAAAATTACCCCTCAATTATTGAAAATAGAACAATTATACCCTCCGTTTGGTTTTGGTCTCAAAAATACCCTCACCATTAGTTTATTGGCTCAGTTATGGCCCTAAAAACTAACAAACTTCCATGTGTGATTTTAATCCATTAAAAAGATAAACCATGATGACGTGGACGTCCAAAATGAATGGGGAGGAATATTTTTTCTTAGCAAAATGCCACATTGAAATCAAATAAAAAATCGTCGTTGAAGCTGGTTCTTCCTTCACCGGTTCCGTCGTTGCTGGTGTATTAGCCGGTGCAGCTGAAACTTTGCTGGCAATTTTTTGACATACCTTGAGAATAAACACCTGACTGCTTTCCTAGATGTATGCCAACAAACAAAACAAATTAATATACAAGCTTGACAGAATTTTCTAAAAATAATACTCCCTCCGTCCCAATTTATGTGATATAGTTTGATTAGGCACAAAGTTTAAGAAAGAAAGGAAGACTTTTGAAACTTGTAGTCCAAAACAAGCCATAGATATTTGTGTGGATGGAAATCATTTCATTAAGGGTAAAAGGGGAAGTTTGAAGTTAAACTATTTCTAAATATAGAAATGTATCATTCTTTTTGGGGACAGACTAAAAAGGAAATTGTATCACATAAATTGGGACAGAGGGAGTATTAATTAACTTAAGATGTACTGGAATCCAGAACCATAAACAATTTCACATTTGGCATAACTTTCACCATTTTATCAACACCTTTTTTTTTTTTTTGACAAGGTAACAGATTGTGTATATTAATATCAGCAGAGTGCTGGCATCCAAAAATTTACAGCATTGAATCTACACCCAAAAGAGTAAAAACAAAGATATCTCTAAATCCTATCTCATCTTATAAGGATCCTAGGATGTCTACAATAGAAACAGGGTCATCTATATACTCTAAAACTGCACCAATAACAAAAACTTAGAATGCAATTCATTTTAATCCTTTGCAAAGAGCTACTATTGCCTTCAAAACACATGGAATTCCTCTCCTTCCAAATAGTCCACCATATTACTGCTGGGACAGTTCTCCATCTGTCTTTGCAGCTTGTTAGAGCCTCTTCTGTTCTTCCAGGCATAGTCCACTTTATACCTCTGAAGCTGGTAAACAGATTCCAGAGCTGGCTAACCATTTTACAATGAAGAAACAGATGGTTAATTGTCTCTGCATTTTGTTCACAAAAATAACATCTTGAGCACAAATGTGTGCACCTCTTCTTGAGATTCTCCTCAGTAAGAACAGCTTCTTTCACAACCAGCCAAGTGAAAACAATCACTTTGTAAGGAATTTTGACTTTCCAGATAAGCTTACATGGTAAGAAATTGATCTGAGATCCCATCTGATTCATGTCCTTATATGCAGATTTTACAGTAAAAATACCTTTACTGTGACATTTCCATCTCAAGGTGTCTTTCCTACCTTCAGCCCCTGGTCAAGAGTGCCATAAAAATTGGCGAATCTTTCCATCTCTCAATCTTTCATCAACCTTCTATAAGTAAAATTCTATCCTTGAGTGGACCATACTTCATGCAAAGTGGACTCCTGCTACTGGTTCAAGATATAAATGTCAGGGAACATTTGTTTGAGACTACCATTCCCTACCAATTATCTTCCCAGAACAAAATCCTCTTGCCATCTTTCACATTAAAACTTGTTCTTTCAAAGAAGCCATGCCACAAGTTTCTGATTGATCTCCACAAACTAGTACCATATAGATTATTCACTTCTTTTGTCTTCCAAAAACCTTCCTTTTCATACTTAGCTTGAATCACAGTGCCCCACAAAGTTTGCTCTTCCTTAGGAAGTCTCCAAAGCCATTTCATCAGGAGACTTGTACTCTACTTTCTCAGTTCCCACCATAACATTAACTGACCAGTCTGAAATCTTTTTATTTGGTTCCCTGTGGCATTTTGCTAAACTAAAAATATTCCTCCCCATTCATTTTGGGCGTTCACATCCGCATGATTTTTTTTCCAATGGATTAATACCACACATGGAAGTCTGTTAGTTTTTAGGGGCATAACTGAGCCAATAAACTAACGGTGAGGGTATGCTTGCTACCAAAACCAAACGAAGGGTATAATTCTAGCTTCAATAGTTGAGGGTAATTCTAACCCTTTTCCCTTGTTAAAATGTAACTACCATAGACAGAAGTACATACTGCTAGTCCATTATTCATTTGTGTAAGGTTGTAAGTAGCATTCATTAAAATATTTTGGTTGACTTGTATAATTACCACATAAAAGGTACGGTGACAGAAAGGATCCATGAAGCGAAAAAAGAAGAAGAATTCTAATGTATTTCCTTAGAACTGAAGCAGATAATGGTTAAGACTAAATGGATGTAGTGTTTCAGTATCTTTTTCGGTTGTTACAAGATGCTTTTATAAATTCAGTACCCAGTATAAAGGCAATGCTGGGGGAATTACAAAGACCAAGAGAGCTCATTACAAGCTATGCAATGCAAGGACTCATAAAAAAAAATGAAAAACAAGCTATGCAATGACTAAATGAAGTCAATCATGGTACTATGTTCAGTGACATTTACAACAGCAATGTTACACCAAAAATTAAGCAAAAAAATGCAACGTAACAGAGTGCTTCTTGTCTTTGAACAGCCTTCCATATCTTTCTTTCACTATGCACCACCACATTGTGGCTGGAATAGTCTTCCATATGTTGTTCGATGACCTAATGTATACATTTCCTTTGCCATCCTTGCAAAAATTGTAGGGTTGTTCTGGGCATACATCAATAAATGCCCAAAATGTTAGAAAGGATAAGTATGATCGGAGAGAAATCTCAGTCACAGCTCTTGACAAGTGTTTGCTGCAGATTGCTTCTAGAGACAGACGATGATTATCCCATGTGGTTACAGATTTATAACTAGGAGACCAGACTAAAGTTTACTTGCAAAGGGAACTCTATCTGCCGCTTTTTGTGAAGATTACATCTATACATGAGATGAAGGAAGTCACCAGCAGTCTCAAGCTGCCAGCTTGGGGAAGTGCGGGGAAAGTTGATGTCCGAACAATGCTTTGCCGTTATTACAAACAAATATGCAATTGATGCTCTTAGCGCAGTGCACCGCTAATTTCCAGTGAACTAACTACAAGTAGTACAAGCACCAAAATCTCTTTTTCTTTTTAATAAGGATTAAATATTGATTCTTTATGCAATCGCCATAATCTCTTTAAGCAGATGAGCACAAAAGTCATTTTGTATTGCTGAAATTACTGGTAATAGATTTCCATCTCATTCTCACTGAATAAGTTTGAACATAGGCTTGAGAGTTGAGATAGCAGTTATTACTGAAATGCCTAAAGGGTTCAGACTGAGTAGGACCAAGACAGAATACTTGGAGTGCAAGTTCAGTAACGGGAGCGACCTTGAGATAGGCGTGGAGGTGAGACTTGGTGCTCAGGCCATTCCTAAGAAAGGAAGCTTCAAGTACCTCGGGTCTATTATCCAAGGGAATGGAGAGATTGATGACGATGTCACACATCGTATTGGGGCAGGGTGGATGAAATGGAGGCTCACATCCGGAGTGTTGTGCGATAAAAAGGTGCCACTAAACCTTAAAGGCAAGTTCTATAGGGTGGTGGTTAGACCGACTATGCTGTATGGGCGGAGTGTTGGCCGGTCAAGACTTTGCACACCCAAAAAATGAAAGTTCCGGAGATGAGGATGCTGAGATGGATGTGTGGGCATACAAGGAGAGATAGAATTAGAAGTGATGATATCCGGGACAGAGTGGGAGTGGCCTCGATGGAGGATAAGATGCGGAAAGTTAGGTTGAGATGGTTCGGACACGTGCAGAGGAGAAACACAAATGCCCCAGTGCGGTGGTGTGAGAGGTTGGCTATGGTCTTGTTTCAGGAGGGGTAGAGGTAGACCGAATAAGTATTGGGGAGAGGTGATTAGACGGAATATGGCGCAGGTGCAACTTACTGAGGACATGACCTTAGATAAGGGGGTATGGAGGTCACGTATTAGGGTAGAAGGGTAGTAGGTAGTCCGGCGTAGTCTTACTTACGCTTACAAACTGGTAGCTGCAGTGTTACTATTGTAGGCCCGCTTAGCCAACCATACTAGCAGGCGCACTATTGTTTTATAGTCACTTGTCGTTTGATTTTTGCTGCTTTGTGTTCTCTAGGGTACTTTCTTTATCTTATTTTATCTTTATCTTATTTTATCTTATTTTATCTTATCTTATTTATCTGCGTTAGTTACTGCATTCTTTTTAAGAATGCGCTATCAGCTTACTCGCTTTTGATACCAGCATTTTCATACTGCTTTAAATTTCATGCCCGGATATGTCAGTTTCACTTGCTTTGCTTGTGCTTTGTGTTGAGCCGAGGGTCTTTCGGAAACAGCCGCTCTACCTACCAAGGTTGAGGTATGGTCTGCGTACACTCTACCCTCCCCAGACCCCACGTTGTGGGATTTCACTGGGTATGTTGTTGTGTTTCTTCCATTGATGGATTTTTCATCACACGCCAAAAGAAATGAAATAGTTGGCAGCATATTATTCAAAAAAAAAAGGAGTGCCCATTATTCAACCGATTAGTAACCTAGATTCCAGACATTTGTCGAATAGGAAAAGAATTTAACTATAAAAGAAGAGGATGAAAGAATAGCTTTTAGCCTTACTTGGGATGAACAGAATATGTATTACTGTTTCTTGTACTTGCAACAATGCTTAAGTTGATATTTTTGCACTTTCAAAGAATTTTGTAGGTTTAGGTGTATACTAATCCTAGAAGAAAATGACTACAGTGGAATAGCATATTGATTGCATTTAACTAGGGCTGGCCAATGGGGCGGGTTCGGGGCGGGTCTCGGCGGGATGGGGGAGGGCGTGACAGGTCCTTCGGCGGGACTAGCGGGATCCGCCGATGTCCTGTTCCCGGTCCCGTCGGAAAAGGGGACCTGTTTTATCGGACCGGGGGCGGGGTGGGATCAGGATTTCCTTTTTTTCCCACTTAATTTAAAAAAATAACATATATAAACACCTCAATAATTGAACAAGATATTGTAATAAAACTATCCCAAGATTGTTTTTGTGCCTCTTATATTATTTAATAGAAATATGATTTTTTTGTGATACAATTTCAAAATTGAAACTTTGTGGTGTTGAAAGTTGCAAATAACATAGTAAAATTGCAATTAAAAAAAATCACATATTTATAAATACCTTTTTCTAGTTTCTTCACAATGTCTTGTGGTTCTTCGGTTGGAATTGGAATTCGTTGGTCAAATTGCTCGACGTCGCTTCCACCTCCGTCGGATAAGATTTCGTTGTAGTTTTCGTCGTCTTCTTCATTGATCTCCGGTTGACCGCACCTTCTACGCTCTGCTCGTATCCAATCTCTGAATAAAACTGCAATCTTCAAGCTGTCTCCCGCTAATGAGTGTATGTGCTCTCCTATTTGAAATCTTCCGGCAGAAAAAGTACTTTCAGACGCTGTTGATGACGCTTGAATGTTCAAACACATCTCTGGCCATCTTTGATAGTGTCGGAAATGTCTTCTCATTCTCCCTCAAGTATTTTAGCAAGTCTTCACGTCCTTCTTCATTGAGAACTGCTTGGTACGGTACACCCTGCAAAACAAAAACATCAAACTCGCTAACTTGATTAGTAGTGGTACCACTAAACATTCTATTTCTAAGGCTTTCAATACTAGCCGTAGAAACATCATGTCTTTTTTGAGGTTGTATTGAAGAAGAAGATGATATGGAAGTCAGTCGGTTGCTAGCACTTTCTTGTTGGTAATGCGTATTTACTTTTTTACATTCATCGTGTAAGCTAGACAAAACTTCTTCTTTTGGTTCCTTAGGTGGTTGGTCATTTGGATTTTTTGGAGTTGGAGGTGGAAGTACTGCTATGCAATCATAAATAGTTTTATTAAGTGTTTTACAATCGTCTATTTTAATAGTTGGATTTAATACAACACCAATAATATAAATAGTTGGAATAGGAAAAAATATTTTTTTAATTTGATAAATATTTTTTTAATAGGTGCCTTATAAGATGATTTTTTTCATATATTCACTAAGTAACAAAAATATTAGAGCTATATAAAATAACATAGTTGAAATAGTAGGATAATAAATACCGGAAAATTCTTTAGTAGCTTGAAAAAAATTCTCTAAAAATACAATAAGTTCTGAAATTTCTTCCCAATCGTTATCTACAACCATATCAGTTGGATTTCGATTATGGACGTTAAAAAATAGTTATAGGTCTTCGATAATCATAAGCAACAAGTAACTGTTCATATAAAGAATTCCACCTAGTCGCTACTTCTTCGGAAATATTTTTATAAGGTAGTCCACAATCGTGACAAGTTTTTTTATATTCTTTTTTTCTTTGTATTTTATTACTTCTAAAAATAAAGTTTATAGCAAATTGTACTTTATTAATAATGTCTTCAAAAAGTGATAGATCATCCTTTACAACTAAGTTATAAATATGACACGCACATTTTATATGAAAATGATTAGAAAAAGCTGGAGTTAAAAGATCTTTTAAAAGTCTAATAACATAATTATTAGAAGAAACATTAACTAACGTAATTGCTAGGAAAATGATATAATGAATACCGTAAATATTGATATTCATGTGCAAATTTAAAAACGTCTCTCCTAATAGTTGATCTAGGAAACCATTAAAAGCAGGATTGTACATATCTCTAATGTAATGAATAAAACCAGGAGACGAATGAAATGAAAAAGGCAAACTCTCCACCGCAACTAATTTTGCTATTGCTTCCCTATCTCTATGTTTATCATATTTAAGACCTACAATTCCCCCCGTCGTCGGGTTAATTTGACCTTGTACTTGGTCCGGGACACTAAGTGAACCTTATCCCGACTGAGAGCGCATTGGCGCACCCGACTGAGAGAGCATTGGCGCACTCGAATTTGTAGCCTCGTATTAATCCCACCTAGCTTTGTGAAAATTTTGTACTTGTCTCAATAAACCTCCCGTCCCACCCTGACCTTTTTCCATTTTAAATTTATAAACATTTTACAAATTTGGCATCTAACTATTTGATTCTCTTGGTCCCTATAAAAAATAGATTTTAATTTTCGTTGTGTGGGCCTCGTCTCATACTAGGGGAATAGGAGGTGTTCCGGTTTCAGTTTGAGGTGCACCGTGCACTAGTGGGTGTGTCATCTAGATTATCTTCTAAATTAAAGTCTGGTTGAGTTGCAGAATATATCTCATCGTCTAATGATATATCATTAAAAAATTCAGTTTTATCTATATGAGTGTAATCAATCAAATCATTCTGCCGAGGAATAGGATGACTAGAAGAAGTAACCCTACCCTTGGTACCCCTACTAGATGAAGCACCCTTACCCTTAAACATACTTCTTAATCCTTTCATTTTAATTATGCAAATAAATAGTTAAAGATAATAAAATTAAGTGCGATAATTAAGATAAAGTAACAATAATAATTTAAAGAAGGAACGAAGGTACCAAACGCCGATGTAACGTCGACTTGTAATCAAGGTTGAAAATTGAAACTTTGCTCGATTGATGATCCTCAAGCTAGTTGCCAACTTCACTCCCAATTTTTTAACTTTGATATAAATGAGCAAATAAATATAATATTTAGTAGGCAATGTAGAATTGTAGAGAGATAATTGAGAGATTGTTGGAAGATTTGTGAGAAAGATGAAGAGAAAATGAGGTATTTATAGTTGGAAAATTGGGTTAAAGTGTAAATATATTAACTTAGGGGTTAAAAATAAATATTAAGTGGGTTGGGGGAGGCCAAAAATGGCCGTTGCACAACATTCCGTTTTTTTTGGCGGGGTCGGACCGACCCGTCCACTGGCCAGCCCTACATTTAACTAGCTTTGAAATTCTGTTGTTACTATTTAGAGCAATGTTTTAACTCACTACGTCTTATGTACTGCCCAACATTTAGGTAATTATGTGTACAATTATTATCCCTTGAGACTTACATGATCGTCAATGAGTTCAATGGATTAGTTTTATGTGCCAGTTTTAGTTTGTCATCGAAGTTTTCTATTGTTCGTCATGGTTCTGTTTGGTAGATATTTAACCAAGCCAATGTCATGCTGATGTTCTAATTTTAAGACTGTTGAAGACATTAAATAAATAAAAGCGTGTTCTTTCTAACAACTTAAGTTTTTAAATAAAATGGTCACACTCATGCAATGATCCTGTGTTTGAGTCTCACCACCACTCATTATCAAAGACTTTCCACGTTCTTGACTCATCATAAAGAATCAAGCACCGTACGTGACGGGGCATGTTGAAGACATTATTAAATAAATAAAAGTCAAAAGCTTTATTTTTCGATGAGATGGTCACACATTTAGGCAAGTTTTATAGGGTGGTGGTTAGACCGGCTATATTGTATGGAGCGGAGTGTTCGCCAGTTAAGACGTCACACACCCAAAGGATGAGAGTGGCGAAGATGAGGATGCTCTGATGGATGTGTGGGCATACGAGGAGGGACATGATTAGAAATGATGATATCCGAGGCAGAGTGGGAGTGGCCTCGGTGGAAGACAAGATGCGGGAAGCGATGTTGAGATGATTTGGAAATGTGCAGATGAGAGACACAAATGCCTCAGTGCGGAGGTGTGAAAGGTCGGCTATGGACGGGTTCAGAAGGGGTAGAGGTAGGCCTAAGAAATATTGGGGATATGTGATTAGACGGGATATGGAGCAGGCGCAACTTACTGAGGACATGACCTTAGATAGGGGGTTGTGGAGGACACAGAGTAGGGTAGAAGGGTAGTAGGTAGTCGAGCGTAGTCCTACTTACATTTACAAATTGGTAGCTGTGGTGTTATTACTGTAGGCATGCTTAGCATATCATACGAATAGGCGTAGTATTGCTTTATAGTCTTCTTTAGTTTTATTTCTTCTGCTATGCGTTCTTTAATGTACTTGGTTTATCTCATTTATCTGCGTTAGTTACTGCTTCTCTTTCAGAATGCGATATCATGGCGTATTCGCGTTTGCTATCAGCATTTTCTTATTGCTTACTGCTTTAATTTTTTGACCGGGTCTGACTGTTTTTTGCTTTGCTTGTCCTGAGCGGAGGGTCTCTCAGAAACAACCGCTCTACCTAGCAAGGTAGAGGTAAGGTCTGTGTACATTCTACCCTCCCCAGACCCCACGTTGTGGGATTTCACTGGGTATGTTGTTGTTGTTGTATGGTCACACATTTCAATAAAGACTTTGCTTCAGAGACTCCTCATCCCTTCTAACTGAATTATACCATTTGTGCAGACCGCCCCTCTTTGAAATAGTGTATTGTGATTTTGTGATACGAAATTCAATTCCACTCACATATCCAAGGTTCTGACAATATTTAGGATCTCAACATTTTGCAGAGATCAGGAGAGCTGAAAGGTCAAACTCCTCATTCAGTTGGTCATGTGGATCATCTAAATGAGGCTGATGGAGCACATCGATCAACTTTGGGTTTTGGAAGTCAACTTCCTGAACTTAGAAACATGGATAGTATAGGACGTAATTTTTCTAGTAATATGGTTCTTGCAAAAGATCCCAGGCGAAATGATTTAGACTTAACTCTGCAAAATCAGGGAGAGAGCCACACCGAATATAGCAAGGTGAATGGTACATTGAGAGCACTTCCTGGTGGTCAGACAACAACTGATAATTCTGGCGTCTCTCATTTTTCATCGCCTTCGGCATCATTTTCACCCAACAGGTATTGACATAAACACAATTCATCACCTAAACATCAGTTTACCAGGTGGTATGTTACCAATGCAGTATCAATAATGTTTGAAAAAAGAGTTTTTAGCCAGCAGTTTTCTTCATAGATACAAACAGAAACAGTGACATTAGACTGGCTTAGGTAGGTATCAAATAGAAGGAGAATATGACAGACAGCTCAATTTATCTGGACAAGGTTTGATGCCAGTGGCCGAAGTTAACAGCAGTATGAAGAAGGTCCCTCTCTGTTTCTATTAGGAAATGTCATCTTCTAACTTATCATACTGATCTTTTCCCCTAATTTTAGTAATGTATCATTTTAGGATCTTGTTTTGAAGATCCAGGAGCATGAACAGGAGATGGTACAATTGAGGAAACATCTTTCTGAATATTCCATCAAGGTAATGAAAGAGCCTGTGTTTTTAAGACACCATTTTTGTTTTGTTATTTTATTGTCGTAGTGAATGGTTTTAGTTTTTGGTAGGAAGCACAAGTTCGCAATGAGAAATATGTTCTGGAAAAGCGAATTGCTTATATGCGCATGGTAGGCCAGAGTGACTGTCATGTCAATTCACTCATTTTCTGCTTATTCATCCATCCCACTTGACCTTGAACTTTATGATGTTCTTTGCTCTTAACATCTGTGTAGGCATTTGATCAACAGCAACAGGATCTTGTTGATGCTGCATCTAAAGCAATATCGTATAGACAAGACATAATTGAGGAAAATATACGCCTTACATATGCACTGCAGGTATGCCTGCACATTCATGTGGAGTCATATTTTGCTTTGTTATATTCCCTCCTTCATCTATTAGTGCATTATTTTAGATCCATATGGAGAAGAACTTGCCGTGTATTCCAATTTTTGGATTTTGTTTGTTGCTGCTTTTTTTTGTGTGTGTGTGTGGGGGGGGGGGGGGGGTTGAAGAATGTAAATTGCTTTTAAGAATTATTTATGATATTGTGTTTTGTTGAATATTCCTGCCTTGTGCATTCTATTTGGATCTCCCAGATTCCCACCCATGCGACAATTTACCTCTCTCCATCTGGTTTTTGTTTGTTATACGATGTGTCTGTTTGTGATCAACTTATGTTGTGTGGCTTTGATTCTTTATACTGAAGAGATTTAATTTTTAAGGGTTAGCCCGATGTTTTCTTGGGATGGTGCATGCACAATTTTTTAAGTATTCAGCAGCTTTGTTGAGTCATGATAGAAAGATTTGTAACATTGTGTCTGACAATTAGAGATAGCCTGCTGTACCGTGTTACTTGTCACTGGATAGTTACAGCAAAAGATGTTGAGCTGCTATCTGATTTTTTTATTGCAAAATTTTCCCCCTTCTGTGAGTATTTTTGAGGTTCATGTATTCTTTCAGGCTGCACAGCAAGAAAGATCAACATTTGTGTCATCTTTGCTGCCACTTCTTGCAGAGTACTCGCTTCAGCCACCTGTAGCTGATGCCCAATCAATTGTCAGCAATGCCAAGGTTAGCATGGCTCTATCTACCTACCTACTTACTAAAGGCACAAATGCTATGCCACTCCTGTACAGATGCAACAGAAAACAGAGGAAAATAATTTATGCAAGGCACCAACGGGTTGCATCTTAATAGATGCTATATGTGAAAGCAAATGCTACATTACCACTGTAAACTGATTGATTCTTCCAGTGATCAGCAAAAATTGTCTGATTAGTTGGAATTACTGTTGTGCCATTTTACAACAACAAATATGCCTCAATATCAAGTTAGTCGGAATCGGCTATATGAATCTTCTATATCCATTCCGCTCTTGCTGGGTCTGTTCATTGTAATACCGAATTAGTTGTCTTTTTGGACAAATTAAGGGTTCTCTAAAACTAGAGATATTGTCACATTCTATAGTTTTAATCCTCTAGGACTCATCCTTCTGACTCACAGATTTAGTGCAGCATACCCAGTATAAGTTGTCAGCTGTCTTACTCCTTACATAAGACAGGGAACCATTAAATAGTCTCATTTGATGGGTCAAACATATCATCATTTCTGCTGTATCGAGTTTTGTATCGTCTGTCTTCTTTTTCAGTAAGTCTCCCATATTATTTTGTCATCGTATTATCTCCATTCCATTAACTGGGCTGAAGTAAAGAAAAGTGAAAGAAGTTCAAGATGTATCATACGAACAACACAAGAGAACAAGTGGAGGATAATGTTCGAAATTGATTCTGTGGATTGTTTAAATCGTAAATAAACAAAAACTTGATTCCCAAACATGTGAAGTGTAGATGAAATGTAAACAGAGTTTATTTTAACTCAAACATTCTGAAATGCCAATATAATTTTTCTAGCTCAATAAGCAATATGTTGCAGGTTCTGTTTAGACATTTACAAGAGAAGCTTTTTGTTACTGAGGTATGTTTACCGATTCTATTAACTCCGACCACTAGTCCTGTGGAGATAAATTTCCCTTCCTTAATTGAACATCTTAAAGATATATAGGTACTCTTTTTGTAGGCAAAGTTGAAGGAGTCTCGGTACCAAATGGCACCTTGGCGATCAGATATGAACCTGTCAAATTTTGCTCATTCACCTCCTCGTTCTGCTGGGGCAAGTCTAATGTTTAGTGATATAATATGTTGAAGGAATTTCTTTTCAAATTCACGATGGATTTCTTATTTTCCATGTTCTGTTACAGATTAAAGGTCTTGAACTAGTACCACAACAAGTGTATTCCAGTGAAAAGGCTCCTCTTTCGTCAGATCCTCGGACTACAACAGACTGGGATCCCTTGATGAATCCTCAGAGTGGTCTAAACCGTGATGCTGAAAGAATTCTGGAGATTGATGACTTGGGGAGGTATTCACCTCTTACAAGCAGGTGAGCCTGATCAAACGGAGACTGCTACTGTGAACTGAATGTACAATTCCAACCATCTGCTTTTGGTGGTGGGTTCTGTTATCATTGACTTTTCCAAATGCTTGGTCATTTTTGGATGAAATTGGTGGCCAAATCATGTTTCCATCTTTCCACAAAATTGTATTTTCCAACTACCATTTCTGCCTCTTCAGAAAATGATGAAAAATAATGATTCATAGCATGTGGTATTGAATAGATTACATAATAAATTTAATCCCCAGTAAAGATTAAGAAGCTCAAATGCTCAGAAATTTGTTATGGATGAACAAGCATTGTATGTTCCTTATCAAGGGAAATAAAAATATTTTTGTTGAGTCGCAATGCTAGTATAGGTTGATTCTGTCTGTATTTGTTTTTGTTGTTAATTGTGTTTACTGGTTCTAGTAGACTCCTTTTATCCCAACTTAGACGAATTGTTTGACCTTCTTGAAGATTAAAAAAGAGAATGTTTGACTGCTTTGTTGTATTGGAGTTGGTCTGAAGATATGGATTTTGAAAAGTAATAATTTTGTGTTACCAAATAATGTGGTGTTTAGCGTAGCCGAGAAAACCCTGCCTTCATTTCTCCTGCGTGCATTGACCCTCCAATAATGGCCAAGATCTAACCATTTTCTGCTACATCAAGTGACGGAAATAATTATCTTAACTTACATCAGTGGTAACAAAAACGTTTAGGCAATTGCCTTTTGGAGTGTCAATATGGATATTTAATTTAGTTGTTGATTTTCAAGGAATTTCCTTGTATAGTTACATTTGAGTATCAATCGTTTCTCTTCTCTCTTGGGGTATGACATTAACTTTTTCTGTTTTAACTCTTTCATTTGCAACAATGTGTGACTATGTCTGGAATAATTTTTGAGAAGGAACTATGTCTGGAATAATTTGCTGACATCATTTAACTGTACAACAGTCTTTGCCTGTCAAGCTATATGGGATGGTCCTCAGCCCTTTTACTGCAGTTGCATGGCCACTTTAATGATTGTCCACATAATTGTGAACTGGAAATTTGCAGTCAAATAACAACTGTTAAGAGCATCACCTATGCATAGACTAATTAGTACCCCATCTTGCTTCTTTCTCCACCATACATGGTTATTCTGGTTTGTGTTGATCTGCTATATCTCTGGTTAAGCATTTGTTTCCCCATATAAACTTGGTTCTTTTTGCAAGAGGATTTATGTCCCACCTTCTATAGTTTGTACTCGTATATCATGTTTCACCATTTGGTTGCTTTTCTGATTTTTGCTTATTTTCATGGTTTGTAAGATTTGCTTGTTTTCACTTTGTTTATTGATTAAATTCCAATTTTGGGTAACTTTGTTCGTTGATCTGTACTTTATCCGATTCTACAGGAACACTACAGCGGAAGCACAACTTGCAGTAAGCCAGGGTTATACGCATTCCAAGCCTAAAAGTGAAGAAACATCCAGTAAGCAAGTTACTTTTAGTGATCTTATCAGCAGCAATGAGATGGATGATTCTGACATGGAGAGACATCAAAACGATAGAGAGCCTTCAGTCAATTGGGCTAATAAAAGCTCACCATACACATCACAGCTAGATGATCCAAGCTCATTGTACTCTCCGTACCTGCCACCAGTTCTCGAGGAACCTTCATCG
Organism: Anisodus acutangulus; assembly: GCA_029783415.1. Lineage (NCBI taxonomy): Eukaryota > Viridiplantae > Streptophyta > Magnoliopsida > Solanales > Solanaceae > Anisodus > Anisodus acutangulus. The sequence goes on from CM056504.1 coordinate 14,109,401, forward strand.
TCCTATTCAGAAGGTGAAATTTGGTGCCTTTGCTTGATTGTTGTTAAGGTGTAATTTAAACTGAAGTCCATTGAACTAAACCAAAATGGGTAGTTCTCGATTGAGAATATTAAGTGAAATGTGAAATCAAATAAGTTTCACTGCGAGGTACTGTCCACATCTTACCAGGATTAGGCAAACAGTTGGAGAACTGTGTTGTTCCCCAATAGTTTTATTTTGTTTAAATTAGGTCAAACCTTATGATGCCTTAAACTTGAGCACTGTTCAGCCGCAGATGAAGAGGCACTACCTGCAATAGAGGGTCTCCAAATTTCTGGTGAAGCTTATCCTGGACAGGCTCTCCAAGCTTGTGGCTACTCTATTAATGGAACAACCAGTTGCAATTTTGAGGTGTTCCTTGCTTCGACCTTTCTAGCTTTCTTCCTTAATTGTTTTCTTTCCTACTCTTCTGATTCTCTGATTCCTTTTGCATCATGATCACTTGATCTTTCATGCTATGCGTTGTTTGGAACTTACATTTTTTTTCTTTTTGGTTATTCTTGAACTTGCAGTGGGTTCGCCATATAGAAGATGGATCTTTTAACTATATAGATGGTATCCCGCTCAACAAGTCACATATCTTTTTCTGATTTATTTCTCCTTTGAGGTCACATGACACTGTTGTGACAGGGGCAAAGCAACCAACATACCTTGTCACTGCTGACGATGTTGATACTTACCTTGCTATTGAAGTGCAGCCATTGGACAACCGGAAACGAAAGGTAGTGTTTCTATCCTCTGCTGCCTCTTTATATCAGCCTCCATTCTTCCCCCAGAAAATAGAAAACACTCCATCCATATTAATTTGTTTGGCACTATTTTTATTTGCAAAATCTGACAATTTTCTCCTTGGCTACATATTTTCAAACATTATAAAATATTTTTTTAATAAATTATGATTGTTAGTTAGTTCTAGGCAGTTTCTTAGCATGTATTTTTATTTCTTAAAAAATAAGAAATCAATGTCTGAAATTCATGCTGAAAATTAGATGTGTTGACCCTTGTACTTTGCGCTCTGCCATTCTTTTGGAACGGAAGGAATAGAAAAGGCAGAAAGGTCGAAAATTTAAAGTTGGCTTGATCTTATTTCTTATGATTTTCCAGATACTTGGTCTACCCTTCTCATTTTCCATTTATTTGATTTTCTGCTTCAGTCTGTTTTCTGGGTCGCAATGCAATGCTCCTTTACCTATAAATTTTGAGAAAAAGTCGTATTCTGTCTCATCTTAGTTCATTGACATCATATGTTTTTTTACTTACGAAATAAAGTGTCAGCTTAAAGTTGGATGTTGGTGTACTAAGTTGTTGCTAGAGGACAAGTGACTTCCTTGTACTAATTTGAATTGTTCAAGGATATTAGCATATACTGAAATTTGTCAAAGCTTAAAATATCATTATTCATTAACGTTCTTCTACATTATTCGACATTCCAAAATGGAATTGTCTGTCACCTGGAACAGCAAGGGGTGAATGGTTTCTAGTGCTTTTCAATTGGTGCTTCTGTTGAGTGGGCATACTTTCTTCTGCTTTTCTTTGTTTTAAAAATTTCAAGGCTTTGGTCAACAGAAATAGTTCATATATGACTGTTTTGTATTTCTTTATGGGGGAGGGGAGGGCCCGTGAATAGGGAGAAGAAGAAGGCCATACACCTAAGTGGTGTAGGGTGAAATTGCAATCATTCAACTCCAATCTCGGTGTTTGTAAAAATTCTTTGGTGATTATTCTTGTATAGAAAGGAAGACTGCAAAAAGAATGTTTATTTATAAAAGCTTTTCTTTTAATTAGGTTTATCTCGAAGGGAAACACTGCAATGACTTTTTGGTTTTTCATTTTCAGGGTGAACTCGTGAAGGTCTTTGCAAATGAGCATAGGAAAATAACTTGTGGTACATTAAGTCGATTCTCATACAATTTTTGAATACTTTGATTGTTATGATTGCAAATTATAGAAGTCAATATTCTCTCCACCAATAATAGGAGACTATGCGAAATCCCTAATAGTTATTGCTATTATTCTCCATGTTGGAACAAACATGTTACTTCAAGATGGATATTTCAGTTTGAAAGCTGACTTTATTACATAAATGTTTATGAATGGCAACCTTGAATAAGTGCTTAATCCGTTAGTATTTTTTATCATTGGAAATATTTTTAAGAATAATAATTTGATCTAGAAAGACAGGCTTTTCTGTTTATCAAGATGGTGGGAGAATTGTATTTTAAAAAAAGGCAGCCCGATGCACTAAGCTCCCGCTATGCGCGGGGTCCGAGGAAGGGCTGGACCCCAATGATCTATTGTACGCAACCTTACCCTGCATTTCTGCAAGAGGTTGTTTCCACGGCTTGAACCCGTAGAGAATTGTATAATTATGAAAATTGTTACTCCCTCCCCAATTTATGTGATACACTTTCCTTTTTAGTCTATCCCAAAAAGAATGATATCTTCTCATACTTAGAAATAATTTAACTTTAAACTTCTTATTTTACCTTTAATGAGATGATTTATAGCTACACAAATATATATATGACTTCTTTTAGACCACAAGTTCCAAAAGTCCTTTCTTAAACTCCGTGCCCAATTAAAGTGTATCACATAAATTGGGATGGGAAAGTATATGGTTAACATAGGTTCAATCGGTTCTTAGCTACTTTGTCAGGTTCTGAAGTGGTCAATCTATTTGCGTATCTGGTTTTCCATACTGATTAGATAAACGTGAAAGAATTCTATTTAGGGTTTGCTTGATCATGTTCTTCCCATGTGATGCTACAACCCAGGGGGTTGGACCAGGAGATTTTTCTAGTCTGATCTGTTTGTGTTTTCTTTCCCTTTATTTTATTATTTGGGAATAGTTTTGGTTACTAAGGACTAAGCTCCATGCAGTTGGGAAAATCCACTGACCTGTCAGCCACTCACTCATCTCTATTCTAGAAGTCAATTAGCAATATATTACACACTTCTTCAGGGTGTTCTGCACTTTTTCTTACATATTAAGGGATGCCCGTGGATTGTCATGAGCCCAGAAGCCAAATGGGTTTCCTGTCTTGTATTTGCATCAAGATCTCGAAGGGGAGCCTTGGAGTAACTTGTAAAGTTGCTGCCATGTGACCAGGAGGTCATGGGTTCAAGCCGTGGAAACAACCTCTTGCAGAAATGTGAGGTAAGGCTGCGTACAATAGACCCTTGTGGTCCGGCCCTTCCCCGGACCCCGCGCATAGTGGGAACTTAGTGCACCGGGCTACCCTATTTGCATCAAGATCTCTTTGCAAGCTAAAATCCAGAGATCCATGTACTTTCAACTCATCTTATGTGAACTCTCTCTTTCTATGTTTGCAGATCCTGTAATGCACAGTTGCATCGAGAAAACCCTTTATAGTGGTCATGCTTCATATAAAGTTTCATTGTCGGTAAGAACATTTGTGAGTTTCTAGGTGTGGAGAATATCGTAATGACCTTATTCAATTTCTTATGATCATGTAATAAAATATTCTGGTTTTCTATCGCTTTCCTTTGCTCTTGTACAGACACGATATCTTGATATATGGGAGCCTGCAACCTTGGCCATCAAGAGGGATGATTATAGCATCAAGGCTAATGGGTCTGGTGGTGTTCTTGTCAGTGAGAAGTTTTCTCAATCTCCTATTGTACGTCTTCTTTCTTTTGCCTTTTTGTATTCATGAACAGTTCACAACGTATTTATAAACCTTAAATTATTTAGACAAGACTATAGTAAATTATTGGTTTTTTAGCATATACTATTGTACAACCCTTCAAGCCCATATGTATGAGCCCTCTGGTGAGAGCCGTTCAAGATGCACATGAGTCTTTTGAATGCTGAGGATCCGTGAAGTAACCATTCTAATTGTGCCTGCTCTTGTTCACTATTTTCATTTTCAAGCAAAAGGTAGCCTTTCATGATGTGATGATTGTATCTCTCATGAGATGGAATATTCCGTATTTTTAGACCCAGGAGTCAGGACTTACTTTTTCTCCGCAGCTTAACGAGGAGTATTACCCGTCATAGTAAAATAAATTTGAGTCACCAGAGTCTGTCTCCTAGTCCTGGAGGAGATCTCTTATATTAAAATTTACAGAGGTATACAATGGGCTTGATCAAACATTTTCTTGGTTGAGCATAGATTAGTAATCTTGAACTTTGGATGTTTATAGCTGTAAAGGAGGCCCACTAGTAACCAAAATGAATTAGCTCGTAAAGAGTTCAAGCTCGTCTTTTAGTTGCATTGAACAACTTCCATCTTTTGGGATCTGCAGAATTTAGAGACAATATCTCGTCCAAGTTAGACAGTAAGGATGAAAGCGCATCATCTCCACATACCGTATTGGAAGAACATCTTCCCCAGTGAGTTGTACCTCTGGCACCAATTGGGACACAAAGGTCAATGTAGTAATTTCCCCCAAAAAATAAAGGTCAATGTGGTAGATATGTGTGTTGAACTCTGTAATTGACACTTCTGTTTCCATTTACCTTTGTACTCTTTTACCGGTGGACAGCAGTGCTAGGTACTGTACTATGATTTGCAACAGAAGTCTGTGACTTTGTGGTTAATTTTAGGATATCTGGCTTACCCGAGTTGTGTTTAGATCTAAATCTCAGTCCAGGGTGGTGATCAAAAGGTTAGAAATGATTTTTGTGTAATGTGTATATATTATTTGTGTGTATTCTGTCATCTGTGTCGGCGAAGTTGGCTAGAATGTGCTGAAAATTAGTAACTTAGGCATGTTTAAGGTTTTTGACATTGAATGCATTTTACAGAAGCCAGAAAACCACCTTGACAAACAATGTTGTTCGCAACCTCAACTAAGCGACTATACATTTCTGGGAAGAAGGTCAAATATACCCCTCTATTTTTAAAAAATAGTTGACATTTAACATCCGTTATACTATTCGAACAAATTTTCCCTTGCCGTTAGGCTTTTGTTCAAATATATCCTGCCCTAACGGATTCAAGGGCATGGGCAAAATATAGGGGTAAATTTGGCGCTTCTCTCAAAGTACAAGGATAGTTTTTCTCTCTCAAGTATATTTCTTTTTTTTTTAATTTCTTAGGTATAGTTCTTTTCTTATATTTCTTCACGTAAAATCATTGAGATCACTTACTTTTTAACCTCCTAAAGTAGTTAGGGGTCGTTGGTTGTTAGTTAGGAAGTGAATTATTCATGTATTAAAACCAACATAATTAGTACCATGTTTGGTAGCATTTTACTTACTATGTATAAAATTCAGCACACCAAGTACGGTGTTTGGTTACTAGTTTACAATCCGGCATAATTAATACATGTATTAGTTACGAGGGAAGTTATGTATTATTTTATGCAAGGTAGAAGATGGAGTAATTAAATCCTGCATAAGTAAACCCGACATAACTAATCCCTGCATTATAACTCTAACCAGGAACCAAACGACCCTTAAGCTTCAACTCTAGATAAGAAAATTCAAATTAAATATTGATCTAATTTTCTTGAAGTATATACTAAAACTAATTAATAAAATATTATACGAGAAATGTTTAATTTATTAAAATATACTATCGTTGAACCACATAGAAAAATTGGCAATATAAATATTCCTTTAGCACTATTGAAACCACTTCAATAACATCACAACCATTAAGACCCACTAATTGCGTCTTCTTTCGTCCTACTAATTTTAACTGTCTCTAATTTGTGGACTCATACTTACAAAAAGATTTGTTACATTTTCATACAAATTAGAATATTTAAATTTGAGGTAGTTTTTCGAAGTGAAATTTATATTTCTATCAGTTATGACCATTTCCAGGTTCTCAATGATTGTTACATAATGTCTCTCACTACTTATTACTGTTTGATAAATTGAAATTCATAAAGCATACGAAGCATTAGGTAAGTGCAAATGTCATATCCATGTCAACTTATGTAACACACATACACACACACACACACACAAAACACACACATATATATATGTGTGTGTGTGTGTGTTTATTAATTAATTTTATTATTTACTTTCAAGAAAATTAGATTAATATTTATTTTGAATTTTCTTATCTAGAATTGAAGCTTAACTACTTTAGAAGGCAATTAAAGTAAGTCATTTTAAGGATTTTTTGTGAAGAAATATGTCGAAAGAAAACGACAACAACTATGCAAACAAGTTGGGGTTAGTTATGTGAATCCCATTTCTTCATTTAAGCTCATATCACATCATCATCATACAAATAAAATAACAGTAAAAAATAAGTTAAAAATATATAAACAATAATTATAATAATATTAGAAGCTCTCTAACAAGTCTAGAACCTATCCTCAACTAGTAGCTATTACCTATATGAATCTTTTTCTTTCATTGTGTCCTATCTTTAGCTAAGTGTCCATTGATACCGAGCATTTCTAGGTGTTTCGAGACAACTTCCTTCCATGTGATTTTAGGGATACCCATTCCTTTTTTACACATTCACTTGCCATAGTTTCATACATATGGACCGTGCATCTATAGGTCGACGCAGAACATGCCCAACCCATCGTAAGCAACCTTCTCACATTTTATCCATGTGTGCTACTTGCACCTTTTGGCGATGGTAATTTCTAATCATATCTAATCTGATGTGACCGCACCTCCATCCTAGCATTCATATCTCTGCAACACTCATCTTGTGGATATGTTGGACTTTAGCAGTCCAACATTCACTACCATATAACATTGCTTATCTTATAGCTATTCTATAGAACTTACCTTTCACTTTGGTATGCATCCTTCTATCACATAACACCCTTGTAACATTTCTCCATTTCGACCATCTTTAATCCTATGAGTAGTTTATTCGTCTATCATGTCATTCTCTTGAAACTACGAGCCTAGATATCTAAATTGTTTGCATTTTGGCACCACAATCCCATCTAGTCTGACCTCAACTTCTCTCTTCTCATGTTGACTAAATGTGCAATGCATGTATTCAATCTTACTCTCTAAAGTGCTTTTCCATAGTTCAAGCTTTTGGTTGGCACCCTAGCTTGTTTCATCAATTAACACAATATCATCAGCATGGGACCTCATCCTGTATTGTGTTGGTTAGCATGTCTATAACTTAGGGCAAACAAATAAGGACTCAATGGCGATCCCTGATGTAAATCCACTGCTATTGGGAACTCCTATGTATAACCTACTACTGTTTTCACGCTAGTGACGACTCCTTCATACATGTCCTTTATGGCATTATATATTTAATATGAATTTCTTTCCTCTCCATCACCCACCAAAGGACCTTGTGTGGTACTCTATCATATGCTTTCTCTAGATCAATAAAATCATGTGTAGGTCTCTCTTTTTTTCGCGATAGATTTCCATCAATCTTCTTAGCAAGAATATAACCTCTATTGTAGATCTACCAAGCATGAAATCCAAACTGGTTCTCTTTCACTCTTGTCGGGTTTCTAAGTCTACGTTCTATAACTCTTTTCCAGAGTTTCATCGTATGACTCATGAGTTTAATGCCATGATAGTTCGCACAACTTTTGACTTTCTCCTTTGTTCTTATAAATCGAAATTAGGGCACTCTTCTCAACTCATTTGGCATCCTACCATTTTTAGTATAACACTTACTAGCTTTTTAGGCCATTCTAATTCGACATCTCTAAGACACGTCCACAACTCTATAGGGATACTGTCAGGACCACAAGCTTTTCTAATTTGCATATTTTTCACAGCATTCCTTACCTTTGTCGGCCTAATTCCATGAGTGTAGCTAAAGTTTCTATCATTCATGGACATATGGAGGTCTAAAATGTTATTCTCTTGGTTCGAGTTGAACAATTGATCAAACTAGAGCCCGTTTGGATGATCTTATGGCTTTTGACTTATAAGCCAAAAGGCATAAGTTAGGAATTCTAGCTTATGATTTTTGGCTTATTTTTGTTATTTTGGCTTAAAAACAACTGCTTAAAAGCAATTTTTTATTTTACCCAAACACTACAAAAGTGCTTAGAAGCTATTTTGTCTTAAAAGTACCTAAAATAAGCCAATCCAAACATGCTCCTAGTCTCTCCAATCCTTCTTGACCTCGTTATCTCCTGTCAACACTTGTTGAGGATCACCCTTAATATACTTTACCTGGTTTTAATCCATGCCCTTCCTCTCTCTTAGTCGTGCTAGCTTAAACAATTCTTTCTCCCCTTCTCGTGTCTCCAACTTTTGATACACGTCATCTAGAGCTTCTTCCCAAGCTTTTCTAATAGCCTTCTTAGCTTCCCTTCTGGCTCTCTTGTATTCTTCAAAAGCTATGCTTTTGGCAACTTCCTGTAACACTCTTTAAGCTTTAATAACTCTTTGTACCTCCTCATTCCACCACCAGGGTTCCTGTGGTCGTGGTCCTAGACTTTTAGACACATCTAATACTTAAGTTGCTACTTTGTTAATGCAACCTGACATCTCCTTCCTTAAGATGTCTGTGTTTCTCTCAAAGTCCTAAAGCTCCCTTCTCCCATAGTTTTTCTTGAAACACTAACTGGTTAGTACTCTTTAATGCCCACCACCTAATTCGCGGTTGTTTGTAAGTCGTCACCTTTCTCACTATATTCCTAAGCTTTACATCTAAGACTACTACCCTATGTTGGGAAGTCATAGCTTCTCCTAGAATAACCTTTAGAGTCCTTGCATGTATTTCTATCTCGTCCTCTTGCAAGGATAAAGTCTATTTGACTATGGTTGCTCCCACTCTTATAAGTAACTCTTGAAATATGTGTTAGCTACCATTAGAGATCGTTTGGATTGGATGAATTTAAGTACCCTTATGCGGAGGCAGCAAGCGGTGCGTCAGGGGCAGAGTCAACTTGCACCAAGTGCTGAAAATGACTTTGCAAGTACTGGAGCTAGTTTTATAAATAAGCAGTCACGCGTTTGGATAGAGGTGATGCATAAAAAGAAAAACTCAGTTTACAATAGAAGAGGAAAATATTTTCACATGAGGTTTTCCCTTTTTATGTTTTACATTATATGGAGTACCATATACTCCTGTTATTGGCTCAATTTTGATAAAGAAGAAGGATGAATCCCCATTTTTTCTACAATCTTGACCAAAAAAAAAAAGAAAAAAAGAAAGAAGATTCTCTTTATCACTCCCGGAAAACCTATGAGCAGATTTCTCATTCTTCTCCTACAATTCCCTTTTTTCATTCCTTGTTTGGTAACTTAAAGTCCTTAGCTAGGCACTACAATGGAGAGTGGAGGCAGCATGGAGGTACACCAAAGGAGTAACGAAGAAGTTGATAAATTAGCACTTTTGAAATATAAAAAATTCCGAGGGATAAAAAAGTAAAATTATTGGTCAAATAAAAAGTTTTTAAGCTAATAAGTCATAAGTTGGGTTTGCCTAGCTTATGGCTTTTTGCTTGTTTTAGCTTAAAAGCCAAGTGCTTTTGAGCAGTTTTTAACTTTGCCAAATACTCAAATAAGCTAAAAAGAGCTTAAAACCTAGTTTGACCAGCTTAAAAGCCAATCCAAACATCCTCTAAATCATAAGCTAAAGTGAATTCTAATATAGCCTCCCCTTCAACATTCCTAGTACATGTAGAGAAGATTGTAATGTAGAATAGGAATAGGAATAGGATTTCATATATAGTATCCTCTATTAGGAAAAGAATTGTAATGGAGTGTTTGTAAAGCGAGCTCAGTGTAATCTGTTGATACACAACAATTCAATAATAATATTTTCTCACATGGTATCAGAGCTTGTACGATCTTAGTAGACAATAAAAGAGCTTCCGCTGCCCGTGGGCGTCACTAGAAAATGTGCGTCGCCCATCTGGCCAAAGATAATAGTAGAGTGAATATTGTAGAGAACTTTCATATATTTATAAATAAAATATTCTCCTTCAATTAATAGAATAGTATCACCGAAATAAAAAAAAAATCGGCGTGACAGTGCCTCGTGAACAGTGTTTTCCCAGCGTGAACAATATCAGATTTCGATCATCGAAATTAGGGTTCCGGTGATTCTAGACTATTTCCGGCCATTCTTTTAAGAATTGTTTTTACTATCAGCATCGCACAGAGATTCCGAGCTAACCCATACCACTTTCTTCGAGGTTCGACAACTTTTCCGGCATAATTTCTCATCCCGTAGGGTTGTGCCATCATTTTGATCCTACCCACAAAATACCATCACAGTCCAGTGCTTCAATTCCGGCGACTGTTTTGCGTCTCCTAGAGTCGTGCCATCATTCGGATCCTACCCACAAAATACCATCACAGTCTCGTGTCTCAATTTCGGTGACTGTTTTGCATCCTTCTCTTCTAGCGTATTAGTAAGAAAGTATCCGTTGTGCAATATTTCAGCTAAGATTCAAAAAAATAAAATCACCATCACGCATAATTTTTCTGGTGGCTACTAGTGTCAAATCTCTATTGAGTGGTGTTGTGCAGAATCCAACACCACCACAACATGGATCAGGTTCAAGCTAGTGAGAAACTAATTATTGTGTAAATTTCCAACAATTTCCGGAAAATCAAATCAGTCACCGTGTAATATTTTCGGTGACAACATAGCTGTCCGCGTCAAAATTTTTTTTGGGTAGTGTTGCGCAAATTCCAACACCACCACGAGTTAGCTCAGTCCCTTCCGACCAATACTCAGTCAGCGGCTCCGGCAAATACCCACTCACGTGCCACCACGTGTCGTTCGAAGTGCCAGCTCCGGCTAGCGCGTCAGATCCACGCACCGCGCATGCACCTTTTCCCGCCAAATCTTGGTGATTTTCTTCTTGGGTTGTGTTCACCAGATTTCATCCATCTTTCAAGACAGATTTCGCCACGTCTCTCGGTTTTGATATGTTTAACTCAAAAACACGGGAATTGAAAGTTCCAGTCCTATGATTACTTCAAAATCCTTAAGGAGGAGATCAGAAAATTGCACATCACAGTCCATGAAGAAGTGATGAGGAGTAGGTCTCCATGGAAGATCTCGACTTAGGTGTAGTTATTGTAATAGGCTTGGACACATTCGTGAAGTATGCTATTCTCTCCATTGTGACCTTGAAGAGGAAGTTTATATGGAGCAACCACCTGGTTTTGTTGCTCAGTGAGAGTCTAACTTGGTGTGTCGATTGCGTCGGTCACTTTATGGTCTAACCTGGTGTGTCGATTGCGTCGGTCACTTTATGGTCTGAAACAGGCTCCTCGAGCTTGGTTTGAAAAGTTCAGCACAGTAATTCAGGAGTTTGACATGACTCGTAGTGAAGCTGATCACTCGGTGTTTTATTGACATTCCGCTCCAAATCTGGTATTTCATGAGAGGACTAAACACATTGAGATTAACTGTCACTTTGTCAGAGAAAAGATACTCTCCGGTGATATTGTTACAAAATTTGTGAAGTCGAGTGATCAGTTTGCAGATATTTTCACCAAGTCCCTCACTGGTCCTCGTATTAATCATCTATAACAAGCTTGGTACATATGACTTGTATGCACCAGCTTGAGGGGGATTGTTAGAATAGGAATAAGATTTCATATATAGTATCCTACTAGGAAAATGATTGTAATGTAGAATAGAAATAGGATGCACTGATAACATTGATTATCTCCTTCTCCCATACAAGCCTTGCTACAATAATCCTATCTTCAACTTGTATTACCTTTACAACCTTATCTTTAAGCCTCGATTTCTACAATAATTCCTACTCTATTTCTATTTTTATCTATCCCACAATACCATAATTTATAACTTGTGTTACCTATCTCTGTAGTCTTTTGCCTTGTCCATTTAGTTGCCTGAAGGCATGCAATATCAACTCTCCTCCTTTTTACAATATCCACTAATTCCATCGACTTCCCTGTCAAAGTGCCTATGAACCAGCTAAAGATTACATAACATAGCAAATTTATCCCTATATTTCGAGCAAATGGCCAAATTTGCCCCTATACTTTGTCCGTACCCTTGGCTCTATTAGGGAAAGAGGTATATTTGAATAAAAGGCTAACGATGAGGGTAAATTTGTTTGAATAGTATTACGGAGGTTAAATGTAAACTATTTCTGAAAGTAGAAGGGTAAATTTGACCCTTTTCCCTACATTTTTTCTTTTGATTAGTCTTAGTGACAGTATTTGTAGAGGAAAAAAGACTGAAGTTTTTTGGGTCTTCATAAAGTTAAGAGGATGATAAACTGCTATCCTATGGAGGTGCTAAACTGGCAACTAACTCTATCAAAAACTTGAGAAGCATTGGTAAAAGATGATAGCTCGACACATAAAGTTTTTATAATTAATGGGTACTTTGTTGTGTACTGTTTCTCCTATGACATCTAGTTTAAAAACAATAGTTTTAAGCTCATGGTGCTATAACTTTTATTGTTTCCTTAATCTGTACCCGTTTCTCACCACTTTATGCTTCTTTAGGTTTCTATTCCATATGGAAGTCCTACAGAATTTTCTATCTTCGACAGTCGGGGAGTTGAGCATCTTTTGAAGGCTGGGAATGATCAAGGAGACATTAGCTGGTAAATCCCCCTCCCCCCCACCTACCCAAAAAAAAAGAATGAAATAAAGTAAGAAAAAACTGATATTTTCGTTTTTCATTGTTATGAGCAAACTTAAGCATTTTCAACATTGGTTAGGACACATTCATGTCAGATCATTATTTCATCTTGACATTTTACCTTTTCTATGTTTCACTCTCATCTTATGCATGTGACCTTATGACGATATGGTTCAAGTGATCATACACTTTTCTTTTTCCAACAAGTTATCATACAGTTCAATTTCTCTAGTTAAGTGACATGTGACTCTATTTTGCAGTTCAAGGGATACAATTGTCCTCACCATGAGATTATTTATTATAAGGGTAAGGGGATGACTTTGTCAGTCTGAAAGTTATTGTTGTGATATGACTTCTACATAGTATTCTCTATTCTATGAGGTTCAAATGAAGTTTGCAGGCTCCCTGAATGTTACAACATAGTGCATTTGTGGTCTAGATCTGTAGTGTACTCCTTTTACTCCTATTCTTAGTCATGGTTCAGATCATGTAATTTTTATTTCTTTGCTTTAGCAAGAAACTCTGCTAGCATTTGTGGATTTGTGTTGTACTCCTTTTCTTTTATTCCCATTTTTTTCATGGTTCCGGTCATGTAATTTTATCTATTTGCCTTAGCATGAAAATCGGCTAGCATCTGATATATGCATTTCCACACATTAATTACTATGTTTTTGTTGGTAAAACTGTGTATTTTTCTATTGGTACCAGCCTGGTGCTGAGTTTATATTAGTAATAATACCTTTACTTGTAGGAGCTTTCTTAATCAATAATCTAGTATCTGGTGTGTTATATCATTCCTGTGTTAGATGCTTCTTTTATGATCTAGTGTTATTTTCTTGACATTTGGACATTGGAACCTGTTGCTGCTTCTTGCCTTCCAGTTATCTTACTTGTACTTCATTACGATCTGTATACATATACATACGTTGCTGGAGAGTTGAGGTAAGCGAGTCTTTGAGGGCGACCATATGCTTATGGATGTCATTTAATACTATGTGGATATCGGAGTAATGGTTTTGGGAAATTGTGATGAAATTTCTAGAGCATTTTTTTCTTTTTCTCGTGGCTGAGTCAAAAAAACTCTTAAATTGCTAGGTGATTTGTCTTGGTCAATTTTCAAGGTGTCCAATAGCGTGAATTTGTGTTAAGATTTTGATGTAAAAGGGTTTTTTTGTCCAATTGCTGTTAGCATGTTTCAACATCTGTTTTGAAACTCCCATTACTTGTGTGGCATTCTCCTTTGGATCTCATTTTTGAACTTGTTGCAGGCTGGTGAGAAGAAAAAAGGAAGGAGGAGGGGTTTGTTCTTCAACAAGTGAAAAGACCAGTCAACCTTCCAAAACATATTTATTAGTGCACTTGTATTCTTTTGTGAGTAGTTGAGCTTTTAGACTCCATTTCTTTTGTTTTTTTGGTTACCAGTTCTGTTACATTTTGTAAGTTCAGGTTATCATTGGCCCCATACCTACCTCAATTCTTTTTCGTTTATTTTATTTCTTCTTTTTTTACAAGAAAAGAAAGGATCCAACACAATTACCCAGTGAAATCCGACAAAGTGGGGACTGGGGGATGATAGAGTGTTTGCAGACTGCCCTACCTTGGGAGGTGGACCCAAGGTAGGGAGGTTGTTTCCGGTAGACCCTCGATACAAGAAAGGCAATTCAAAGCAGTAAAGAAAACACAAAAAGTTGTAACTACCACAATAATACGGCAATTGAAGTACAAGGAATCACATATAATAACAGAAATCACAGGATAAGAAACTACAAGATTAATAATATGACTACTAGTATGAAAGCATACGTAATACAAAATTCAACTATCTACTAACCTTCTATCTTAATTAGAGTCCTCCATAACCTACTATCTAAGTAAGCTGGACTTGCGCTATGTCTTGTCTAATCACCTTTCCCCAATAATTCTTTGGCCCGTCTTTACCTCTTCTGAAAATTGTCTAGCCAACTTCTCACACCTCCGTCCTGAGGCATTCGTGCATCTTCTCTGCACATGTCTGAACCATTTCAGTCTCACTTCTTTCATCGTATCCTCCACATAAGTCACTCCCACCTTGTCTTAGATATCTTCTTTTTTAATTCTATCTCTCCTAGTATGTCCACACATCCATCGCAACATTCTCATTTTTGTAACTTTCATCTTCTAAACGTGAGAGTTCTTGACTGCCCAACATTTCACCTCAAAAAACATAGTAGGTCTAACCATCACTCATTAGAACTTAGAAGAAAAGAAAGGATCCGAATATGGGAAAAAGAGAAGAAAAGTGCATTATTAAAGAAGGGAATTCAGAGGAAGAAAAGTGAAGGGAAAACATTTTCTTGTAGTAATTTAAATAGTCTCATGTAATCTCAAACATAAGAATGTGAAGAATAGAAAGAGACAAGCTTTTGGTTCGAGTTCCTAATACACGAGTCTGGAGCTTGGCCCTTTGGTGAGTATATGGCAATTCATCCAACTTATTTTTCATTAGATAATTAGGGAAATAACTTAACTGTATTTTGAACCATTTATAAATCACGGTGGCTTTTTCCCATTGACATGCCATTTCAGAACTGTACTGCAAATCATTGCAATTCTATGATGGAAACAAAGACGTGAGGTAGGAAATGAAAAGAATAAAAACTGTATGTCTTGTAAAACTTTGGGGATCCCTCTCTTTCTTGTCACAAATTTTCATTGTTGTCAAATGTGATTAGAGTTTTGGTTAATAATCTTTGGCGGCTTTTAAACTAGTTGTGAATGGAGTCTAGCCTTTCTAGTAAGATTTAAATATTTTGTTTGTATGATTTTATAAGAGTATTTTCTTTTCTTTCTGTGCCTAACTCGTAGGGGACCTAATCCTATTACCATTTGAGATTACATGAATCATCTCTGGAGTTGAAACTAATTTAAGTTTTGTGCAGTATTGGCGTGCAAGATTTTTTACACCATCAGATAATTTCAAAGGTAAAAGTAGTTAACTCAATAACTTTTACCTTTTTTATATAACTAGTTTCTTTGACACGTGAATTGCATGTTAAAATATGAAATTTTAAAGTATCATAGATAAAACAAATGTTTCATACTTTTCTTCAATTACAAATAAATAACATTAATTCAATTATAAATTTATCTTTTGATTTGATTATGAATAAAAAAATTACTATAAATATGACCTAGAAAATTGTTAGTTATCTTAATATTAATTTACACATACCTACTATCATTTTTCACCGATTGAACTTAAAATGTACTAATCATAAATATATCTTTTGATTTATTCAAAATTAATATGTAATAAATGTTCAAGTGCTAGTACTGGTTAAAGAACGATAAAGACTGTGTCCGAATACTCCCGAGCCTCTCGAGATTTGTCCAAATAATTCATCTAAGTCATAAATTATGTTCCAGACCTAATGGAACCTTTAAAACTTGAATCCGAGCTTATAACCCCAGATGTTGACTTTTGTCAATCCTTTACCTTATTTCAACTCAAGAACTTTAAAATTAGATTTTCTTCTCGATACTCACCCGATTGTCTCAGGAATTGTGCCACCTATTTTTGAAAATTTAAAAAATATAATTTTAAAGCTTCGAGAGGTCATTTAAGGAAAAAGAGTCCTAATGCTCAAAACGATTGAATGGATCGTTACATTGCTGCAAGGCTTTCTAGGAGCCGACATGAGTTATTTGCAAACTTCTTCGTGATTCTGCCGGAGTAGTGAATGACCACCAACAATTAGGTGTATTTATAACATAAATCACGTTGCTAGAGAAGTTCTATAAGAACATAAATAACTTTCTTTTATCTACAGACAATGATTATGGTTGGATGAATAGGATCCTTTCATCTTTAACAAGAGGTCTTGGACTCAAATTTTGGATATGAAAAATAATCATGTTAAGGAGCGCTTTTTTCTTAAATGGGTCTTAGGTGAGACTAACTGAATTAATCGGGGCTTTAATATAGGTACCGAATATGTGACGGGTAACAAAAAAAACTTGGCATTTATCTATTTCAAATTATGGTTTCCTGCAATCATATTTATGATGGTGATTTGAGGTGTCCATGACAAATATGTCTCATAGTTATTTGCAAATAATTAATATTTGGACAATATCTATTATCTTGATGTTATTTTTCCCTCTATTTATATTTTTTAAACAAATAATATAGATCATAATGTAGTTAGGACTATTTTAAAAATTGAAGAAAATAAAAGTGTCGATATTTATGTTTTCTTTTCGGACTCCTTAATAGGCAAAAAATTAAACAGGGCTTGTTGAGATTCTTTAGATACGTTATATGCCATTTTAGTAAATAATTTGGCGCGGACATTTGAAAGTCGTAAAATATATCCCGCCCAAAAAGTATATGTATAAATGCCGTGTACTTAACAAAAAATAATAGTGTAGACGATAATGTTTCACTTGTCTTTTTCATATTTATTCTCAATTATTCTACTCCATCTACTTGAAAGGTTTTTCAAACTTCATGATTATTGATCCAAATATGGATAAGCTTCGACGAAAAACATGTCAAAGTTACATCTTTTCTCCTTTGCATTTGTGGGAAAGCAAAATTGATTTTGAGAAATGCAGCTTATCAACATTAGTCTTAAAGGTTCAGAGGCATTGTAGCTTCTTTCTAAAGGTATATATCTACTAATCTTTCTTGAAATGAAATTTATACTTGTAAATCTATAATTTATCATATAAGATAATGTTAATCGTCATACAAATAACACATTCTTAATCAATTAACAATTCCAAAGAATGCACCATTAAATGAGTAAGATGAACGGCTGGTGAATGCTTTGTAGCCCTTTACTAATTTATTTTTAGTTTTATATTTTTTATAAGATATTTTATTTTTATATATAAAAGATATAAAAATAGCACACAAAAAATCTTTGTGGGGTCACTTTTTTTTATTCAATTGAATTCATTTTGACTAAATGTATATCAATGATGCATAGTCTACTTTAAAATTTCCTTCCTAAAAAAAGATAAAACATTAAAGTCCCTTTTGTCATTAATAATATTAATTATTTGCTTAGTTATAAGACTCAAAAAGCAAACTATTTAATATCATATCCAAGACCAAAAAAAAAAAATAGTGTTGCTATTTATTTTATTCCTACTTGTGTTTTGTGGCGCGAATTCATTCTTCGAAAAATAAAAAAAGAGAAGGAGTTCCCGCCCTATTCAATATACATTGAATAAATAGCCACTTGACATTTGTAAAAAATATTATTTTAATATCAGAGAGTATGTGCTTAAGAGCGAGAAGAGAGCCAATTTGACGGACATTTTGAGACTAACATAAATAGTTGATCTCAAAATGGGTTCTCTCGCTGTGTTGGATACTGATGCTGGTAATTTTGTTTCTTTCTCTTTATGCTTTTTCTTAAGCCGACCGTCTATTTGCGTACCCTCTACCCTCCACAGGCCCCAATACGGTGTATGTTGTTGTCTCTTTATGCTTTTTTTTGTTTGTTTTATATATAGATGATTTTTTCGGACATATCTATGTGGTTTTGTGGAAATGGGGTTCTCAAAAGCTGAGGAAATGACGATTTTTTGCATTCTTTCTGCAGTTTTTTCAACCATATATACATGTGCTGTTGTGACTGTAATGGTTATGTCGTTATGTTTCATGGAATCTTTGATTTTAGGACTGAATTTGCATTTCGGGCATGCTACTTTGGTTGCATGAACTGATTGATAAAAAAAATGGGGATGTTTGTGTTACTGGTTCAGGAAATAGATCTATTTGTCTATCGGGTGGTTATTGTGTTTTCCTGTTGGTGGTGGCACGAATCTCATAAAACATAACATTGAGAAGAAAATCTTTAGAGCCAGTGGCGGAACTTGCCCAAAATATTAAGGGGGGCTTT
>CM056504.1:14127981-14179075 GCA_029783415.1 Anisodus acutangulus
TCCTTTATAATGTTCGCCATTTTTTTCCATTATATGATCTTGTCGTATTAACGTGTTCTCAATGCTATATTTCGGGGATGGGGCTTCGGAAATCGATTTAATGATTCCCGTTGGACGACACGGCAGTACCATCGACTGGAAACCGGATTGCTAGCAGAGAGAGGAATGACAATAGGCATGGAACTAACTTTTTCCCCTTTTCAACTTTATAGTCAAGCAAGTGACTTTTACGCCTCTCCTTAACAAGAATTTTCTATTGAATGGAAGATGATTTTACATCAACAAGTAAAGGAAAAAAAGAAATTATTTAGTACTTACTTCTTTTGATACTAATTTAAATTGCTATGTTGAGAATAGGTCCCGAAAAAGCGGCCTGCCTTTCATCATCTATACCAGCTGCCACGCAAGAACCAATAGAAAGGATTTCGACCCCCCTCTCCAACTACTAACAAAAATATTATAATTGAAATTTATAAGAACAAAATATAATTTTATCAAAGATTCAAAATAACATCAACACAACAAAAATATAATATATAAAAGGAAAGACGTACCTAGAATTAAAGTGCTGCCCTTCGTTCTTTTAAAGACTTGAAATCATTAATAATTAAATCAGAGCTAAAGCTTTCAGCTATCTCTTTTTCAACATAAACCATCATATTGTCAGCAAGAAATTCATCCTCCATCTTATTACGCAACCTTGTCTAGATTATCTTCATTGTTGAAAATGATCTTTCTGTAGTAGCCGTAGAAATTGGAAGAGTTAAGGCGGATTATTCGGTCAATCAAGTAATATGTATTCGCCTTCCCTGTTTTTTCCAAAGCTTCACACAATTCAGACATAGTTGACAAGTTATTCAATTCTGGATGACTAACAGCCTTAAGAATAAAGTGTTGAAGTTGAAATCTCAAATTTGTTTTCTCTTGCTCACTAAAATCCACTGGATAGAATTTTTCTACAAGAGCACATATATCATCCATATTAAATGCTTCCTAAATATCTTTAGGAATCAAACTATTGCTTAGGCTCAAAAGCTCCATTGTTTGAACATTAAACATGTGATTCAATTCCTGCAATTGTTGATCAATAGTAACACAAAAGAGATTCACTCTAAAATGTTGACCTACTGTGATGTGATCCTTCTGATGACGAGCACGCCCTTGACGCTCTATATAAACATATTATAATCAGGAGAATCAATATCATGTTCACAAAATAATATAATTGATCACATCCTTCATCTCTCAACTTCTGAATTAATGTTTTTGTAGTGCTGACTAAATGTATAACATTAAGTATAACTTGAGATTTCTGTTGTAAAGCTAGACAAAGACAATCTATAATTCCCATAATCTCTTTCATCATGTGCAAAATCAAGATGAACTCAAATGAATTCATAATCTTATAAGCAGCATTAGCATCCCTTAGTTGAGAGTAAGTTGATCCATTTTTCCTTATATTTTAAAGAACCACACAAGCTGCATCATGCATATTTATCATACTACAAATAGAAGAAAAATGTGAGCTCCAACGAGTATCTCCAGCTCGTTTCAAAGTGCCAATCTGATTTTGTCCTTTACCACTATCAAGTTCACCAATCTCTAGCAAAAGTGATATCTCCTTTAATTTGACAGCTTGCCGCTCATCATGACGCTTACTAGAGGAACATACAATATTGACAACAAAAGTCAAGTTTGAAAAGAAATCATGAATAAGGAAAACTTCTCTGGAAGCAGCAACCAAAGCAAGTTGTAATCTATGTGCAAAGCAATGTATGTAATAAACATAAGGACAATCTTTGAAAAATAATGCTTGCAATCCATTTCACTCTCCTCTCATATTACAAGTACCATCATACCTTTGCCCACGTATATTTGAAACATCAAGACGATACCGAGAAAGAACATCACAAACCGCTTTTTTAAGGGGATACTTTTCAACTTGACATTGATAGGGACCCCAATTGAGATAAGCTCTTCGAACTTCATCTCTTCGATTCACTGGATATTCCCAAATTTGGGGACGCTTTCCGGGGTCACGTTCTAAACAATGACATCAAATTCATCCATGGTGACTTTTTGAATCTTGCAAGGTTGCTCATCCAGTTGAACCGTTTGATCATCGGAATGGTGCTTTTCAAGTGTCGATGTTGAAGCTATACAATTTTCATCTTTGTTGGAAGCTTTCCTCTTGAAAAATGCATCAATTTTCTTAAGTTGGACCATCGTACCACTCCTAAAAAAATACATAAATCAATTATCAAAGATAACATCTAAATCTGATAGAGAAATTTGGCTTTTAAAGCCTTAATCTGTTAATTCCACTCCCATAAGCCCAAAATAGCCTCGTATATGATGAAACAAACATAAAGTTCCCCCATTCTCACTAACTCAGCCACACAGAAAAAGAAAATTTTAGACTAGGAGAAACCTTGGAAAAATAAAAGAATAGTTAGGATTTTGGCAAAAGACATTCCAGATCGTAATTTCAAAATCTAGGGTTTCTATGCTCGAAAATGAGACTTGTAAGGGTTCTTGAATTAGTAGAAAATATAGAACTCCAAAACCTCATAAGTTCTTCTTGAAATCGATGTGGGACAACTACAAGTGAATTTCATCGATTTTTTATTTCTTTTCGAAAATATTTGATTCACAACCAATGGGATACGTTGCTTTTCGTCCTCAATACAGTCAATAGTATAAAAATTAAAAGCTATTAAGAACTCACAAAACATCAAAGAGGAGAGAAAGAGAGAGATTACCACTGTTGGGGATTTACCACTGTTGGGGCTTGGGGCTTGGGGCTGAGATGCGGTGGGGGGTGGCCGCAGTGGGTAAGAGTAAAATGGGAGCTGATGTCTTGTTTAGAACGTGAAAATAGAGTGACGTGTGAGAGAGAGAGGTATATATAAAAGAAAATTGAGTTTTTTGAGGGGTGCCACAGCCCCTACCATAATCCGCCACTGTTTAGAGCTTTAAGTTGATTATTTAAGGGAGTTCATTTGATTTGTTCCTATAATTATAGGCAAATGAACATGTCAAGGCAGAAATACCCCCCCCCCCCCCCAAAAAAAAAATGAAAAAAATGAAAAAAGAAAAGGAAACATAGATTCAAGATCTGTCAAATTTGTTACTGAAAAATATTTAATTTCAAAAGTTAGTAACCGTATTTTTTTAGTACCGAGTAATTGCATTTAATGAGCTTGATCTCACTGTGGCAGTTTATTTGGACACCTTCTGGTTGCATGTCTTTTGGAAATAAAGGGGAAGTTTAATTCAACATAGTTCTTTATGCCCGTTGAATGATGTTAGAGGTCATGGTGTACAGTTTGATGTTTACATGACGTATATATCTGAAGCTGGAATTCTCAGTTGTGATGCATTGGAACTATTGGTGTATGGGACTTGTGAGTAAAGAGGGGAGGGAACTTATAAACTGTACAAGGCCGTCGTCCTTGGATGATGTGGGACAGATCAAAGGATGGAGGTGGCATCTTGCATTGCAATGCCACATGGACTAAATTTTGACCTAGGAATACATTATTAACTGTTTTTACAAAATCTCCGAGATGCAATGTTGGCAGCATCATGCCTTAACATGTTATTTGCGTTTGCTAGTTGCTGGATCATTGCGGGAATTAGTTAATTGAACTACCAAAAATAGAGTTGTGTTTCATCTAGATTGATTATTTGCTATTCTGTCTTCGGAAGTAACTTCTTTTGATGTGGATGAATTAAAGATCTAACAAAAGGTTCTGTTTTGAGCTTGTTTCTAATATAAAAATTTCCATCTATGTTAAGCGGACTCTTCAAAACCCTATGCGAGATCCATAGCGGATTTGGTCAACTCATCTTGGGTACTTTGACTACATCTATGACTGAGAAGTATTGATTGATTGGGTATTTGATTTGATTTTGTAGGTTTACGTCATATATATATGTATAGTTACATAAAGTATGAGAATGCTATGCTATTTCACGAGATATCTTATGAATATAATATTAGGTGTTTATAAAGAATTAAATTTTATTAGCTTTAGTTCAATACCTTTAATTAGTTGAAATATATACTTTATATGTCATAATATACATTTATTGGCCGTATCCTAGCACCTCTATCCGCTCTCGGATCCATACCCCCAAATCCTAAGAGTAATGTGATGAAGAATCTGACCTCTAGATCCTGTATTGGGTACCAGCATCCAAGTTCGAGCAATAGAAACCCATCATTGCATAAAATCCATCTATTTCTATTTACATGGCATTCTTCCTATTTTAGAAAATACCAAAATGCTTGACACGATTCCATTGATATGTTATTCAGTTATTTCGTAAAACTTTTACAACTTTCAAGGTTCCAAATTCATTTAACCATTCAAATTTTAAACTCTTGATGTGATGTTTTACCAAACTAGTTTTTAACCACAACTTAAAACGTTCACCAACTACCAAAGATATAATTCATAAAGCTTCCACATCCTTAACTTTGTGTCCAGTTAAACACCCCAAAAAAGTATAATAAAGTTAGGTCAGTGATTATACACCATATTCACACCCTCATTGCTAAAACATAGACACACTCTCTATCCAGTCTCTTAGTTGATGCCTTCAAAGATTTGGAGTAAATATGCTCATTACTTCTTTGTGATGTCCATACTAAGAATTTGTTTAAGGGTAGGATTGCTTGTTGTGTTACTTGTATGCACAATATCTCTGTATTAGCCTCTTAGATATAATGCTTAAGGTGGATTCAAAAACTTAACAAATTTGCATGGTGTAATTGACTTGTATGCTATTGACAACTTTTAGAGTTGGCGAAGCAATTATGCCAAAATGGTCTACTCTCTTGAAATGGCAAATATTTAATGCCCCTTGTATAAGTTGTCCGTTTCACAATCTTGTAGTGTTTTTGCCATGTGTATATCATTCCCCTTAGCATTTATTTATTTTTTGCTTACTCTAGCACATGGAATTTTGTTTGATATTCAGTGTATTGGCCTAACTTTGAGTGCTGCATTTTCTTAATTTTGCTGCTTCTTTTAGTGTTCATGTTCACTTCATGGTTTTGAATAAAGATTCTGTGTCTCTCTCACAGGGAAGCTCAGAATGCTTCTTTCTTAGCTTCTGGTCCACTCTGTACAAAATTTCCTTAGAGTGCTTTGTCTTTGTTCTGAGAACGATAACCGAAGTATTTTTGGTCTTCTTGCTATGGCTTATCCATTTCTGTTTTTTCGCTGATTAATCAGGAAACAAAAAGGACAAAAGCAAACAAGCTTCTGTGCCAAAAAGGAAGGCACCTGCAACTGATAAGAAAGAAAAGAAACAGCCTGTTTCTGAAACTAGTGAGGAGTCCATTGCTGCACGTAAAAGGCCCAAGCGAGCTGCTGCCTGTTCAGATTTCAAAGAGAAATCTGTGCATTTATCAAAAAATTCTTCAGTCATTGAAACAAAGAGGGACCACTGTGTAGAGGAAGAGGATGTGGCTATTCGGTTAACTGCGGGTCGACAAGAATCTCAGCGACCCTGTAGAAGACTAACGGATTTTGTCTTTCATAACTCAGAAGGAATACCACAACCTTTTGGAATGTCTGAAGTTGATGATCTGTTTATTAGTGGTCTTGTTTTACCACTTGAGGACTGTATTGACAAAGAAAAAGCAAAAGGAATTAGATGTGAAGGCTTTGGGCGTATTGAAGAATGGGCTATATCTGGCTATGAAGATGGAACTCCTGTCATATGGATCTCAACAGAGACAGCTGATTATGATTGTTTAAAACCTTCAGGTAGTTATAAGAAGTTTTATGACCACTTCTTGGCCAAGGCAACAGCTTGTGTTGAGATTTATAAGAAGCTGTCAAAGTCATCTGGAGGAAATCCTGATTTAAGCCTTGACGAGTTGCTTGCAGGGGTTGTCCGAGCAATGAATGGTTTAAAATGCTTTTCAGGTGGTGTATCCATCAGGGACTTTGTCGTCACTCAGGGAGAGTTCATCTATAAGCAACTTATCGGTCTGGATGATACATCAAAGAAGACTGATCAACTTTTTGTTGAGCTACCTGTTCTGGCTTCCCTTAGAGATGAAAGTAGCAATCAGCAGGAAAGGCTTGCACTACCAGAGCCTTTATCATCTGGTAAGGCTCTACGTATAGGCCCAAAAGCAGGTAATGAAGAAGATAAGATAGATCAATCGCAAGAAGAGGAAGATCTGAAATTGGCTAAATTGTTGCATGAAGAGGAGTACTGGCGCTCCTTGAAGCAGAAGAAAGGCCGCAATGCATCTTCCTCATCCAGCAAATTTTACATCAAGATCAATGAGGATGAGATTGCAAGTGATTATCCTTTACCTGCATATTACAAGACATCTAATGAAGAGACTGATGAGTATATCGTCTTTGACAGTGGGGTTGATACATACCATATTGATGACTTGCCTCGCAGTATGCTTCATAATTGGGCTTTGTACAACTCAGACTCAAGGCTAATTTCTTTAGAGCTCCTGCCAATGAAACCATGTGCTGATATTGATGTAACCATTTTTGGGTCTGGAGTGATGACTGCTGATGATGGCTCTGGATACAATTTTGACACTGATGCTAATCATTCCTCTTCAGGTGGTTCTAGATCAGCTGAGGTTGATGGAATGCCAATTTACTTGAGTGCAATAAAAGAATGGATGATTGAGTTTGGGTCCTCAATGATCTTTATATCCATTCGGACTGATATGGCCTGGTATTACAATTAATTCCTTCAAGTGATTGAATTATTTTGCAAGTACTTCCCTTTGCTATGCCAATTGCTGAAACTGCTATTTCCTATATTTCGATAAACTTGGCTGTTTCTCTTTCCGTTTTTTTACTCGGCGGACTTATTATAGATGTTTTACTCATGCATACTATTTGTCTTCAGGTATAGGCTTGGGCAGCCGCTGAAACAGTATGCTCCCTGGTATGAACCAGTCTTAAAGACTGCGAGGTTGGCAGTTAGCATCATTTCTTTGTTAAAGGAACAGAGTCGCGCGGCTAGACTTTCTTTTGGAGATGTTATTAAAAGGGTCTCAGAGTTCACGAAAGACCATCCTGCTTATATATCATCTAATGTAGTTGTGGTGGAAAGATACGTGGTTGTACATGGGCAGATTGTTCTGCAGCAATTTTCTGAATATCCTGATGAAAGCATTAGGAAGTGTGCATTTGTGATTGGTCTCTCAAGAAAAATGGAAGAGAGGCACCATACAAAATGGCTGATTAAGAAGAAGAAGGTTATGCAGAGACTTGAACAGAACTTAAATCCTAGAGCAGCTATGGCACCATCTGTTAAAAGGAAAGCTATGGAGGCTACTACAACAAGGCTTATCAACAGAATCTGGGGGGAGTACTATTCCAATTACTCACCCGAGGTGTCAAACGATGTGATTGATAATGAGGTGAAGGATGATGAAGAAGCAGACGAGCAGGAGGAAAATGAAGACGATGATGCTCCAGAGGAGAACTTGGATGTTCCAGAGAAAACCCATACACCTAGCTCTACAAGAAGGCATATTAAGTCACATTCTGACAGCAAAGAAATAAACTGGGATGGGGAATCCATAAGTAAAACAGTTTCTGGTGAACTTTTGTTTAAAAGGGTTAGAGTTCATGGAAATGAGATTGCTGTTGGGGATTCAGTTCTAGTGGAACATGATGAACCAGATGAACTTCCTTCAATTTACTTTGTTGAATACATGTTTGAAAAATTGGATGGTACCAAAATGCTTCATGGAAGAATGATGCAACGAGGATCTGAGACTGTACTTGGAAATGCAGCTAATGAGAGAGAGGTATTTTTGATCAATGAATGCATGAATCTGAAACTAGGAGATGTCAAAGAAAGTGTAGCTGTCAATATCAGAATGAGGCCTTGGGGACATCAGCATAGAAAAGCGAATACTGATGCTGATAAACTTGATAGAGCAAAAGCAGAAGACAGGAAGAGGAACGGATTGCCAACTGAATTTTATTGCAAAAGCTTTTATCGCCCTGAAAGAGGTGCTTTTTTCAGACTCCCGTTTGATAAGATGGGTTCTGGTAATGGTTTATGCTACTCCTGTGAGTTGCAGCAAACTGATCAGGAAAAGGAATCCTTTAAGTTGGACATGTCCAACTCCAGTTTTGCATATCTGGGGACTGAGTATTCAATTGATGACTTTGTTTATGTCAGCCCCGATCACTTTGCTGAAGAAAGAGGGGGAAATGGAACTTTCAAAGCTGGGAGAAATGTGGGGTTGATGGCCTATGTAGTATGTCAATTACTAGAAATTGTTGGTCCCAAGGGATCTAAACAAGCTAAAGTAGATTCTACAAACGTCAAAGTCAGGAGATTCTTCAGACCAGAGGACATCTCTTCAGATAAGGCATACTCTTCTGATATTCGGGAGGTATATGCTACATAACTTGTCTTCACACTAATAGTTGGTTAGAGTTGTAAATATATAATTGTTTTACTATGTCATGTTAGGAAGTTTGTTTTAATCAGCTAGGTAATATTAGGGGATTTTACTTCTTTTCCTATGCAAACCTTCTAGCACTTCTGATTTTCTGATTGCTGCTCTTCCAGATCTATTACAGTGAGGAAATACATACAATTCCTGTAGAAACAATCAAAGGTAAATGTGAAGTGAGGAAGAAGTATGATGTTTCCTCTGAAGATGTCCCTGCCATCTCCGACCATATTTTCTTTTGTGAATATTTGTATGATCCATCCAATGGATCCTTTAAAAAGGTACCCATAATTTATAGTCATGCATTCTTATTTTAACAGCAATTGGTCAAAGTCCTTTTAGTACAAGATCCTACCTTTCATTTCTCTACGTGTTCATTTTGCATTCTATTTTTCTTGTAAAGTCTGATTTGATTGTACTTTTGAGCAGTTACCAGCTCAGATAAAGCTGAGATACTCAAAAATTAAGCTAGATGATGCGACATCTAGGAAGAGGAAGGGGAAGGGCAAAGAAGGAGTGGATGAAGTTGGGGGACTAAATGAAACTTCTCCTCAGAATTGTTTAGCCACACTAGATATCTTTGCTGGTTGTGGTGGCTTGTCTGAGGGGCTGCATCATTCCGGTAACTTCCTTCTCTCTGCTTTTGTATAGTTTTAGTGGATGCAGGTTGAACTTTCGTCTGAAAGTTTCATTCTTTCAGGTGTCACAGATACAAATTGGGCAATTGAATATGAAGAGCCTGCTGGAGATGCATTTAAACTTAACCATCCAAAGGCAAAGGTGTTCATACAGAATTGCAACGTGATTCTGAGGTAGGTCTTTGGGTAACAATCTTTAAACTTTCCTTTATGAGCATATCTAAGTACATAACAATAATAACCAGATAATGGTTTCAATTCAGGGCTGTCATGCAGAAGTGCGGAGATTCGGATGACTGTATCTCAACCCCAGAGGCTTCTGAATTAGCTGCAAAAATGGATGAGAACGAATTGAATAGTTTGCCACTGCCTGGACAAGTTGATTTCATAAATGGAGGCCCTCCTTGTCAGGTTTGTTAAGCTCTTTGACATCTACCCTGATGTTTACTTAAACCTTGTAGCTTAAATTGTGTGTTCTATTTGCAGGGGTTTTCTGGAATGAATAGATTTAACCAGAGCACCTGGAGTAAAGTTCAGTGTGAGATGATTTTGGCATTTTTATCCTTTGCTGATTATTATCGGCCAAAGTTCTTTCTCTTGGAGAATGTTAGGAATTTTGTGTCTTTCAACCATAAACAAACATTTCGCTTAACTGTTGCTTCCCTTCTTGAGATGGGTTATCAGGTACATATTCACTCTCTCTATGCATACACACACATGTATATGTATGTATATTGCTAATTATCAAAACTGAAAATCAAATGTTCTCGTGATCAGGTGAGGTTTGGTATCCTTGAAGCTGGAGCATTTGGAGTACCTCAGTCTAGGAAGAGAGCATTTATCTGGGCTGCCTCTCCAGAGGAGGTTCTTCCGGAGTGGCCAGAACCAATGCATGTTTTTGCTGTCCCAGAATTAAAAATCGCATTATCCAAAAATTCATACTATGCAGCTGTGAGGAGTACTGCTAGTGGAGCTCCATTCCGTTCTCTTACTGTCAGAGACACAATTGGAGATCTTCCTGCTGTTGCCAATGGGGCGTGCAAGACTTGTATAGAGGTACTAAACTTGAATTTCTTTGATCCCCTTCCCCTTTTCCATGAATTGACTAGAGAACTGGAAAGACAGTGTAACTTTTACTTTCTGAATTTGGAAGAAGAAAGAGGCGAAGGCTGCTTTTATTTCTATAGATTACCCAATCGTCAGGCCCTGGTTCTTAATTTGTTATTTATGCTATTCATTCTTAATGCAGTATCAAGGTGATCCAGTATCCTGGTTCCAAAGGAAAATTCGGGCCAGCTCAATAAGATTATCCGATCACATTTCAAAAGAGATGAATGAGCTCAACCAAATTAGGTGCCAAAGAATTCCTAAACGGCCAGGAGCCGATTGGCGTGACCTTCCGGATGAAAAGGTGTTGTGGTAGTCATGCAGTGCTTTTGATGAAATAAAATCTCCTTTGTGATTTTAAGGTCTATAAGATGTTTGCCTTTTGGGTTGCAGGTTAAACTATCTAATGGTCAACTGGTTGATTTGATTCCATGGTGCCTGCCTAACACTGCTAAGAGGCACAACCAGTGGAAGGGGCTCTTTGGGAGGTTGAATTGGGATGGCAACTTTCCCACTTCCATTACCGACCCCCAGCCGATGGGTAAGGTGGGGATGTGCTTTCATCCCGATCAAGACAGGATTGTTACAGTTCGTGAATGTGCACGTTCTCAAGTAAGTCTTACAAAATTTAGATGTTTGAAGCATAGTTTGAGGAGAAACTGAGTGCAGTTTTTTCATCAATGCATGAAAATTTGGAAATAAGATGGCAATTCATTTATCATTTTTATCTTCTTCCACGTTCGGTCTTAAGATGGTTAAAGGTAAGGTGGCAATTCATTTATCATTTCTACATTAGGAAATAAGAGTAATCATTTTCAAACATATAGAGCAGACAACTCAAAGTTGGTGAATGGTTGCAGAATTTGTATTGTATTCACTAAAGTTGGAGGCCTTTAATGGGATTATAATAGTAATACGATCATCTATTGCAGGGTTTCCCAGACAGCTACCAATTTGCTGGTAACATTTTACACAAGCACAGGCAAATAGGAAATGCTGTTCCACCTCCTTTGGCATATGCACTTGGAAGGAAACTTAAGGAAGCTGTTGAGAGCAAGAAGAGGTCCACTTAGAAGGTAGATGAATACTTCAGACTGCACCTCAACTTAAGCTTTCAAATTTACATACATGTCAATTTTCATTCACATTGACAACGGAACAAACACTACATTGGAAAATTAATACTACATAAAAAGCTCGTGTGTTTAGGTGATACTTTGTTCCCCCTTTTATGCTTAAAAAATGGACATATGATCGTCAAGTATTTTACAAGTTGAGCTTAAAATATAATTTCACATGCACAGTTACTACATTTACGTAAATTCATTTATCAAATTCGCAATTTCTATGTATCAGTTAACGGGTTTTGCGTTGGGCCTCCTAATAGACTTGTATTTAGGGGGTAGGAGTGTTCAAGCCAAGCTGGAAAACTGCATCAAACTTAAAAGTCAAACCAAACTAACAAAACTAAGTGTTGTTGAAATGTGTTATATATTAAATTCTTACATTTTCATTGAATGTAAGACGGTTTATTATTGGAAAATTTTAAATTAAACAAAATCTATAACTTTTTTTAGGTTTTTTATTGACTTTTGTGTTTAATTATTAAAATTTGGTTAAGTTTGCAAGCGATCATCATTGCAAATTATTGTTAGACTAACAATAACTATTACGTGTTTAATAAATCACATGTTTGTCAATTTATTAATTATTACTAGACATATATCGATTTATTAAAACATTATCTATAATAAAATTGAAATAATATATAAATATTAAAACAAAACTAGTAATATTTGGGCTTTGCTGGGCCGGATAAGTAGGAGAGTCACAGGTAAGACCTTAATTACTATTAAAGTATGTGTAAGAGTATGAATCTCCCTTATTTCTCATTAATACAAATATATATAGTGTGTACAATGTTGAATCCTAATTGAATAATGATCATCTATTTACAATAATTATACAATATTATTAATTACAAAATATATGGCGAATATATGGTAATAGTCGCTAATACACCACCTCAGTCGGAGCGGGAGGAGCCGGACGCTGAAACTGGATCTGAAGTCTAGGAATAGTTGTCTAGGAAGTCCTTTAGTGAAGATATCTGCATACTGATACGAAGAAGGCACATGCAACACCTTAACATGACCTATAGCAACCTTCTCACGAACAAAATGTATATCCATCTCAATGTGTTCTCTGATGTTGAACCGGGTTATGAAATACGTAGATCGCAGATATGTTATCACAGTACACCATAGACGTCTTACGCAAGGGACAATGAAGCTCCAAGAGAAGGTTTCGAAGCCAGCAGATCTCAGCAACAACGTTTGCTACGCTTCTATATTCTCTTGATCGGGATAGGGTGACTTGACTCTTGACAGACCACGAAATGAGATTATCCATGGGAGCCAAACTGAAAATTTTGGGTTTCGAAGATTAGGTAGCCGCTGACCGGAGGTGTGTGTGTGGGGGGGGGGGGTGAGACAAGGAAAAAAGAGGCGTTTAGGTGTTTTTAGGGTTTGACTCTTGATATCATGTAAGAGTATGAATCTCCCTTGGGGAGTATTTCTCATTAATACAAATATATGGTAATATTCGCTAATAGTACGGAATAGAAATATTTCTAGCAACAGTAGTTCCTAATTTGTCTGCTCAGACCGATGCTAGGACAAATACAGGAGAAACTGCATCCAAAAAGAGCTCTGCATACAACTGCCTTCTAGCTTCTTCATCTACCAGCATGTCCACCACCCGATTATGCTCTCTATATTTATGGCTAACGGATGCGTCCCCCAAATAACAACCTGCATTCGTTTAATAAATTTTGTAAGTGTCCTTGGATTGATGAGTAGGTTTATTACTTCTTTGAAATCTATGTATATTTTCAGTGGTTGTATGTTTTTGTCTGTAACAAGGCATAGTCCTTGTACGAGTTCGTCTGCTGTGGTCTGAATTGTCAAGGGCAGTCCCTTCATGTAGCCTATGATTCAGTCTCCCTTCATGTGCCAATTTTCGAATTGTTAAATTCAGATGCCCAAATAATAGTTCAAATGGTCGTTTAACTAGATTTTTGCCTTAAAAGAAATCAAGCCAGTTAAATTGATGTTTAATAAATATTTAAAACAATTTAACCAATATAGTATTGTCACAATCTAAATCTCATAGCACCTGACTAGCTACTAATCATAAGGCGAAACACTCTTAAGTTATATCATGCAACAAGTTGAAAAATGCGGAAGAAAAAATGCTCATAACTCTCTCAAAAGACAAGGTAGCCTCACTAATTCAATGGTGACTCACCTCAACTGGAATGGACACTTGTCAGCTACTGGGTCACCACTTGTTGCACCTGCACACATGCAATATCTGCGAGTGTAAAAATCCAACAAGATCGTCGACTCTCCCTCTCCCCCGGGGCAAGTCTTTAAAATCGCTGGTAATACATACAACACATACAATACAAGTATAATAATAATAATATACAAATAAAGTAACTGAACTGAAATCATGACTATAAATAATTAGTGCAATCACAGCGTGATAACGGTAATAAACATACTATGAGGCATAGCCCATCCCATGCGGTGCATCAACCTTATGTCCATCCGACTCTTGCAGTGCGTCAACCTCCGATCTTACCGGGTCTCACCAACACCCGCTAACTAGACCCGTGACATCATTGTGCCAGTGTGTACTCTATCAAGTAATAATGAATGCGAAATAGCTAATCAACTATCACATCACGCTCGTATCAAACAATGTAAAAACACATAATGCAACCCTCGTGGTCTAACTATATACTTTAATTTACCCAATCTAGCTCATGCTTGCCCACTCATACAAGCACATAAGCAACACTTAACACACAATCTTAGAGAAAAATAAGCAAATTAAGATTTAAAATCTCACTTTTTTGAAATCTGATAGCCAAACCTTATTTAAATTACCAATGTCAATGCAAACGAGCTCTGGGCTCTGGCGGTTTCAATCTTATCAAATTCATTAATAACGGATTTAAATTAGTCTAGGGGAACCATTGTCATAATTTTAAGATATCTCGAGGTCAAAATTAACTCTTGGTCAACTCAAACCCGGCCCTCGGGTCAATGATCCGGAATCTGAAATTGAATACATGAGCGCATTACTCATAACTATAAGAGTTCAGATCTATACTTGGATTTTCATTTGGATACTCAAAACTCATAGGTCTATATTCGAAAATCTCTAATTTTTAATTTGACTTGATGTTCAAATAAACAAATACAAGGTTAGATTCATGAAAAAAATAGTAAATTTAAGTTAGAATGACTTACCCCAAGCTTGTTGATGAAAACCTTAGCTTCAAACTTCACAAAATTGAGCTCCAAAAGCTGAAAAAATGAAACAAAAATCACAAAATCCGGCCTTAAATAGTTTCTGGAATTTGCTGTAAGAAATCAGGTCTGCTGCCTGCTCCCTCAGTTGTGAACACCCATACTATACCTTGTTTAAATTGCCTCGACATGCCACTGGAATTGAAGAATGGTCCACAAGCTAGTATTTCTACTATTCATATCCCGAACCTTTTCATACATCTAGTTTTCATAGACCAAATGAGCTTATTGGAGTAGTAAATAACAAATATATAGTCATAACTCTGCTCTCTTTCAAAAATCTTACCTCCCCATTCACCCTATGCTAAAAAGGATTCGACCTTACCCAAGGCCGTTTTAACTAATTTCCCATTTGTTGACTACATTGGTACCCTTATAAATCCTCAAACGACATGCTTTATGTACCTTACCATTACGTGAAAATTCTGCTGAACCAACTTATCGTTTCGATAACTATCCAAGTCAAAGTTAAATATTCTCAATAAGTTGCCGCATATCAATATAACCCTCTCAAAGTGATCATTAGCTGGTGACGTAAATCTACACTTCACTCAATCTGAATATCCAAAACATTCAGTATAAATATTGTGACTAAAGTATGAGTTGTCGCTCAAAGAATCCAAAGTGAAAAGTTACCTAGTGAAACTTCACAACCTCTCCTGTATCTGTGCAACTAATGCGATGCATGAATACACTCTTCTGGTATAAAGTGCACAAATCCAATGAGCCTATCAAAAGTCCCTCAACTGATGCAAACTTCTCCAAGATACTCGACAATCATAACATAAAACAACACTGAAAATCTATAGAGCTTGAGTAAGAAGAAATAATTCCACTGACTTGCTTTTGTTGGAAATTTAACTACGTGGGATTGAGTTTTTCCCATCTTTAGTGACTTAAACAC
The DNA here is from genome assembly GCA_029783415.1 of Anisodus acutangulus. Lineage (NCBI taxonomy): Eukaryota > Viridiplantae > Streptophyta > Magnoliopsida > Solanales > Solanaceae > Anisodus > Anisodus acutangulus. The sequence continues at coordinate 14,143,489 of CM056504.1, forward strand.
GTGGGGTCCGCATGTCGGAAAAAACGTTTCTTCGCATATGCCTAATCTATTAAATGAGTAGATGATATTAGTGCCAAGTATCATCAAATTTCGTTAAGAAATGAAAGAGATATTGATACACAAAGTAAGGTGTTTTGAGACATGAATAGATGGATTGTTTTGGCCAAATAACAAATCTCTCACATAGGTAGAAGATGGAAGGATTGATCATTGTATAAAATCTAGTTTTGAGTAAGGGTTTGGGACCCCAAGGGGTAACCCATGTGTTAAGAAGAGGGAGGACCTAAGTGATCTTGGGTTCGGGGCTAAGCCCACGTACGGGCCGCCTGTCCAGCTCGGGTCACGGGCCACAGGCTGTCTTTCAAAATTTTCTTTTTGGTCCCTGAAATGTTTCTTATTTACATTTTGGTCCTGAAAGTTTCGGAGATAACCAAATGTTGCAACGACTCTGAAACGTTGCAACTAATCTGACTTTAACAGTAAAAAACACCCTCTTCTTTCCTATAAATTAAACCCTTATGTTCAGTTCTAAAGGAGACGAAAAAAAAAGAATACAGAAACACACAGATCCTCTCCTCTTCAGCAGTCTATTCTATATTCATTTTCTTCGCTAACCTTACTTGCTTTGTATTGTTGATTGTTGCTGTTTTATCTTGGGAGACTATTGTCCATTACCGTAAAAGCATATATATACGGGGCAATTTTGTATTAAACACAGAGAGTTATCTCTCGAATCAATTTTTGTTATGTTTAACCTTTCTGACACCATTTATACCTACAGTTTTAAGACAAAAAATTTCTAAGTGTTCGAAAGATGTATGTTTCAAACCTTGCTTCTGGTTCTGGTTCTGCTACTGCCACTCAAGGGAATGTTGTTGTCCCTGCTCCTGCCAGTTTCCAAGGAGAACGCCCAGAAACGTTTCTGGGTACCAATTTCAAGAGATGACAACAAAAGATGTTATTTATCTCACTACGTTGATCCTGTCACGCTTTCTGATAGAAAATCCTCTTTCTGGTGGGGATGCAGTGAACAATCAGTCTAACATAACGACTGAAGTGGGCCAAGATATCCAAGTCACAAATGCCCTGAAGTTAATACTGGATGTCTGGAATCATAGTGATTTCATGTGCAAAAACTGTATTCTGAATGGTTTGTCGGATACACTTTATACTGTGTATTGCACCGTGAAGACGGCAAATGAGCCGTGGGAGAAACTCGAGAAAAAGTACAGCGCACAGGATGCGGGTACTAAAAAGTTCATCGTTGGAAAGTTTCTGAAATTTTAAATGGTGGATGGTAAATCAGCGATGTCCCAAATCCAGGAGTTTTAAATGATTCTTCATCATCTGGATTTGAAATGAATGAAGCCAAATGAGCAATTTCTAGTTGCGCCTTTGATTGAGAAATTGTCTCCCTCATGGAACGAGTTCATGAGTTATCTCAAACTAAAGACAAAGGAAATGGGGTTTGAAGATCTTATTGTCAAATTGCAAATACAAGAGGACAATAAAAGGACTATATCTAAGGGAAAGCAGCCAATGGAGGCAAAGGCGAATCTGGTTGATTCGAAGGGAAACACTAACAAAAAAAGCAAGTACCAGGGAGACGGCAAAAGCCAAACGATGGAGAAGTTCAAAGGAAACTGCCATCATTGTCGAAAGCCTGGAAAAATGATTAAAGAGTGCCGCAAACTGAAGCGAGAGCAGAAGGAAAAGGCCAAGAACAAAGGCAAGGCCAAGGCTAACGTTGTACAAGACGAGGGTGGTCCTTTGAACCTTGACGACATGATTGCAGATTTCTCGACTGTAGTGCTGGAGACAAATTTGGTGGAGAATCCAAGGCAATGGTGAATAGACACGAGTGCAACCCATCACATCTGCTCTGACAAGAGTGCATTCTCTTCTTACGCCCAAATCACGGGCAAAATGATGTTCATGGGAAACGACGCTACCTCTAAAGTGTAAGGGGTTGGAAAGGTTGTCCTCAAAATGACTTCAGGCAAAGAGCTTACTCTGAAGGAAGTGATGCACGTCCCTGACATCCGTAAGAACTTGGTTTCAGGGCCACTGTTGGTCAAGGCTAGTTTTAGACTAGTTTTTTAGTCCAATAAATTTGTAATAACTAAGAATGGTATATTTGTAGGACGGGGCTTTGCGTGTGACGACCTCTTCAAAATGAATACTTTGTATGTAGTCCGTTCATCTAATGAAATAAAGCCTTCTACTTACTTGCTTGAATCCTCTAATTTATGGCATCATAGATTAGGACACGTTAACTATAAATCTATTTAAAAGTTAGTAAAGTTGGAATTGTTGCCTTCCTTCAACATAAACCCTCAACATAAATGTGAGGTGTGCGTAGAGGCAACATTAACCAAATCGTCTTTCCATTTAGTTGAAAGAAACACCGCTCCTCTATAACTTATTCACACAGACATATGTGATTTAAAGTTTGTGCAAACTAGAAGGGGGAACAAGTATTTTGTGACTTTCATTGATGATAGTACAAGGTATTGTTATGTTTACTTGTTGAAAAGTAAAGATGAAGCGTTTGAAGCATTTAAACGTTACAAAACAGAAGTTAAAAATCAACTAAACCTATGGATTAAGGCAATTCATAGTGATAGAGGGGGAGAATACATAGCTCCATTTGAAGAATATTGTGCTCAATTCGGCATTGTTCATCAAACGACCACTCCTTACTCGCCTCAGTCTAACGGTATTTTCGAGCGCAAAAACCGTACGTTAAAGGAAATGATGAATCTTTTACTTATCAATTCCGGTTTAGCCCAAAACATGTGGGGCGAAGCGATTCTTACCGCTAATACAATTCTCAATAGAGTTCCGCATAAACATAAGGATAAAACTCCATATGAATCATGGAATGAAAGAAACCCACTTACAAATATTTGAAAGTGTGGGGCTGTTTGGCAAAGGTCGAAGTACCTAAACCAAAATAGGTCAAAATTGGACCTAAGACTGTAGATTGCATATTCATCGGATATGCAAATAACAGTAGTGCTTATCGCTTATAGTGTATAAGTCGGAGATACCTGATATGCACGAGGGTACAATCATGGAATCAAAGAATGTTGAATTCTTTGAACAGATCTTTCCTCGAAAGGAAAAAAGAAATAATTTCGCAAAAATGAAGTTATGAACAAAATTCTCAAAATCAACAAGACCTGGGAATTTATGATTATCCGGAACTAGACATTCCAGATCTACAGGACTCAGAAGTTACTGATTATCCGGAACTTAATGTTCCTGATCTACAGAACTTAAGGGTTCCAGAGGTTGAACCAAGACGGAGCAAAAGGGCCAAAAAGTACAAAACCTTGGTCCAGATTTTCTACCCTATATGGTTGAAAATGAACCAAGGATAATTAAGGAAGCATTGTTAACTCCAGAAGCACCGCTTTGAAAAGAAGATATAGAAAGAGAAATAGATTTCATCATGCAGAACCATACTTGGGAAATGGTTGACCTTCCTCAAGAAGCAAACCTTTGGGTTGCAAGTGGATACTCAAAATAAAGTACAATGCAGATGGAACTATTGACAAGTATAAGGCCATATTAGTAGTCAAAGGCCACAGACAAAAGAAAGGCCTCGATTACTTCGACACATACTCCCATGTGTCTAGATTAACGTCCATAAGGGTATTCATAGCCATAGCAGTTTTGCGTGACCTTGAGATACACCAAATGGATGTTAAGACAACCTTCCTAAACAGAGAGTTAGAAGATGAAATATACATGGAATAACCCGAGAGGTATGTGATTCCAAGACAAGAAAAGAAAGTATGTCGACTTGTTAAGTCTTTGTACGGACTCAAAACAAACAATGGCATGAAAATTTTGATAATACTTTATTATCAAAAGGTTTCTCCATCAATGAATGTGATAAATGTATCTATATCAAATGGAACTCTGACTCATTTTTCATGATATGCCTTTACGTAGATGACATGCTCATCACCGAAAATAGTCTAACCTTGGTCCTGGAAACCATGAGGATGTTGTAACAGTGTTTTGACATGAAGTATATGGATACTGCAGATGTAATCTTAGGAATTAAGATTTCTAAGACATCTGACGGATTGGTCTTATCTCAATCTCAATACATTGAAGATGTTTTGAGGAAATTTGATGTATTTGACAGTTCCCCTATGAAGTCACCAATAGATATGAATCATAGAATTGATAAGAATAGTGGTGCACCCGTATCCCAAGAGCAATATGTGTAGGTCATTGGTAGTTTGATGTACATTACAAACTGCACCTGACTCGATATCGCTTATCCAGTCAATAAGTTGGTTAGGTTTACTCGTAATCCTGGAAATGATCACTGGAAGACGTTAAATCGGATACTACAATATCTAAAATATTCGCTGACTGACATATTACATTATTCAAGATATCCAGTCGTATTGGAAGGATACAGTGATGCAAACTAGATATAGGACATAAAGAACACCAAATCCACCAGTGGGTATGTTTTCACAATTGGTGGTGGGGTTGTGTCTTGGAAGTCCTCTAAGCAAACATGTATCGCCCAATCTACGATGAAATAAGAGTTTATTGTTTTGGATAAAGCAGGAGAAGAAGCAGAATGGCTTCACGACTTCTTAGAGGATATCCCTTGTTGGGATAAACCCGTACCTTCAGTGATGATTCATTGTGACAGTCAATCAGATTTAGGAAGGGCACAAAACAGTATGTACAATGGCAAGTCTAGACATATTCGTCGGAGATATAAGACCGCTAGGAAGTTGATCACAACAGGTGTCATTTCCATTGACTACGTCAAATCAAAGGATAATATAGCGGATCCATGAACTAAAGGTCTACCCAAAGATCAAATATTCTGCTTGTCTAGGGAATGGGCTTAAAACCCAAACAATAAGAATCTTTATGGGGGTAACTCAATCTTACTGACTGAAGATCCCAAGAATTTGGTTCAATGGGTCAACTAAACTGTAGAGGTTCAATTTTAGCGCTTTACTTGAAGTAAGAGAACTTTGGATTATTATTCTTTAAAGAAATATAATTCCAAAGTTGTTCCCGAGATAAACATTAAGTGCTACCTGCAAAAATGGTAAATGATAAGTTTCTAAAACTTTTAATGATTCCTAAACACATACGAGTGGGGTATAGCAGGATACCTTACAGGAGATCACCTATTTAAGTGCGAAGACATGCCGCTTCAATTGTACGCACTGAAGAATCCAAGAGTTGTCCATGGCCAAAATGGATAAAACTATAAGAAGAAATGAATAAAGGGGAGTTATTGTGTTGATATCATTGTCTTGATTTACACTAAACACAGACGGTTCAAGACATCACGTTCACCGCGCAGTAAGTAAATCTGATGGTAATCGACTAAGAAAGGTTCAAAGCTGAAAGCTACCTTTCCTGATACAATATCTTTCCGCTGAAAGATTGCTGAACTTTGGCACCCTGTGTGCACCAATTCTCTTTCAAAAGGGGATTGTTGGAAATTTAACTATGTGGGATTGAATTTTTCCCATCTTTAGTGACTTAAACACGTTGGGCCCGCATATCAGAAATATCATTTCTTCGCACATGCCTAATATACTAAATGAGTAGATGATATTAGTGCCAAGTATTGTCAAATTTCATTAAGAAATGAAAGATATATTGGTACACAAAGTAAGGTGTTTTGAGACATGAATAGATGGATTGTTTTGGCCAAATAACAAATCTCCTACATAGGTAGACGATGAAAGGATTAAGCACTATATAACTCTAGTTTTGAGTAAGGGTTTGGGATCCCAAAGGGTAATCCATGTGTTAAGAAGATGGAGGACCTAAGTGAACTTGGGTTCGGGGCTAAGCTCCACACGCGCGCCGCCGCCACCCGCCCGTCCGATTTGGCTCAAGCTCGGGCTCGGGTCACGGGTGCGTCACAGGCTGTGAGATGTCTTTCGAAATTTTCTTTTTGGTCCCTGAAATATTTCTTATTTATATTTTGGTCCTGAAAGTTTCGGAGATAACTAAACGTTGCAACGATTATGAAACATTGCAACTAATCTGACTTCAACAGTCAGAAACACCCTCCTCTTTCCTATAAATTAAACCCTTCTGTTCAGTTCTAAAGGAGACAGAAAAAAAGAATACAAATCCTCTCCTCTTCAAAGTCTATTCTATATTCATTTTCTTCGCTAGAATCAACCCTACTTGCTTTGTATTGTTGATTGTTGTTGTTTTATCTTGGGAGACTATTGTCCATTACCGTAAAAACATATATATACAGGACAATTTTTTCTTAAAGACAGAGCAATATCTCGACTCAGCTTTTATTCTGTTTAACCTTTCTGACACCATTTATACCTACATCTTTAACACCATCAAATTAAAGAACTCAAGTAGAATTACACAAAAGTACCCCTGCTAGGCACTTAGAACATTAGGCCTAATTCCCCGATTAGCCATGATGGCAAATTTCTGAGCCGCCAATATTTATAATATGTGACACAAAATAAGTCATCATTGATCAGGTTCACCGCTCACACAAGTGTATGTGGTCGGCAAGTAATAAGTGATACGAAAAGTATGGCTCTCACAAGGACTTTCTCGATTAACTTTTTGAGTTAGATTAAACAGTTATACTAACTTATACAAGAGTTTATCAAGATTTATGTATCAATTATCTAAAATAGAATGTTATTTTATGTTGTAACTTAACTCACTAAAAACCTAGGTTCTTTAGCAGTAAACAAAAAGTGAGGCAAAAATCATGATCTATATCCAATGGGATTTCTCAAATAATTTCTTGCTTAAGGGAGGCAAAAATCATGACATGTATTCAATGGGATTTCCCAAATCTCCACTAAAACTCACGAGCAATTTTAAGGTTACAACTCCAATAACCTAAGGAACTAACCACTTAGTACCACCCCCTCTACGTTCTCACTAATTATCGCTAAATTCTTCAAAGACTTTACCTAGTCTAAGAAGCCATTATAACTCAACGTAATACCTATTATAAAAATCTAGTAAAGTAATTAGGTTTACAATTCAAGACAAAGAATAGAACTATTACAACTCCAAGAACTATAAGCATAAATCTTCTTAGGAACATGTCCTTCTTTGTTGGCAATTGACTCTCTCAATGACACTGTATGGATATTTTCTCTATTTGTCCAGTAGAGTGTTTTGTCTTTATTAGCATTAATGTGGTGCTATATATAGAGTAGGAATGGCCATTTCCTTGTAAAAACATTCTCTAGATCCAAATCGTACCTGATTCAAGATTTCAATAATTCAATCCTTGTTGGATTTGGTTTGCGTGTTGGCCTCCACATGACTTTACTCATTTTTTCAAAGTTATTTTCATGTTTGCAATTATGATTGTTAAGAGTCTCATATATAACAACAAATAAGCAATGCTACTACCTCTATGAAAAATAAACAGAGAATTGTCACATTTGCTGCATACAAACCCAATCCGTAAAATGTACTGTGCAAAGCGATTATACCACACTCTAGGGGCATGTTTCAAACTATACAGTGACTTACGGAGACGACATACATACTGAGGGGCTGTAGGATGAACAAAATCAGGTGGCTGGTGCATGTAAACATTTTCTTTCAAATCCCCATGTAGAAACATTCTTCACATCAAGTTGATGAATCGGCCACTTATTACCCATAGCAATACTCAAAACTGTGTGAATGATAGCCAGTTTAACAACCGGACTGAATGTCTCACCACAATCAATACCCTCCTGTTGATTAGTGCCATTAGCCATAAGCCTCGCCTTATATCTCTCTAGATCACCACCATCTCTGTATTTGTGCGAAACAACCACATGCATCGGATCACATTTAGCCCCTCCGATCTAGGAACCAAATCCCAAGTGTGTTGTTTCGTTAACACATGAAATTCCTCACACATGGCCGCATTCTAATTTGGGTCTAGTTTGGCTAATTTTGGATTTTTAGAAATTAGGGATATGGTTTGTGTGGATAGGTTAAATTGGACTTAAGATTTGAAAATCCAGTGTTCTGCACGGGTATCCATATAGTGCGAGAGGGCATGGGTAGTCTGGGTATGTCTGCTGGGTGTCGGGTCTGGGTCAAGATGTGGTATTGGGTCTGGGTTTTGTTTATTCGCTAGGTCGGGTTGGTTGAGGCAGTGGATTCGGTTGTTTATCGGGATGGGTCAACGGGTTGTGGGTAATAAGGTGACCGAGATTGGTAGGTGGGGTTTGGTTGTTGGGGTTCCAGTATATGGTGTGGTAAGGGTGGCGGTGACTGGTTGGTTGAGTGTGAGAGAGATGTCGGAGATAGACGGGTGTGGGGAACTAGGTTCGATTGGGTTAATGGTGGTGGGGAGTTCTGTGACGTGACCGGGTGAACAGGGGCACGAGTGGGGGGTGACCAAACCGGCCTAGCAGATTGGGTTGCAACCGACGCTGGAACAGGGACATAGGATGAGTCGATGTCAGCCGGAGCAAGGAAAGCAGTGGTCGATTGGAGTGACCCCGGTGATGGAAGATACGACGGGGCAGAGGTGGTAGACGGGACGGTGGTGGCTTGACAGGGAGGAGACTGGACAGAAGCAGTGGGTACAGTGGTTGCTGCCAGAACAGTGACAGTGCGATCGAGAGCTAGGCGGAGAAGCGGTGATGTGTCGTACTCGTCTAAAAATGTGTAATCCAAATTCTGGAATTTTATGATATTTGCAAATGGGTAGGTTGCTTCGTCAAACGTGACGTGAGATGATAATTTTGCGGGAAGACAAGTCGTAGTACAGAGTCGTGGAGGCAATATTCGGGTAGCACAGACAGTCAAAAATTTGTAAGTGCTCATAAGTTGGGATCCTACGAAATAGAATTTTGGAGGGTGTTCTATTTTAGAGAGTCTGAGTGGGCAAAATATTTAGAATATATTCGGCCATTTTCACAACATAGACCCAAAAAGGATGGAGATGGAGGCATGAAATAGGATTGTACGAACCATGTTATTGATAGTGTGAATGATTCATTCGACCTTACCATTTTAGGAGGAGGTGTAGGGACACGAGAACCGTAAAACCATGCCATTAATAGAGCAAAAAATGTGAAACACGGAATTATTGAACTCATGACTGTTATCACATTGAAGTGATTTATGTCTTTTCAAATTGCGTTTTGACATAGACACGGAATGCAAGAAACTTGGCAAACACTTCAGACTTGAATTTAAGCGAATAGACCCAGACTAAGTGAGAAAAGTCATCTAATAAGACGATATAAAATTTATGACCCAGTGAGCTAGTAATGAGAGATATCCATAAATCTGCATGAACAATGTCAAAGGGAGAATACGTAACACTTGAAGAAGACTGAAATGGAATGCGAACATGTTTGCCTAAAGGGCAAGATAGACATTGTTGGTCAAATATTCCATTATGACAATGAATTAAGTTATTATTTCTAAGAAAATTAAAAACATGGGCTCCTGGGTGTCCAAGTCTATTGTGCCAGGTTGACGGATAAATTATTGCTAAAGCGGTGTGAGGATTGACATGGGTAGTTAGAGATGTGGGAGGGTTGACACTAGCAGCGGACGTGGATATAAAAGGATAGAGATCACCCTCACTATTGCATCTAGTAAAGAGTTTTCCGGTACGGAGGTCCGTTACGGAAAATCCAAACGGGTCAAAATTAATTGATACAGAATTATCAGTGGCAAATTTTCTAATGGAGATTAGGTTTTTGATAATGTTAGGAGCATATAAGACGTTATTCAGGGAGAAATGGGGATGCGGTGATGGGGTTAGTGTGTGGCCAAACCCTTGGATTGGAATGCGATGACCATTTTCAATCATAATAAATTGTGGAGTATTTAAATTCCGCAGTTGAGGAAGCAGTTGAGGAAGATTACCAGAATTATTGGTGAGGTGAGACGTGGCGCCCATATCCATATACCACGCATTATCGAGTTGCCGAGGAGTGAAAGTGCCGAAAGCCTGGCCCAAACTGGATTGGGGATGGCCATGAACGGACTGATGGGCTCCCAGAAATTGGGCCTGATTAATGTGGCCCGATTGGTGCGCCGATGCTGGGCAGCAGGAAAATGGGGCGTATGACTGTGGCCCATCGAATTATATGGGGCGGACTGCATGGCTTTCGGCAAAAAAAATCTCGGGAAAAGGAAGAAAAAAATAGAAAGCAATTTTGTGTTGCTGTTCTCGAGTAAGGAATACAGAACATAAATAAAAATATATGGATTTGTGCTTCTGACAGAGTTGTCTAAACAGAAAAATAAGGAAGAGAAAAAAAGAAACAGTTGTGTGCTTCTGACAGAAAGAACAGAAAATAATTAATGTTATTATGACACGATTGGTCAAAAACAGAAAACAAGCACTTTTGTTTTTGGGAAAGGACCGGTTGTTGAAGAAACCGGGGGAGGAAAGAAATAAATAGGGTTTAGGAACATGGACTCTTTATATGGAATGTGAACATGGACTCCTTATATGGACTTGGATAATTCTCACCCTACAAGTTAGCTTTTGGGGTTGAGTCTGGCCCAAGATCCATTTTTTACATGGTATCAGAGCCAGACGCATTCCAATTCTTTGTTCACCGATGTTGGGCCCCCAAATTATATTATCCACGCTCCAGTTAACAAAGTTTGGGCGTGCGGAGGAGTGTTAAGAGTCTCACATCGGATATGGAATAGGAACATGGACTCCTTATATGGACTTGGACAATCCTTAGCTTACAAACTAGCTTTTGGGGTTGAGTTAGGCCAAGATCCATTATTTACAATGATAATATTTTCATATATCTTGATCTTGCATTTCTTGCATGTGTAAAGAACCTGATCATATTCATATATCTTGACTAGGTGTAAGAACCTGATCATATTCATATGCAAAACATCATCAGTAAAGTGCAAAGATCGGGTTCTTTTTTCAAGACAATTATAAAATTTCCAAATATATTCATATGTGGAACAAGGTTCTTTAGGTTCCTCTTCTATTCTCTATTTTCACCCTTTTGGAATCATCGAAAAACAACCATATAAGTTGAATTAAGTGTGAGATTCATCAGATATCAAACTTACGGCCTTTAAGGCTACACTAACATGAACAGAATACAAGTACATTAATGGAAATCTAATGATATTAGTCATCTTAAGGAATCATCATAATCATAATGAGAATTTTAGAAGAATTAGGTTCTTTTACTAATTCGCTCAAAGTGATCGAGTTTCTTTCAAGAGTAGGGATGGAATCATAAGACCTCACTTAAGCTCATTTGGTCATGCCATGAGTGCATACTTGTTACAGTTTAAGATTGTGTTAGACACTTTTATCATCTTAAACTACTAATGACTATGATTAGACATAGCCAATCATGGAGGGAAACACAGAGGTTTTCAATCTATCTTGAGCAGTCCAAGCTCCAAGAAGTTCATTTCAAAGTGATCCATGCTCAGGTATTTTGTAAATATGTCATCAATTGCTCATGAATCTTGCAAAATCCCATAGAAATACGTCCTTCTCCACATTGTCTCTCAATAAGTGGTTCCTAACATCAATCTGTTTTGTTCTTTTGTGTTGGACTGAGTTCTTTGCCATATTAACAACACTTGTATTATCACAAAAGATTGTAACCCTTTCAGTTGTTTGATCCATAATAAATGTACACAACATGAAGAAAAAACTACATACTCAGGTTCTACGGTAGACAATGGCATAAAATTTTATTTCTTCATTGCCTAAGAGATCAAACATGATCCTACAAAGTTATTCATCCTAGATGTGCTTTTCCTATCCATTAAATATCCAGAATAATCAACTTCTACATATACTACCAATTCAAAGAAACCTCCAAGTGGATACCAAAGGAGCAAATCTTGTGTCCCTTTGAGATACCTTAGTATCCTCTTCACAACTTTCATTTGAGACTCTTTTGGACATGATTGAAATCTAGCACAAAGTCCAACACTTAACATAATGTTAGGCCTGCTTACAATCAAGACAAACAAGAAACCAATCATACTCCTGTACTTTTTTTCTTCAACCAAAGGACCAGGTTCGCCCTTGTTAAGTCGAGTGACGATAGCTATAAGAGTATCAATGGTCTTTGCATTATCCATGTCAAATTATTTTGGCAGCCCCTTGATGTAATTTTGTTGGTGAATCATTATCCCATCATTCATTTGTTTCATTTGCAACCTTAAGAAGAAGTTTAATTCTCCCATCATACTTATCTCAAATTCACTCGTTATAAGTTTTGTAGACTCATTACACAAAGTCTCATTTGTGGAATCAAAAAATGATGTCATCTACATATACTTGAAGAATCAATAGACTTGTGCTTTGATTCATCAAGAATAAGGTGTTATGAATCTTGCCTCTAGTGAACCCATTCTCAAGAAGGAGTTTTGATAACCTCTTATACCATGCTATTGGAGCTTGCTTCAACCCATATAAAGTCTTGTCTGATTTATATACATGATTAGGAAAATCATGGCTCTCAAATCAGGGTGGTTGTTGCACATGTACTTCCTTTTTAATGTGCCCATTCAAGAATGCACTCTTGACATGCATAGGTATAGCTTGAATATCAAGTAGGACACAAAAGAAATAAGCATGCGTATAACTTTTATCCTAGTCACAAGAGCAAATATCTCGTTGTAGTCAATTCATTCTTCTTGGTTTTATGCTTGTACTACTAACCTTGTTTTTTTCCTTATAATGGTGCCCTAATCATAAAGTTTATTTTTGAACACCCACCTAGTTCCTACGACAGTTCCCTCTTTAGGTTTAGGTTCCATATGACATATTGTTTCTTAAATTGATGAAGTTATTCTTACACTGCAATGATTCAGTCAGAATCTATAGAGTTCTTTATAGTTTTTTGCTCAACCATTGATAGGTAGACAGTGAAAGCACATAAGTTTATGACCTTAGATCTTGTCATAACATCAAAATCTATAGAGGTGATGACATTTTATGATTGGATGTGCCCTCTTGTATCTTCAATTTCTTCCTTTAATGATAGAGGGATCAGGTTCTTCATCTTTATTTGTCTATCCAATTCTCCCTGCCTGTTGTGCGTCGTGCATATCTTCATGATTATCAAGGAAACCAGGTTCATTGACATTGCTGAGCTGTTCAGTTTCCCTTGTTGAGTATAAATCCTGTACAACTTCCAAAAGAACCAGGTTCCTTGACTGTGACGCCTTCTACAACTAGTTTCTTTGAAACATCCAGAGTTGTTCTATAATCATAGTTCTGTGTGAGCTCAATATCCAAATCATCATCATCATACTGTGTTTTTATCCCCTTCAAGCCATTTGACTCATCAAAGATTACATGAACAATTTCTTTAGATTATTTTATTTTATATCTTGTAAGCCTTGCTATGTGATGAATATCCAACTAAGACCCCTTCATCACTGTTTGTATCAAACTTCTCCAAAACTTATTTTTCATTATTGTGAACAAAACATTTACTGGGAAAAGCAATGAGATGAGTGATGTTGGGTTTTCTTTCCTTTAATAGTTCATAAGGTGTCTTCTCCAGTAATGGACTTATCACACATCTATTGATGATATAACATGAATTATTAACAACTTCAGCCCAAAAACTTTAGGGAGATTACTGGCAATTAGCATAGCCTTTGCCATATCTTTCAAGGTCATGTTCTTCCTCTCAGCAACATCATTTTGCTGAGGGGTTATGGGTGCTGAGGATTTTTAGGTGTTGAGAGGTAGTGATCAATTTAATGAGTCAAACATTATTCAAGGAAGTTGGCATTCTCAAAATTTATCCCATGATCAAATCTTGTACTAGCCACTTGAACATTTAACTTTTATTTGCAGTTTTTCACAAATATTAAGAAAAGATCAAATATCTCATATTTTGAGGCAAGAAATAGTATCCATGTGAATCTTGAAAAGTCATCAATAATCACAAACATGTATCTAGTTCCTCATCTACTTTGAACCCTTATAGGTCCACATAGTTTCATATGTAACAAATCTAGTAGTCGAGTAGTACTGACCATCTTCTTTGATTTGAATGAGGACTTAACATGTTTTTTCTCTTTCACATGCTTCATATACCTTATCTTCATCTAACTTGAATTTTAGCAGCCCAAAAACTAGGTCCTTTGATATAAGCTTGTTAAATATTTAGAAGATTGTACGTCTAAGTCTTTTTTGGCCATAGTAATGAGTCATTTTCGTGTGAACTAAGACTTACAACTTAATTTTGAAAGGACCTATAATGTTTATTGTGTAAATAGTTTTGTGCCTTTTTATCTCTAAGAATCGGTTTTCCCATTTTTGAGCTTGTAGCAGTGTAGTCCTCTGAAGTGAAAAGAATCTAGTTTCCTTTGTCACACATCTGTGACACACTCAACATATTATGCTTTACACTTTTGACATAATATAACTTTTAAATTGCATGGGAGTGTGTGATGACCCGTTATTGAATATTTTGCTTGTTTTTTCATAAATAACCTCTCCTCTAGCCTTGTTTTGGTTTATGTGACGTGCAAGGATGGGTGGTGCGACGCCTAAGGCAAGCGGGTGGAAATGAAAGAAAATTTAAGTTTTGAAATTTAGAAGTTATAAGTTTGGGGAGTTTGACTAAGAGTTGACTTTTGGATAAACAAACTCGAGATCGAATTTTGATGGTTTTGTTAGCTCCGAAACATGATTTTTGACTTAAATTGATGGTTGAGACGAGTCTTGAGTAATTTGAGTGAGTTTCAGATAAGAAAGTAAATTTAGGAAATTCTTAAGTTAAAATTAGGATTTTGGTTGATTAAAGTCAACATTAGGGTAAATGAGTCTTTTTCAAAATTTCATCAATTACATTAGGTCCGGAATGTTGTGTATGAATTAGTTGAGTTATTGATTCGATTCTCGAGGAACTTGGGGGTAATATGGGCTCTTGGTTGGAAATCTAGTCTTTAAAGTGAATTGGAGTTGACCATGGTCAAAGGCGAGTCATGATGACCTCGTATGATTATTTTCAGTGTGCGAGTGAGTTTGTTGCATGCTTTAGGACTAATTGCATATTTGATTTGTGTTCGGGAGGTCTTAGATGAGTTTTGGGAGTTGAATCGAAGGTTGGACCTTGTTTTGGAATTTTTGGTGTCTCGCACCTGCGAGGAAAGGCTCGCACATGTGCAAGATGGGCCGCAGGTGTGAGGAAATGAGAATTGGTCTAAGAGAGCACCTGCGAGAAAAGGGTCATAGGGGCGAGCCGCACCTGCGAGCTTTTGGGATGCACCTGCGAGATAGGCCAGAATAAGTGGACCTCGCACCTGCGAAGCTTGGGTCGCAGATGCGGGCCCATAAGTGCGAGAAATGGGTCGCAGGTGCGAAAATCGCTGGGCAGATTGTATTTAATTCCCTATTTTGAACCTTGATCATTCTATTCTCATTTGTTTAGTTGGGAGCTCGGTCTAAGGTAATTTTTGAGGGATTTTGCAAGAATCTTCAAGTGGGTAATCTTCTATTCATCCTATTTCGATTTTCTACTCATCCTATTTCGATTATATCTTTGTTTATTAAGCATTCCCATGCTAGAAATCATGATTTAGGATGAGGATTTATAAACCCTAGGTTAAAAATGAAAGTTTTTTTCAATTAATTTTGGATTTGATTTTGGATAGAGTTGATTTTAAATATTTAGCTTCCATAGAGCTTGGGTAAAATAATTTTTAGACCATTTTCCTATTTTTTCCTTCGAGGCTCAAAATTCTATTTTTGGGTGACTTTTTGGGTCTGAAACATCCATATAGCAATATGGGTGTCTATGGAATCATGTGTTAACGTGTTTTCCATATTGAAGAGATTTGGATCATTCGGAGGCTCTACGAATAGGCCATTGTGACTATCGGACTCCTATTTCAGACAAGTTAGGACTATTTAAAGTGTGGTGTTGGTGTAACGAACTAATTAAGAGGGTAATGAGAATATTAAGGGGGTCCCGATATTTGTGAGGTGACGAGCACTTGTATCGGATATTGGTGTCATGTTACGGGTATTTGCGTTGTCTCAATTGTATAGTCCAGTTTAAATATCATGCTTTGGACACTAACTGATAGATAGTATGATCATATAGATATGTGATTGGGGATAAAACTCGTACTTTCTGTCTCTATTGATTATATACATGTCTTATATGTGATTGTGTGTTCAAATCACTCAAAAATACTCATTTAAAAGTGGGAAATAAGTTTAAAATCGAATATTTATGGTTTATTTGATTAAAGATTAATTTTTTGTTGCATTGTTTGCTTCTTATTGTTGTGCATGTCATATTCATGCTCTCATATGGTATCTCATGCATATTACACTTGAGGATACATATGTGATATCCAATGGGTAATAGTTTTGGATGGAGTGATGTGACATTTATGAGCCTGAGTGGCTAGAGACATGTATTTCAAGCCTAGATTGGCTAAGTGATATGATATTTATGAGCCCGAGTGGCTAGAGACGGGTAATGTAAGCCTAAAATTGTTAATTGTTGTGATTGGAAGCCTAGCATGGCTAAGGAACCCGAAGGAAAATGATTCTGGATGGTATATAAATATCGCGAGTGCCATGGGTCACGATTCGTAGTATTTGAACATGTGTGTACCAGTGATGAGGAAGAAGGCCTTGCATTTGCATATCATAACATATCATTGATTTTTTGTTTGTTGACTTATCTAAATTTCTCATTGAATCACATTATTTTGTTTATTTGACTACTTGAGCTAGTTCATGAACTTAGAGGCTTCTTATGTCAAATTTTGAACTTATGATGGTTACTCGAGTCTTTATATATGACTAATAGCGGTTAAGTGTGGGAGTGGTATTCGAAAGGTCAACCCTTATCTCTATTTTAACTTGGGTCGGTTGATGATGCTCCTGAGTACCCGTTGTTCTTTGTACTCATGCTACACTTGCTACACCCTTTTTGTGTGCAGATGCTGCTCCTAGCACGAACGAATCTCGAGACTACGTCGGTCACTGAGGAGACCATCCGGAGGACTTGGGGTAAGCTACTAGAATGATCCATGGCACCAGATTCTTCATCTATTTTCATCATGTCTTTCCTATTTCCAGACAGTAATTGTATTCATATTTCACTACAGACTTGTATTTCCTTTTTAGTCGTTCTTGTACTAGTGACATCAGGTTTTGGGAGTTGTATAACCGTTTTCGTAGTTTATGCTCATGGGTTTTATTAAGACTTAAAAATTTACTTGTTTAATTATTATGTATTGATTTTCTTTAAATAAATTGATTAGATGGTTGTGGTCGGTTTACTGACTTAATATAAGTTAGTGTCATCACGACTTAGAAAATTAGATCGTGACAGAGTGAGATCTTCCAATACATTAATACCAATTATATAGCCCTTTTCTTTCCATTTTCAAATACCACATTCCCTCCTTGGTAGGCCTCTCGTGAAAGAAAATTTCATTTTTCTCATGTCATGTGTCCGGAATGGGCACTGTCCACATACCACATGTTTTTTATTTTTCTCACATTCCTCGAAGTTTGAATCAGGAGTAACCATTAATGCTAGGATCTCTTCTAAGTCAGAGTCCTCATTGGCCATCGAGGATTGATCATCTTCATCAGCTCTATCAATATCATCATCATTTGAGGAATCTCCTATGGCAGCCTTCACCTTCCTTTCTACTTGATTTGCTCTCCTTGTAGTCATCCTATTTCTTGATTCCTGCTTTCTTTGTTAGAAACATTTGTCTTTCACTTAGTTTCTCTTTTTGGACACTACCTAACAAAGTAATCAGGACTTCCACACCTATGACATGCATCAGAGTTTCCCCTGTCAGGAATTTGAGGTGTTCCCTCTATTAAAGAACCATCCTTTTATGATCATCATTTGAAATCTTCTAGTTAGTAGTGCCATATATTCCTCATCAAGAAATTGATTTTGAGTGGCTTTGATAACTAGGGTTACATCATTTCTAGGTGGGACACTCTTTTGGTTTTGGAGCTTTTCCATCTCATAGATTTTCAGATTTCCCATGAGTTCATCCATTTACCTAGGCTTCAAATTTTTTGCTTTCGTTATAACATTCACCTCGCTTTCCCACAAATCAGGTAATATGTCTAGAAGTTTTTCAATCCTTCTAATTAGAGGGATAATTTCTCCAAGAGAATTTAGTTCGTTGGTTATGTTAATAAATCTATTTGAACTTCTCTTGAAGGAATTTTCCTTCATTCGTCTTGAATAATTCATATCGCATGTTTAGTAAGGTAATTTTTTACTTATTTACCTGACTTGTTCCTTCATGAGTAGTCTTTAAGGTGTCATATACTTCTTTTTCCGTCTTGCAGGAAGAGATTCTACTATATTCATCAAGTTCAATTCCACAAATAAGAATCGTTTTGTCCTTGGCATTCTTTTGGACTGCCTGGATGTCTTCATCGTCATATTTCTCTTTCCTTGAGAACAACTTTATTTCCTTTGTCATCTATGGTCATATGGATTTTTGAACCATCTATGATGATGTCCCATAACTCAAGATCTTCACCAATAATGGAATTTTGCATTCTAGTCTTCCATTATCCATAATTTATCTCGTTGAAGAATTGTGGCCATGTGATTGATTGTCCTTCTTGAAATCTAACCGGTGCAGTCATATCTTATTCTTTTAAGGTACTAGCCTTTGAAAGAACCTTCTCTGATACCAATTATTATTTTATGCACTCACCTACATAAAGTGTGAAATAGTACAGGGATATTTTATGTAGAAAACGCTTTGCTCAGGGGAGGCAAAAACTACATATATCTAATATGATTTTTCAAATCTCCACAAACACTCACAAGCAGTTTCAAGGTTACAACTACAATAACCTAAGGAATTAACCTCTTATTACCTTCCTCCTCTACAATTTCCACTAATTGTAGCTAACTTTTTCAAAGTCTCTATTCAGTCTAAGAAGCCCTTACAACTCAATCCAACAACTATTACAAAACTCTAGTAAAGTAAATAGGTTTATAATTCAAAAAAAAAATCAAACTATTACAACTCAAAGAACTGTAAGAATATATCTTTTTAGGAATAAGTTCTTCATTGCAGTTGACTCTCTCTCATTCACACTATATAGATATATTTTCTATTTCTATAATAGTATTTTTTGTCTTCCATAACATCAATGCTGTGCTATATGTAGGAGTAAGAATAGTTGTGTCCTAGTAGAAGCCTTTTCCGAATATAAACCAAATTTTATTCAAGAATCCAATCTTTATTGGGTTTGGTTCGCGCATCGACCTCCACATGACTTTACTCATTTTCCGAAGCTATTTCTATGTTTTCAATTATGTTAATATTTTCATATCTTAATCTTGTATTCCTTGCATCATTGAGTTAAATCTTAATCTCAATTCCTCAAAGAATTCTTCTTGCGCGTGGAACAACTTTGTAGCTTGGTCAAACAGTCTCCATTCTTCTGCAAACAGTTTGATTCTTCTTGTAATTGTGTAATCGTGTTGCCAACATAACCAGTTTCATTAGGAGATGTGTTAAGAACTTGTTTCTTGTATATGTTTATCCATTATGTTTGAACATTGTTTGTCAATCATCAAAACATCATCAAATCTTGAATTCATATTCAGATCAATACAGAGAACGCAAAGTAAACTAATATGCTTTTGATATTAT
The DNA here is from genome assembly GCA_029783415.1 of Anisodus acutangulus. NCBI lineage: Eukaryota > Viridiplantae > Streptophyta > Magnoliopsida > Solanales > Solanaceae > Anisodus > Anisodus acutangulus. The sequence continues at coordinate 14,163,160 of CM056504.1, forward strand.
TAGAGATATTTCAGGGTCATTGTCACGACCCCTTTTAGGAACCGTGGTGATACCTACACACTCCCACCGGTAGGCGAATCACTCCCAATCATTCACATGATATATATAAGAAAAAGCGAAAAGATAACAAAATATACAATAATTGTCTCATGATATAAATACGAAAATAAGTCTAAGAAATAATAAAAACTCCCAAAATCTGATCAATCATACAAGAGCACTAATCATCTTATACAAGTTTGAATACGGAACGTAGGCTAAAATGAAATCTGATAACATAAGAATATGAACATGTCTCTCGATCATAAATAAAAGATAAGATAAGGAAAGAGTATCCAAGGCATGCCAAAGGTAGCATCTTACCCTGAATACAAAAATCTGCCCGCTCAAACTCACACTCGAGCTCGCGAACTGGTAGTAGGGTCAGTATCTGCACCAGAAAAGATGCAGCAAGTGTAGTATGAGTACACAATGTACCCCCGTAGGCATCATAGGCCGACAACGACGAAAGATACATAAAAAAAGATAAATATCAAGTTGATACCAAATAGCCATAAACTAGCAGTTCAACAATCTAATTACTATCACATTATTCAAATAATGGTTCACAGAATCAACATAAGATCTTGTTCATGCAAGATTTCGTAATCACTTAAGTTCCATTTCTAGATGAGTTTAATAATAGAAGTTCAAGTATCAATGAGAAATTAACAACCCTTCTTTATCCAAGAATCCAATTAAGTCATCAATAACCAATCCAACACTTAATTCATCAACAGATAATCAGTGAATTGATATGTGTATGATATGAATAAAATCCATATTCTAGGTATATTTATTCTCCAGTATACAGGCGTTCAAGTTTTTATTATCAAATGCACACTCATGGGGATGTGAAGTCCATATACTGATTTGAAATTTCTCATCGGAGCCCAACTCTTGGCTGAATAATAATTGTTGCTGGCGTGCAACCCGTCCCCTTGTGTATCATCATCACCATCTCAATATTGTCATAATTTTATAAGTATTCTCACCTTTCCGGTCTCTTGTACCCACAACATTTCCATACCACTCGCATATCAATATCACAGAACCATGAGTGTATGAATGCGCATGACAATATAAGGCAAGAAATCATGATGTAATGAGATGCAACAAGTATAGAGATGAATATCACATGCTTTTCAGAATTCAACACATAACAATCCAAGTACAATTTAGGATATCATATCGGAAGCAGGTATGATGAATAAACATACAATAGCAAATATGGCGACAAGTCCACATACAAGCCCAATCAATCAGCCGTTGGAACCAACATAAGGCTTATTCCCCAAATCACCCATCATCACAGTTCAACATTGATACCCACTCAAACGTTCGTAATAACCGGCTGAGTGGGACCATCAAACACGCCCAATACCCCTCAATATTTATAACTAATTACGTACTTCTATTGAAGTCTAGTGAAAGTAAACTGTAGCCTACCTCTATGCCGAGTTGGAGCCTCGAACAGTCAAATCTCTGCGACAACCTTGCCATTCCGCTGCGCTTCGTGATAATAAAAGTCTAATCATGCATATACTATTCGTTAATATAAGGCTTACACACATACAAGAACATAATTCTTAACAAAGTAAGCCTTTCAAAACCAACCTCAGGCCCACGTCGTCAAGACTAAAACTTTAATATTCAAAAAATATCATTACATACTAGGTAATCATATCCTTAAGTTAATTGGAAACCTATACCCATTTGGACCTTCAGTTGAACAATATACAAAAAGCTCCAATTTGGAACCCTATAATTTCCCCCAAATTTAAAGAGACTTCCATAATCAAATTAAACATCACAACATGATAATCTAGCATATTCCATCACTAATTTATAACAATTGAAGTAAACTAATCCATAAATACCCCTTTAATCAAGGATACAACCTCTTATTCTCACAAGAAACTATTACTCATCTTCTCCAATTTACATGAACAATATAACACCATTAAAGGACCTTAAATTATGGAACTAAAATATAAAGGATGAATTTTTTTACCTCAAAGATGAATTCACTCTTGAACTTCAGAAACCCTCTCCTTACGGCTCTAGGTTCGAGAATTTCTATTTTGGGTAATGAGACTGACCTAGAAATATAATATGACACTTAATCCAGCGATTTCGCCCTAGAGGAACTGACCCCGTTGGCGCGAACGCGCTCCCGTGTAAATCAACCTCACTGAGGCGGTGTCACTTGACACCTCGCATCTGCGCAACAGCGATCTCGACTCAGCAGAGGCGCACCCACCCCTGCGGAAATCCCATCCGCCAAAGCGGAAACTCAACTATTACTCTAAGACCCACTTCTGCCACCCAACCTCCCGTCGAGGCGGACACACAGCAACGAACAACAATGTCGTTGAGGCAAACATCAGACACCAAATCACAAGAAGCAACTCCATCTTCCACCAAACACATGAAACACTCCCGAGACCCCCCGGACACAAACCAGACATGCTCCTCCCAGGTCAACAATGCTACGAACTCACCCGTACCCATGAATTTCCCATTTAACTGAGCTAAGGCATACTTTTCTAAAGAATCGTCCAAGAAAACCAAATATCCAAATTTCACAAATAGCACTACAAAATACATCCAAATATCTCAGGAAGCAAACCAATAGCTCGACTAAGTCATAAATGACCCTCCGGAGCTACCGAAAGTAGGAACTCGGAAACAAACCCATCTCTTCAAAAGTCAATCTTGAGTCAAACTATCCAACTCTAAGGTTCTAGTTTTGAGTTTTTTTCATCCGAAATTCATGTAAATGGACCTCGGAATCTGTGCTATCCATCCCCGCACATCACAAACACCACATAGAGTCTATGGAAAGGGTAAAGTAGTCAAATAGAGGTCTCATGTTAAAAATGATCAGATGGATCGTTACAGTCACGAGTAAGGTTCTCCAATCTTGTTGAGTATCCAATTCAGTTAGCTATTTCCAGAATCCGATTTACTAATCGCAATGTTGATATTGCTTTTGGGCTAATCCTGAATCCCCGCTTTCCCATTCAAACTACTGCAATGTCTATATTCTTAAGGTCATCATCAGGAATAAGAACGCAGTGACATCTTCTATGTTTTATTAAGTAAGGCAAGTATGTATATCCCTATCCTAAACGTGATTATGTTCCCTGATATCCAGGTTCAAGAACAAACTCTACTTTATCCGAAATGCAATCTATGAATCTCTGTCATGAGTTCAATCCTAGATTTATAGATATTATTCAATTGGTGATTAAAAAATCTATACTATAGTAAAAGTGGAAATCCTTTAAACCAAAAGGACGCTACGGTTGAGAGCTTCAAACCCACCGTTTGGGGCTCAGGTCGCGACTTTACATTGTGGCTAGCATGTAAGTTAACTTTTATCTCATGATATCAAGATAAAAAGATAGACAAGTGCATGTTCGATAGAATGCATGAATTCTTTTATTGTTTTTTCAATAATTCCTGTACAACATAGTAATTTACTGCTGTATAGTGTAGGGCCAACAAATTTTTGGACAAGGTTATTATGATATGGATAATTAAGAAAGGTTATCACGTATTTAGATAGGTTCGGAGTCCTTATCTTAAGACGAACATCGTTTTTTTTTAAGCCAAAGGTATTGGCTCCACTCATCAAGCTAAGGATCGGTCACTTGCTATGTATTTAAGACAGACATATGATATAATTGGGAGGTCGAAAACTCTCTCCGTGTTTAGGAGAATACATTTAATTGCTTATTTCAACATTTGATTTCCCCTTGTTTTTTTTCGTGTCTTTATATAATATTCTCTCTGTCCCTTTTTACTAATAATTTAGCTCAAAAATTTTGTTTCAAAATAATTGTCACTTTAAGATGAAAAGAGCTAACACGATAATTAAAATAGGAGGAAGGAAGTAGATATATTAAACTCTATTCATGTAGTCCATGTTAATGATGATGCGACTAAGTTTAAATTCTTCATACTTCAATGACATTATTTAACACTGCGGGCTCAAGGGTCAAGCCAATAAACCAATGGCTTTAGGCCTCTAATTTTTAAGGCATATTTTTTTTTAATTAATATTCACTCAGTTTTATGTAGTGTAATTTAACATGATACAGAATTTATAAAAGTATAAATACTTAAAATTTGTGATCAATAATAAGTCATAGATATTTTGTATGACTATATGATCTGTTTTAAGATTGACTAAGACGAAAAGAACATTACATAAATTGGTATAAGGGGTAATATGTTAATGCTATGATAATTTTACTTTAAAATGTTTTTTGTAAATTTAGGGTAAAAAATATAAGATCTTTTTTTTTTTTTAAAAGAGAATTATTTAGACAACGTAATTAATGGTGTCTGATAAGTTAATTTATATTTAGATAACTACATTCTTCTTTTTTTCTTCTCATAATAAAAGTTGTATTCTAAATTTTGTTTTAGTTTTCCTTCCAACTATCTATTCTCTAAAAAAATAAGGGATGAAAGACATTAAATAAATTAAAATTAATATTGTTTCTCATATTCTCAAGCAAATAAACTAAAATAAATTTTATTCTGATATCAATTAGTTATCAATTTCTAGAATCAAGTTCTATTATTCTAACTTTCTACTATATTTTTCTTTATATTTGAAGTTTAATATATTTTACCTCATAATAGTATATTACTTTTTATCATTTATTAGAATTCAAATAAGTCAACTATAACGCATGAATTCGACTACTTAATATAATTTTTTCCAAGTCTGTGGCCTCTTAATAAAATTGGTTTCAGGCACTCAATATTCTTGAGCCGCCCCTATATACAAAAAATTTACTTATTTTTTTTCTTAAATTGTACTCATTGTCATCCATGGTAATGAAGATGTGTGTAAATTTAGAACATTCATTTTGCAATGACATATATATGTAGTACTATTTATTTATTTTTCACCTATTTAAGGAATATTATAGTCATCACCTTTTTATGGATATTTTGTTCTATCAGCATCTAGCATTGAAAAAGAATTCGTTTATTTGCAAAGTATGTACCGTATTTGTTCGGAAAATCTTTCATGTGAAATTTTTTATTCTTTTCCTTACGATTAATATTGCATTCAATGTTTTTTGCTACAAATAAGTGGCAAGATAAATTATATAAATTTTCATGAGAAAATGATCATTTGACATACTATATAGATAAGTTAATATAATTTATGTAATGTGTATTTTAAAATATAAGTATGATCATATAATTGTTATTTTATGATGAGATTTTGCTGAAAATGAATGTAAAAATTCCAAAGAATGAATTAAGTGTGAAGTTGTTTTGATTATTGTATAGAGAAGATCAATTTTTTATTACTTCATGACATTATATTTAGTTTTAATATAAATATCACATGTATCTAATTAAACTTTTATTGTTCATCTTCGTAGATTTAGCCGACATTCAATGATTTTGACCTCGACAAACGAGTCATCATACAAAAATTCACACTAATCATTTACATAAATTTATATTTTATTCTTTCAAGTATAATTAATATTCTAAAGTTTTTTCTAATAATATTGCTACTATTCTATCAAATCGTGTACTACCTAACTATTCATACACGTGCAATGCACGTGTCGAGAAACTAGTCAAATAACTAAGCATAGGATAAAATAAGTAAACCAATATAGTGATGGTCAAAATGTTAACACAAAAATCCATACTACAACTTTCATGGATAATCCCGCAACCCTAGAATAAAGAAATTAGCCACTCATACTTGTGGCAAAAACACAATTGATATTACAATTATTCAACTATAAACATAGAAGAAAGAAGAAATAAACTATGTGAATCTCCGCTATATGATGCTCTAACCCTCTTTGTGATCTTCCTTTGTCAAAAGTCTCTAAAAACGTGTTTATTGGAGAATTGACAACAACAACAATATACTCAATGTAATCCCACACAGTGGGGTATGGGAGGGTAAGATGTACGCATACCTTATTTCTACCTTTGTGGGGAAGAAAGGTTGTTCCCGATTGATCCTCGGCTCAAAAGAACATAGTCAATGCAAACATTTAAGGAAAATAAGACAACAAGATAGCACAATAACAAATAAATAAAGCAACACATAGGAATACACACAAAAGAGTATGGATCTACGCGAAACCTAAATAATACTATGGATTTTGGGACTGGCGTATCAAAAATTCCCGGCTAGCCCCATACATCTCTCACACACAGTGCAACAAAACTCAACTACCTACTAACTTTTTATCTTAATCCTTGACCTCTAAATCTTTCTATCTAGGGCCATGTCCTCATTCAGTTGGAGCTTGCCATTTCTTGTCTAATCACCTCTCCCCAATTCTTTTTCGGCCTACCTCTACCTCTCCTAACTCCTGCTATCACCAGTCGCTCACTCCTCCTAACTGGCGCATCCTCACACTTCCTCTTTACATACCTGAACCACCTCAGTCTCGCTTCTCTCATTTTGTCCGCCACGACTTCGACCTTGTCCCGTATAATTTCATTTCTAATCATGTCTCTCCTAGTATGATCACACATCTATCTGAGCTTCCTCATCTCCGCTACATGCATCTTCTGCACGTGGACGTTCTTATTTGTCCAGCATTATGCCCCATACAATAATGATGGTCTAACCACCACTCTGTAGAACTTACCTTTCAGCCTAGGCGACAACTTCTTATCACAAAACACACTGGAGGCGAGCCGACATTTCATCCATACTGCTCCAATAAGGTGTGCGACATCATCATCAATCTCTTTGTCTCCTTGTATTATGGACCCAAGATACTTGAAGCTTCCTCTTTTGGGTATAGCTTGTGCCTTAATATTCACTTCTACATTTTTCTCCTCTTGTGACACGTCACTGAACTTGCACTTCATAAACTCCGTCTTAGTCCTACTTAACCTAAAACTTTTAGACTCTGAGGTCGATCTTCAAACTTCCAACTTATCGTTAACCCTACTACGCGTCTCGTTAATCAGAAATATATCATCTGCAAATAATATACACCATGACACTTCCTCTTGAATATGTCGTGTCAATTCGTCCATCACTAAGGCAAATAGAAACGGGCTAAGGGATGATCTCTGATGTAATCCCATCACGATCATAAAGTGGTCAGAATCACCTCCCACTGTCTTAACCCAAGTCGTGACACCCTCGTACATGTTCTTAATCGCCTTGATGTAGGTCACATGCACACCTATAGACTCCAAACATTATTGGAGAATTGACATTGGGCCGAAATATCACTTCTAGTCCAAAATATATCCAAATTAGCCAAAATATATGGCTTGATGTTTAGTTCTACTTGGCAAGTTGTGCGGCTCACCAAGTCAAAACTTAAGAAAGTCAGATTATGTAGGTTTTTTTTATTTTTTACCCTGGTGCAGGGTACCACTTTCCATACTGGGTGGCGCACCAGGCCTTTTTTTTTTTATGACATCTTATATTTTGACTTTTTTCATGTGTACTTGGTCATCGAGTTCTCAACTTGATTCCGATCTTTAGTGACTTCTACTCAGATTTTAAAGACTTTTTTTCATCACTTTTTAAATCATTATTTTTTAATCAAATCACCTCCTACACAGTAAAAAAAAATAATAAGGATAAAGTGAACGAAATAAACTTAAATAAAAAAAGATAAAACATGAGACGAAATATAGCTAAAAACATATACCCCTAGCCGTCGATCGAAATCCCACACTTGGTCTTTTGCTTATTGTCAAGCAGTTTACTACACTCTAAACTCACACTATCATTAGACTAGCACTCTAAATCATCATAACACCCATGACACATATTGAGATTAACAATTAGGTTCTATCGTTGGTTTCAAATCTTATTTTCTTAATCCATTCCTTTCTCCTCCCTCTTGATGCGGGATACCACGCGAACTGCGGGTTAAACTACGAGAAACTTGGCAGTTACTTTTTTCTCCGTCTCTTTTTTTAACAGTTATGTCAAAGCCCTTCCACTGTAAAGGATCAATTCGAGAATATTCCTAAACAATCTACCAGACTATATTTGTGCATGCTATTCTACAACAATGATATCTAAAACATTACAAAAAAGAAACACATACGAATATAATAGGATAAGATACTCATGCGTTCACCCAAAGACATTCACATATTCACGAGGCAAATCCAGGCAGGTCTCAATCTGTACATCTTAGAATTCATGTAGTAACGAGAAAGAGGGGAGAAATGGAGAGTATATCTAAGTACAAAGACCGTTCAAAGAGGAAGAACAAAATCCATAGATTCCACAACCAAAGAGGAAATACTTTAAGGGGTCGTTTGGTTGGGAACAAGTTATTCCGGGATTAATCCGGAGAATAGTTATACCAAAATTAGTTATTCTACCCTCCCAAAGGGATAAAAATAACACCACAATCTCGAGATTAGTTATATCGCAATTTTATCCCAACCAAACATGGAATAAACTCATCTCAAATTTAAACCCGGAATTACATATCTCTTATTTCTCATACCAAACGAGCCCTAAAAGTATTATTTTTTCTTGCCCTCCACATCTTATATTCATAGATACACACATGCACATGCATATACTCTCACAACTCTGAAGAGGGAAACTTTCTCTGACCACAGTGGACCTCAAAACACTACTGCAAGATTCTTAACTATCTTTTAAGAACTACATATTTGATTTGACTGTCTTGATAAGTAGACTAGCATTTGTCTTTCTTTGATGATTGTCGTCGACAAGTTTTTGTTAGACCAATTTGTATAGGACAAAATCCGTAGACACTAAGTGGATGTATCAAAAGAAGACACATGGTGACGGTGACTGGTCAGATTCGAGTCAACAAGCGAGGTGCTCTACGGAAAATCATATGAAGCTCCGGAGAAGCATGTCAACTCACCGGTCAAACGTCATTCAATGTTACAATCATTACAAGAAATCTCAAGTCTTCCTAGGGTCTTAAATGTGCATTATTACCCTCTATTTATCATTCATTGTCATAGCATTATATTGGTCATGGAACTTATAACCATAGCTCAAGTATAAATAAAACTTCTCATTTCATTGCAAAGGGCATATGAAATATAATAGAAAATTGCACTAATTCTCTTTAGATCATGTTCTTAGATTCAATCGCGGTAGATATGAAAAACACTACTGATGACCAAACTCATTTCACTACCGGAAACAAGGATGGAGCAACTGCCCCAGGAAACAATCTAAAGCAACGGGTTACAGAGGAAACAACACCTACTAATGAAACCCCCGAAGAAGCAATGCAGATCGTGAAGGAGTAGCATCGATCAATGATGGAGGAGATGGAATTCATGAGGCAAACTATTTCAGCACTTTCTGGCAGCCCAAACGCCGGAGTCAAAAGGCCTAGAGGGACACCTCCGAAACCAAGAGTCGAATACAATACACCTAGAGCGAATGGAGGGTAGAACCGTTGGGAATAAAGACGCGTCCGGGAGTGAGTCCTTCCCAGATGATCCTTTCCGGGCACAAGTCTTGCAATTTATGAAGGACATCACTGCTAAGATGAACAAAAGCGCTAACAAAGCGAAAAAGAATGCGAATGAGCTTCATGCCCATATGGATCAAATCTCGGGGCTCCGCCGGGCCTTGAGGATCTGGATGCAAAAAAGTATATTCAGTTAGCTTACAAACCAGAAGTTGCCCCCGAGTTGATCCCAAAGAGATTTGAGATGTCGGACATTCCCAAGTATGATGGGATGACAGAGCCGCAGGAACACGTAATGGCCTACACCATGGTTATCAAGGGAAATGACCTTAAACTGAATGAGATCAAATCGGTCTTGATTAAGAAATTGGGCGAGACATTGGCTAAAGGGGCCTTAAATTGGTATTCTTTCTTACCAGAGCACTTTATTGATTCATTTGATATGCTCGCAGATATGTTTATTAAAGCATATGCTGGAGCCCGGAAGGTGTGAAAGCAAAAGGCAGATATCTTTCGCATTTCACAAGGGGAGTCTGAATGGCTTTGGGACTTTGTTACCCGATTTCAGAAGGAGCGGATGTTGTTGCCAGCGATTTCGGACGAATGGGCCGCCAAAGCTTTCACCAAGGGTCTAAACCCTCTGAGTTCGGATGTCTCGTGCAAGCTCAAGGAAAACCTTCTAGAGTTTCAAGCAACAGCGTGGGAAGATCTTCACAACCGCTATACGTCCAAGATTCGTGTAGAAGATGATCAAGTAAATATATCGGCATCTTCTACGATCCGAAATCAAGGTCAACTGAACTTTGACCAGAGGCATTCCACACACTAGTTTGAATCATACCCGTCATGACCATGGACTGATAGGAGGCAGGAGCATTTCCAGAGCGAATCGCCAGAAAATAACTTACATGAAGAACAATAATGTTTATGAACACTCTGGAAGAGCGGAGCACGATCACGTGCAACCGCCTAGTACCAGAGGAAAAAAGTTTGAAGGTCAAGTTTCAATGCCCGAGTCCTCGCACTTAAGCACCAGGAAAACTACTCTAATGATATAAATGAAGGACCGGTAGCACTGGAGACTGTCGCATCAAAGCAGTGAAAACCACAATAATAAGTAACAAAAGCATCTGAAGATGGTTCCGAGATAGTAAAAAAACAAACAGTGCCCAAAGGCATCATGTCCATAGAAGATACAGGAGATAACCCAAATTGGCTCTGGAATAAAGAAAAGGACTAGGGGTTTCCATAATCAAGAACCGGCTAGACCAAATAGATGTCAGCACAACCACAATTCTCTTGCAATGTATTTTTGTTCACTTTTTGTAAGTTGTCGTATATGCAAAGTTGAAAATACTTGTGTACATTCAATGAATGGAATTAATCAAAACTTGCACATTCTAAACATTCTTATATATGTCTGAATTAACAAAATTATTATTAAGTTTTCTCACACTTAAAAACAAATAAGGATTATGAATCCGAACAATTTTGCCCAAATGAACAGGAGACGTCATCTTCATATGCACCGTAAATATAAGGACCCTTTCTTACAAAGTCATCCAGTCAAATGGCTAAAGGTCGGATGTCTTGTTTCCTGATTATGAAGTTAATTGGATGTGTTAAATTCCCGGACTTTACCAAAACCAGAAGTAAAAAATTCCTAGTCATTAATGTCCCCAGCAAAACCCTCTAAAACGGTGAGGTTATGAAAATTGAGTCACCCCAATAGGCAAAAACTCAAAGAAGAGCTTCGTGTACAACTAATAACCCAAGATTTAACACTTGGAGACTAAGAGTTCCAGGTAAACACTAAGAACCCAAGATCAAACTTTCTGCAGTAATTGTACTTTTTCAGCACCAACCGGCCGTTGACGGTAGAAAAATCATTGGTTGAGTTGTCATCTGAATCCCTAAGTCCTGCATCTTTTTATTCATTCGCCCGATATTTGTCCCAATTGGATTTTTTCGGCAAGGCTTTTAATGAGGCGGTCGCGAGGGTAATTACATGACTTTCCGGCAATAAGGGGAAAATCTTCCACTTTCCGGTCACATCTCAACGAGCAACCAGAAAGTGGTGGGACTATCTGTATAGGGCAAAATCTGTAGAAACCAAGTGGATATATCAAAAGATGACACGTGGCGATGGTGACAGGTCATATTCGAGTCAGCAAGTGAGGGGCTCCGGTAAATCATACGAAGCTCCGGAGAAGCATGTCAACTCACTGGTCAAACGTCATTCAATGTACAACCATTACAAGAAATTCCAAGTCTTCCTAGGGTCTTAAATGTGCATTATTACCCTTTATTACCATTCATTGTCATAGCATTAATATTGATAATAAAGAGGGCATTCATGGAACTTGTACCCCATAGCTTAAGTATAAATAGAGCTTCTCATGTCATTGCAAAGGGCATCGGAAATCTAAAAGAAAACAAATACTCTTAAAACAATTTCTTTATTCTTGATCTTGATTGTTCTTGAGAAGGCTTTGACGTATAGCTTGCTCGGATACTCTAGTTTATAATTTCATCAAGGTCAGGCTATTTGCTTCATTTATTATTTACTTTATTTCAAAAATCTTGCTTGTTATTGCTAATTTATATAATAATTTTAACTACATTAATTCACGTGTCCTCGACCACGTTTACAAATTCAATTGTACCGATTTACGGGTAAACACAATCACTAGATCTCCCAAGAAACGTAAAGAGTGAAGAGATCAAAAAATATCCTCAATAGCAAATGGTTGGTGTGTACAAAAGTTCAGACAAGAAGAATAAAGGAAACAATCAAACAAAATTAAATTTTCCTCCTTGATTCTTTATCATCTCCCCTCATCCGTCTGACTGCTACTGCCACTGCCACCATGTTGACACCCCTTATGACCTCCGGGCGATGGCGAACGCCTATTTCAGCTCCTTTTTCTAATGTTATATTTCCCAAAATTCACTTTTCCCTCTAAATAAATTTTCACAACCCTTCTTTGGAAGAGGATTTATGACCACATATATCCCTTCACTAAATCTAAATTTAGAATCTGGACTTTACCGGCTCCACTACTTAATTATTATGTACAACATTCATGTTGATCAAGCAAATTCTTAGTGAAGATAATTGAGAAAATATCAATTAGTATAAAGTTCTTATACTCGTTTTATTTTTCTATGTTCTTGAAATTTTTCGGATGCATCGGTAAGTTAAGAGAAAATCAAGTGAATTTTCACAATAAACTTATTTACAAGCTGAGCTGTACTGTTCTCTATTCTTAATCAAGTGAATTTTCACAACATTTTACAGTCCATAATGGTACTAATCGTTACATAACTGAAATCTTAAATAATTTCTATATAGCGAACAAGATAAAATTATTCTCCACCCTTCTAATCAATCATGAATATCCTGCAGAATTCATAAAGCAACTCGACAAAATTTAAACAGGCCAGATAGAAGAAAACTAACAAAATTAATGTGATTGTAGCGAGGAAATATTTTTTAAACAAACTAATTGTACTACATGTATAATTAGAAGAGGTCACTTGTTTAATTAAATGTCTTACAACTGTATCGTTAATGGAGGGGCAACTTTTAGCCCGAAAATAACGTTAAAGGTAAATTTGATTCAATAGGTGGGAGGACATTTTTGAGGCATTCCTAATATGTCAATGGAATTTTTTATCCAGTAAGTGAAAGGAGGAAAAAAATAATCCAGTAAGTGAAAGGACACTTTAGAACCATTTCTAATAAGTTAAGCGTATTTTTTATCCTCTTCCGTTTCAAGAAAAATGCTTCAGTGCCAATCAAATTTACTATGTGCCAAAATTCTAGAGGTTTTGACCGACGACTACAATTTTATTCAATATTCACAAAGAAGTTAACAGCAAGAAAAGAGAGATTGTTCAAGTGGAAACATCTTAACTTTAAATAAATTAGTATGATACTATTAAAAATCAAAGTTATAGACCTATCTTTTACATGTGCCATCATCCTAGTAAAGTATACCTCATAGTAGTTGCTGGGAGTCGCTCAAAGATGGGTACAAATGTAACGAGTAAAACCTAAAATGTATTCCATAAAAGTAGGGTGGAAGAAAATGCACAGAGACCACTCACTTAGATTATGTCAATCAAAAAGGACTCAAAATGCCCTTACTCCCCTCAAATCATTGCAGAGGTTAATTGTTCCCACCACAAAAAGCATCTCCAAGGATTGTACACAGCAATATTCAATCCGAATCAACAGTGCTGGTTCCGCAATATTACCATCTTGAAGATTGAAAATCCAGGTGATCTGCAAGATGCTGGCATAGCACAAAGAATCAAACAACGGAGTATTTGTTTCCCAAGTAGAACGTCTAATACAAGTTTGAAATTGCCTATCACATAGAAATATCAGTACAAGTGCATATATATAACATAACCACCACTAGTAATCACGTGCACTCAAAAGGAGGAAGGAAAAAGAAATCAAAGGGAGAGCCCTAAAGTGCTTTAAACTATCAAAGCCTCGAAAAAACTGGAGTACTTAATAATATGACAGTTTCTGCTAACAGGAGTTCATTGCAAAAAAAAATTGTTCCACAAAAAATATAATATCCACCAGCCATATATTACGTGATACATTTTATATTTCATTGAACCAAAAAAGGATTGTCATCTCCGCTTCATAAAAAGCAATGCCTGTATTCTCCTAATCCTAGAAAAGAGCCAGTCCCAGCAATTACTCTCAATGCAGAAAATTATTATTTGCCTGGATTTACTCAAAAGAAAAGTTTTACCAGATACCTGAAATGCAATGCACGACTATAGAGTCTTCCTTAATTGTTGCTAATCGAAATCAATTAGTAAAGGACAGCTATATAAATTTTATGTATCCATTGTGCTCTTTTAATTACTGGGTATGTTGTTGTTGTAGTATTGCGCTCTTTTAATGTCCCGTTCATTCAAAAACTAAATAATTCACTTTTAAGGCAAATCAAAGGTTCTTTGGAATTAGACTCTAAATCTCACACTTACCCTACAATGACATGCAGTAATAAAACAAAATATATGGAATCCTAACAAACATTGGATTAATTTTAAGTATAACAATAACCAAGTCGTAATCCTAATTAGTTGGTATTGTCTAAATGGATCCTTGGTTTCCATTATGTTCCGTCCTTGGCAAAATCCAAAATGCTTCCACGAGAGCATCGGTCTTCTTAGACTTCCCTACATGTGATGTAAGGTCTGCCTACAAGATAAAGACAGTTTAAAAAAAAAAAGAGCAAAGGCATTAAAGATTAGCTACTTCGTTGCATTTATAATGCAACATTTCGGCAGAACCTAGAAGAGGGTGCAAACATAACTTCTTCAGCCTCCTTATTATGTGGAGCATATCCTTTTTCTTTTTGAACAAAAAAGTGGGGACCAATCTTAAATCTAGTCTCTCTTCCAAGAGGTCATGAACAGGGAAGGTTCGAAAAGATTTGTACTCTAATAGTGAATGATGTTTAAGAATAGATAAAAGAGCTCCTGAATAGGTAGAATGTCCTCGATGGCAGACAAAAAAGTGCAGCCCGGTGCACAAAGCATCCCGCATTAGCAGAGTCAGGGGAAGGGCCGCACCTCAAGGGGTGTGATATAGATAGCCTAACATAATGCAACATTAGTGGCTGCTTCCACGGCTCGAACTCATGACCTATAGGTCACACAGAGACAACTTTACCGTTTCTCCCAGGCTCGATGGCAGACACCTGGAGAGAAATAATTTTAAGCTAAAGTTGGGAGAATCAACCACACACAGTGACCCATTTCTACCAAAGGACCACTTGTAGAATGCATAAGATCAGCCCTTACAGCACACGGGAAGATAAAACAAAAGTTTGAGAAGATTTCTCCTCTTATCATAGGTGAGTGATATCAAAGAAGAGACGAGGGTTCCTGAATGGGTAGAGTCACTGGTGGCAGATCATATCTATCTGGAGATGGTTTATGGTAGAGAATAGCGAGCCGATCAACACACTCCACGCCCTCCCTATGCTTCTCAGAGAACACCAACTGCAGACTGCCAACATCAATCCCTTCCTCGGAAAGGAAATCAAAAGATCCCAAAACAACCAAAAAAGAGATAACCCCAGTAGCATAAATTCCGTAAAATACAACTCTAAAAACAGATACTATAATAGTAGAAGTGACCCATAAAAGTATATCCCATCTTTCCATAGAGATCAAAGAAACAGAAATTGAGACGTCAAACACAATTAAGACATTTTTTTAAGACATATTGTGCTGTCTCGTTCAAGTTTTGAACCTTCTCGAACTCTTTCTTTTGTTGAACCAAAAAGATTTGTGCCAAAATAACAGATGCCAAGAAGAACAAAAGTCCTTGGACACGTAATGGATCTTGAAGTACTATTTCTGCATCTCCCTGACCAATC